>JAUIRK010000509.1:1632500-1952500 GCA_030549495.1 Nectonema munidae
CTCATCATCCGAGCAAACATCTTAAGAAAAAAGTAAAAGCAACTTGAGTAACGAAAAATATAAAAATAGGAATCAAAAATTTTACTTGCATTTTGAATGAGATATTGCCGCAAAATAGGATTAACATCCACTTCAAAGCCGAAGCCAAGTGATAATTGATTCAAGGCCTGTACAATAAATCAACATTTTTCAAGAATTTGCTTGTTATAACATCCACAGACGATGTGCTAATGTCTAACATAAAATGCCCTACTTTTTACATGTACAAATTCCCTAAAAACCTATTTACTTTTTTAATGTTAATTAATCCCTACGGCATTCCAGTATTATTTTGATGCAACGTTTCATTTATGCAAATCGTTTTAAATATATTTCATCAAGTCAATTTGTCAATATTTTTTCTTTTATTTTGTTATAACTTTGGAATCAAAATTGTTTCTTGATTTTTTTTATTAATAGTGTAACACATTCCAAGCTATGGAAAGACCTATTTCTAAAACATTCTGTAGCTGTAGATTTCTCAACCAAAGTTCCTTTTTGTCCAACGTGTATTAAGTTTATGCTAATGAAAGTAAAGTATTCTAACCAACAGAACTACACTCTATACAGGCTTTCAACTCTAAAAGAATCTCAAGGTAATGAGTTTATTCAGGTCGATGAATAAAGATGATTACCATGGATGATAAAGGTGTAGGAAAAAGATTTCTAAAATAATCTCAAAAGAGTAACCATTCATCAATTATTTTTTCATAAACACTAATATTACAACTTGAACAGGATGTCAGGTACTTCTATTTTAACTTATGATTCTTGAGTGGTATAATATATTAACAAAAAAAAAATTAAAAATGTGTATTAAAAAAATAGCAAGGTTAATTCAGATTTTCCATTTTGAACTAACTAATTTGTCGGTTAATAAAAGAATCAGTTGAATAGTTAGATCTCTTCCTTTTTTTGAATCCAATAAAAACGGTTTGAAAAATGAACTTTCAGAATACTTTCCAAGCGCTTCCAAGTTTAACCACCGTTGAAACAAGCACCCTCTTCGAGTACTCTCGGCTGAGGTAAACAAAAGACCATACGAGATCTAGACATTAAAAACCTACCAAAAAATCTTCGCAAGTTGATGTTGAATTGAGAAATGCAGACGCAGAACCAAGCAGAAAGGGTACGCTTTCACTTAGAACCTGAAAAGGAGGAATATCAGTTGGTGCATGAAAAGAGTCCCTACCAGAAATAAGACTTACGTCCCGTAGAGCTTGAAGACAAAGCTGATTAAAGGATAGCGCAATGCCTATCGCAATAACCTTCTGCATTATTCCTTCTCTGTCTAGAAAATTTTGTAACATTTGTTTGAAAAGTAAGAAGAAAAGGAGAAGAAAGCACCGGTAAGTTTCTTGCAAAGTTCCAAAACTTTATTAGCATCATCCATGTTTCTTTTAATTGATGTAAGGATTACTTGGTTGGGAGTTACAAAATTCTTAACACGTGAATATAAAAATATTTAGATGTTCAAATTGAAGAGTTCTTTTCAAAGTTTATAAAAGGAAGGCCTTTTACGACAAATAGCAACCTCTATTTACATTTGTTTCAAAACTTAACTTATTTGAACTTCACTAGAAAAGGTCCAAATATAGAGGAATTAACTACTTGTATTGATATATTTCCAAATATCTAAATTAAAGGAAATGCTTGAGCAACCACTTATCGAAGGCCAATTTTATGAGATGAATCAAAACCTGTAAACAATATTTTCTCCATTAAAAAGAAGTTTAATACATTTGTAAATTTGATTTGATTTAGTTTATTCTAAATAACAATTTCTACACCGATATTCTATCCATATATTATTTATTTTCAAGGGTTTGTAAAAACTTATAAGAAATTTAAAAATAAACCTAAATTTTTGTCATGGTTTTTGCATCCAAAAGGATTTACAAAAATGATAAATTTCAGGATGGAGATACAACTTAAAACTTTGTATTAATTTTTATAAGTAGAGCTAAATGTGGTAAAATTAAAGAGAAAAATGATTTACATATTTAGAGACAGATTTTATAAAAATAATGTTATAGGTTGTGAAAAAAGGTCAATATTCATTTTTTAAATGTCGTTGCAGTTGTAGAAAATAGTTTAAATGTTAAACTGCAATGCCTTCAATATATTTGAAGTCCTTTAGGCACAGATTCTCAAATCAAAAAGCTTTTAAACGTAAAAATTTGAAAAAGGTCTTTAAAGTAAAACAAGATAATTGTGGTTCTTTTTATAAATAATAAAAGCTTTACCTTAAGATCTAAAACTTGACATGCAACATAATGCATGATACCTTGAGAAATGGATCTCATTCCATTGGAACCGATTAATTGAGCCAAAGAACGTAACTCTACAAAATGGAGAGAGTAATTTGACATGTTTAAAATATTTAAGAATGAAAATTACCAACAATATCGGAATATTCATCTACAATCAAGTAGTCGAATTCGTCGCCTTGTTTAACGAATGCTCGATGAATGTTTGAGTAGATCTGAAAGTCCGTTATAATTTTTTGTAAAAATACTTCAATATACCTTAAATTAAACAAATACGAGAAATAAGAGTTTCATACGCTGGTAGAGTTGTCATTTTTATTAGAATTTTCACGTTTTGCACCTACAGTATGATGAGCAACCGGATGATCTGAGGGGGAAAATGGAACATACAAGAGTACATTTGACACTCAAATTCATGATGCACATTATAAAGGGGACATTATAGTGGAGAAAAAAGGTCATCCTTTTAGCATACATACCATTTAGAGTATGATGAAGTGAGCGTTTTTTCTCCAAATTGATCGATACTTTGAGTTTGCTGTAACAGAGTGCTTTTGAATATTCTGGACGAGTCAATGTGGACTAAAAAGGAAGAGAGTAAGAAAATGAAAAGTCTTTTACAATTCAACTTTCTTGATTTCATACCAAAGTTATCAATAGTGTGGAAGAGCAAATCTGAGAGACTTTGGATACGGCATAAGACTTCGCTGGGCCTAGCAATTTCTAATCTCGTAGAATTTGGTGTAGCCATTGAAACGATAGCCCTAAAAAAAGATTTAAATCCGCTTTACACTTATATTCTCAAATTTTTACAAACGAAATTTGTCTCTAGTCATGTGATGAGAAAATAAATTATTACCTGTGGTATCAAAAGAAATTATTTAAAAAGTATAAAATTCAATTTCTTGAGTTTTCCTTTTACAAAAATGAGAAAACACGATTAAAAGTAAATAAAATTACATTTTAAATAATATCGAGTTTAGATTTACAAGACCCCCTTTTTTACGCCTTTAACGACATTTACCGACCACACAGTCAATAAATACTTTATTATTTGCAATTTTATTAACTGGAAATTTACCAATTCTTCTATAAAACAATTTTTTTACTAACAGACATTTTTATTCCAACGCCATTGACGGACTGCGTGTTTTTTTGCCGATGTCTTTCAAACTTGGAAATTAGCCATTAAAAATATATTAATAAATTTCGAATATATTATCTCAATCTCAAAAAATCGTATATAACTGGAAAATCTCACTCAAAATCTTTATCTAGTTGCACATTTGTACTGAGCATATTTTATACTACTCAATACGTATTTGTGATCATTCCACCAATTTGAAATATGTCCTCCATTGATTCTTCAAGCGTTTCCCATGGAGAAAGTTTAGATAGCGAAAGCTATACATCTTCATCTTGCTCTACAAAGCTTCACTAATCTATATGACCAGAGTACCTACAACTAGTGGCACCAGAAGAAGAGACATTATGAACATTAAAATGCATTTTCTAGGTCTGCTGAATCAAAGGGTTTTAGGCTAAAAATTTTAAAGAAATTTTATCAATAAACTTTTTTTCAATGTTGAATTAATCCACTATATCCTTTTTCAATGACGAAGTAAGTTAAAATTTTACTATTTTTAAATATATATGAGTTTGTTTAGCTGGAAAAATCCAAAATTTTAATTTTTTTTAAACTGTTATAAA
The DNA here is from genome assembly GCA_030549495.1 of Nectonema munidae. Taxonomy (NCBI): domain Eukaryota; kingdom Metazoa; phylum Nematomorpha; class Nectonematoida; family Nectonematidae; genus Nectonema; species Nectonema munidae. Next base: position 1,636,520 of record JAUIRK010000509.1, read on the forward strand.
GGATTCAATGTTGCTCGCCTTTTCTCGTATTTTGGGTCCTTAATATATTTGGGGCGAAATGGAGACCAAAAAGTTAAAGCAGATTATTTATTTTTCAAGCCCGTTAGCCTTTATTGCGATGATGCTTAGGACGAGATATGTTTAACTCATTCATGTATTTTCACGATTTGACAAGGAAAATAAAAGAAATCTTAATGATAAAATCAGTCCAATTAGAAAAATACATGATCACTTTTATAATGTGTTTTTTTCATATTGACTCCGCATTCCTCTATTACCATAGAACACAGATGAACATATTGTTCCTTTTTGAGATGGATGTCCTATCAAAATATATGATCCAAATAAAACCAGCACACTGATAGACATTTCACAAGTCACGCTCTTGCTGTTTGGTGTAGAGAAAGAAATATTTCTTTATGTGGAACGGTAATGCCGAGTAGACGGTTTGCTCCCCTTGTGCTTAGACCACCTTTTCTGAAAGAACTGCTCAAACTTCGTGAATGTGAAAGCTGAATTTTAATTTTGACGAGTTTTATTGAGCGCATATATGCATAAAAGACATGCAACGCGCAACTTTAAAGTCCTTTAGATTATGCAACTGAACAAAAGGTGAGCTTTTGTTGCATTTTGTAATTATCTTGGTGTTAGTGTTTTAAATCCATGAATGGAAACTAAATTTAATTCTCCTCGCGACTTTCGGAATACAAAACGAAGTGGAAGAAAATTTACATAAAAAAGTTGGCTTTTTATTTAGCAGAGGAGTGAAAGAAATCAAGATCACTCATTTCTGAAATATCGTTAGATATAAAATACATACTTATCGTATTACTGCGCTTTGAAAATCGTGTCTGATCCGAACAGACATCTACAAAGAGAGCTTCTTGTTCCTTGTGTGTCCCTTTGTCTCCCCATTTGCATTATAAAAAAAGCAATACAATTAACAACCGTGTCGCCCATATATATCAAATTAAAAAAAGAGGAAAATATGTTTTATATCCAAACTATTATCACTAAATATATAATCAATCGACGCACGCATATAACATTATTATTATAACGGTTTACTTGGAAAAATAGTGCTCGAGTATTTGAACTAAAAATTCCTTCGGTGCAAATGTATGATCGTATATCACGATCTTTTCGGTATACGAAAGTGCGGTTGACAATTCACAAAGAGCTGTATATTGCACATCCAATCTGTGAAAAGGATATACCATGATCATGATGCTAAATAATAAAGCTATTATCTCAGATACGTGGATAAAACTTCTCTTGTTTTGCGATAACTTTCGGTTCCAGGCTTATTAATGGGAGTAGCAGTATTGCTAGAAAGTGATTGCAGATAATTCTTCTGCAATTTTTTTGCCTTTTCCTTGTTACTGGAAGATAATGATGATGCATGCGTATTCAGAAAAGCAAATGAGTTTTGAGGTAACGTCTTAAAGTTAATGGATGAAAATAGGGCGCGGGTTTGTATAAGCAAAATAGTAAAGGTACCATTTCGTTCATAGCACAGTAATCTTCACAGACATATTGCAGGATAACTTTAATTTCGTTAGCTATTTCTTCGAGAAACATATTTGCTAATGAAAGACTTTTTTCGCCCACAGATTGTTTCTAAAAAATGAGATAGATGTGGCATTCGAAAAAAAACAGAACAAACTTCTTCAGGACAGAGTTCATGGTGACAGTGTAAAAAATGGGAGCACAACACGGGATACACAATTGAGAATTTCATTTGCGGTGGATACTCAAGACACATTTTAAAGTTTTGATCAAAAACTGAAGGATAAAAACTAACAAAAAGTTAAAATAATCAAAAAAAAGAATGAATTACTAAAATATTGAAAGATCGCATGCATCAGAAATCATTTCCTCCAAGGAATCAACCATCTTAGTATGAAAGACGATAGAGTTTAGGGAATGTGTTAGGCTTGTATTTTGATGCAATAAAAATGATTTTGGAGTACACGCATAAGCCTAAGATTTAAAACATGGTTATATAAGAGGGAAATCGTGATAAATTTAACCATTTCTTAAAAACCATGATAAATTTTGATTAAAACACGATATATAGAAAACACAAAAAATTAAATATAATAAATAAACACAATACTAGATAGGAAAGAGTCTTTACCCTAATGTTGAAGAGGTTCTTTTTTGGTTCATAAATGCTAGATCCCAAAACTCTCCTATTTCAAGACCTGTAATTTTGCCTAAAGCTCAAAAATTTGCCTTTGATTTAAATATTGAAAGGTTCTCCATAGTTGAATCATTTCGAAATTTTACGAGTGAAATAATTTTTTGAAAATAATAGTTCAATATGTTTTGGTGTATTTTTTTTTAGCTTTATGGGTCACACAGAAATGACGTCACCTAAAACAGGGAGGAGGGGTCGGGTCAAAAATTTGACAAATGGAACTTTGTTTAAACAACTCGTCAAAAACTGGGAAGATAGAGCAGGGGTCAAAAGTGAGCAAAAATTAGTTGTCGTGATTTGCAACGACCCCTTATTAATATTGACTCATTGAAGAAAGAGATAATAAAACTATGTAAAGACAAAATAGAAGTTTTTTTATGTACTTCTCGATTATAGTGAAACTCTCTTTTTACGAACTAAACAACAGTTCCCCTTCAACTTTGTTATACCAAGGTTTTACTGTATATATCAGTTGCGAATCCTCCATGGATTCAAAGTAGTAGTTAGTTTTTTAAATTTTCAAAAAACTTTATTTTAAACAAAAAGATTTAAATTTTATTCCGTATTATTGAAATAATATTCATTTCAAGCTTACAAAATGTATTAGAACAAGAACACTGAGTTATTCTACAATTTATCTGTATTTTGAACAAATAAAGTTTTTACCATTGTCAGAATAGATCGACTGCTTTTTTACAGCTGTAACATCTAACTTTTCTTCCTTCTGAAACGTTATAAGTTTCATCTGAAATTAGACCAAACGATTTGCTGTTTCTAAATACCTTAGTTTTTAATTCACTTTGTATCTGTACTCCACATTCTGCTTTGCAAGTTCTACTGTTAATTCTTTAATGAATTCTCTTCTATTTCTGCAAACTTCCTTCATTTTAAATAGAGTAAGTTTTTGTTTTTTATCGGAATCTAAGATAAGAGTAGTATTTTATTGCCATGGCCATCGAGGAAAATAGATGTAAAGACTTCTCTATTCTTTTCTTTCAATAGTCTTTTCTATGCAATCACATATTTTCCAGAAGAGTTAAGTTTTTTTCGAGTAAAAAGATGGTTAGTTAATGGGAAGTGAACAAATGATCTGTAACGATATCTCTACCTGTGTTGAAAAACGGCTCAACTAACTCTATCATCACATCTTTGGAAAAGCATCTGAGATCATTCTTACCACTTTTTCCGGTATAAACTACCCCATCGAGAGCATAACCAGTCATACCGCCACAAACCCAAAATATCTTCCTTCCATACATTCTTTGTTCGGAAGGAAAGTAGGTTCTTCCCGAAAGTTACACGGTATCCAAGTAACTGTTCATCAACAGTTAGGGTTTCACTTGGATCAAAATGAAGTAGCAAGTTTCGCTTTAACTCATCCCAAATTTCACGTACTGTTGCCAATCCATCCGCATCTAATTTTTGTTTTCTATACTTGAATCTCTATAAGCAATTTTCAGAGAGGCTGTCTCTATACAATATTTTTAATGGTTCTGGGTATCTATTAAAAAAAAATCAACACATAAACTACTGTACTAAAAATGATAGGAATATAGGAAAACGAACATCAGAAAATTTTACATGCTGTCTGGTTTGCTTTGCAGAAATTGTTTGATTTCATTCCATAGTATCGCCACAAAACTTTTGCTTTGGAAAGCGACCTAACGCTTGAGTACAGTAAGAGTTTTTCAAATTCGGAATCTTTTTTCTTTACATAATTCAGAAAACAAAGAAGAAGACATTTGCATTAATGAAATACACTGTTTTAATGATTTTATTGAGAACAATTTTGAACTCATAAGGTATGGTTTTCATTCTTAACGCTTGGGGATGAATAACGAAATGGGTACCAATTACATCTGAAGAATATTGGTCAACCAGAATCTGAAAACTAGAACCACAACAGGGAATTGCCAGAGAGGCGTCTGTACACACTTCAAATGCTTGTTCCGGTTTAAAACCATATGCCGTAAAAAATTGTTCACCGTGTCAACTATTTCTCTTGTTGTTATACTGCTAGGAGTTTCGCAAAACAAAATTTTGTCTACTAGGTGCATGTCATTTACACGCAGGTTGGAAATTTTTTATGTCATCAGACATCTCTCCGATTAGCCTTCAAACTGCATCGTTTGTAAGGAAGATATGCTTCAGCTTTTTTAAGTTGAGAACTTTTTAGCACATTCAATAAGATATTTGTACGGCAATTACAAAAGTGGATGCTAACAATTCAAAGCCTAAAAGACACGTAGGTCCTCTTCCGCGCCAAATGCTAATGCAGTTAATCCAAATGTCAAGTATGAGTCGTTATTCATTTTTTAAGTCATTATAAAAATGCACATTTACATCTATAAAATCAGGCCTGAAAAGAAATAAAAGAATAAAAATTGTTTAACTCAATTCAAAATATCAATTATTTATTCTTCTAAATGTGATTTATTGTCAAAAATAGCAGATGACCCAATATTTTGGGCAAAACGATCAACTGAGTGACTCCTTCTCGGTCCCCAAGGAACTGCTTCGCGATCTTCAAGGGACTACGGACTCCAGTTTGAGAACCACTAGGATAATGCAGTGATGCAATCAGTATTACAAACAAGGTAATTTGATTTGATACAATCAGTGTAGTTATCCGCAGTTATGGTGGGAATGGGAGTTATGCAAGTTGGGTAGTAATGGTAGTGTTCGTTAGACAATTTGCGTCTATTATATATGTAATACTTTTAAAAAAGGATAATGAATTAATACATTTAGATATGCTTCTCCTGCATCTGTGATAGATATAGATATACGTGATCTATATTATATAAAGTAATATCGATAGAAACATTGAAAAACTTAGATTAATAATTGGAATTGGTTACTTGTAATCTAATCCAATCCATTCTGAAGCCTTTAAAATCATTTAAATCATTTGAATCAAACTGTTGAGCATTCAAAGAAGAAAGAAAATCACAAAATGAAGTTATCATGACTGACTCTTCCTCGTTTGAAGACTTAATATTCTATAAAATATAAAGAAAATACGACAAAAAGTATTGGTGAAATGGGACTAATTTCTTACATGAGCAAGATGACAAAGCTCAATGGCGTCGTAGGAGCAGAGATATCTAATGTAATACTTTTCGAAAACTTGCTTATACTTCAATGCCAAAGCTTAAGCAAAAACACATATGCAGAAAAAGGATATCAGGTGTTTTTAGCATAGCCTCACTTCGCAATTCTTCGATGTAAAAGAGCAGCTCAGACAAATACCGATCCAGAACTTCTTCAGGAAATCCTTGAGTTTTTTTATTCATTAGCGAGAAGTAATAAAAGTAATGGCGAATAAACCAAAGCACTTCATCACGCGCCAGAGTTAGTGTTATGAAAAAGGTGACTGCCTTAAAATGTTTTTTAAAAATTTTAAGGTTGAAAGAATTGATCGTTTTTTTTATTTTGATTCGTTTTACACTGAACAAATTGCGACGCGTCTAGTTTCTAGTAATATTAGAAGGCGCATACAGGCATGCAGCAATTCTACCATAAATATCTTTTTGATTTTTTATCAAAATTTTCAAGAGACAGTTATATAGAAACTAAAAATTTTGCGTTAACACTTGATAAGTTAGTTATCAGTCGTTTCGCAGGAGCAGTGGATAGATAAAAACGCTTTAAAAAGGCTTAAGAGACTATATCTTACATTTACTGTATTTGATAACTAAAAAGTATTTTACCCTAACTATTGATTCTTCAAACTCTAGATTCTGTATAAGGTTCTGAATTGATGATTCGTTAATTCAATGAATTCGCAATCCCCAAAAATGTCAGTAAAACCAGCAGTGTCGGTAAATGTTTTTCGAGATTAATTTTCATTTTTTGCAATTAAAAATGTCTTGATATCATCTTATTTTTTTTAAGATTGTATAAAAACTTTATTGGTACCATATTTCCCTGATCAACGGTGTATAAGTACAGAACAAAGATTGTAAATTTTGTTGAAAGTAGTTATGGAGTTTTACTTGGGTCGAAACCAGAAATCACATCAGCTGTGATAGGTCAAAAGATCGATTTTTTTTATAAAGACAAGAGCTAAAAGATTTTTCTAAAACTCTCCTCTCCCAAATTGTCAACAAATGAAATGGTTAGCAGAATTGATTACTCTGTATTGCGACACTTTATTAAATTTTAATATTTTTAGCAGCAAATGTTACCAACCAGATTAACACAGAAAAGAAAAGAATCAGGTTATATCATTTTCGTGGCGTATATTCAGGGTGTGCTAGGTGTACAACGCTGGATATAAGCTAATAATAATATTTTGCTCCATTCCACAACATATATTAAATAATCTGTATTGACAAGTTTACGTAGACAATTTCTTTTGAGCATATACTTAATGCCTTACCTAGCGTCTATCTACTTATTGCAATATAAGCTATACTTTCAAGTTTGATTGACTAATCATTATGTGTATTGGTTAATCAGTAAACACTCATTCTCTAAACTATGCCTCATTCATAGTTCTAAGTCTATTCCAAAATGTCTTTCGTATCCATCTATATTAGAATCTGAAGAGAACAATTCACAGTAGAAATAATTCCATAGGAAAACCATATAAGCTTGCCTATATTATTCGTAGTGATTACTACATTTATTGTGATGATGAACAGTCGTTTTCTTTGGCAAAGCACGCCCTCGTTTCCTATCTGGATAGTGCGAATTTTGTAAAAAGCAGAGCTTCCTATTTTATCTGTAGTGCTATCTTCTTTTAGCACGACTTTTTATGTCCTATATAAGTCTGTGTAAGGAAGAGAGTGATGTCCCTTCATAGTTGGATGTGAGGCTACTCTATTCATACTCTTTTGATGTGTGGTCAACAAATAAACTCATCATCCCTAGAATATTCCCGCATCCAAGATTTCAGCATTCTGAATTAATTACAATTCTTTTCCTGATTCATTTTTGCATTTCATTCTTATTCAAAACTTTTTGCTTAACTTTTGCTGCAAGATAAATGAGAACTTTTGCTTTTAAATGGATAGATAGCACATTTCTTTTGGATGCATAAATTGACAAATTAGGATAAGACAGTTGGTGGTTCCATTTTGCATTTGGTTTCTTTTTCCTTTCAATTTTTCAATCCAAGATCATTTAAGAGCTTTCATTATTTCCAATAAACAATTCATTACTTTTTATAATTCAACCTAGGAATAGAGTTGGCTTAACTAATAAATTTTAACACACTTATCAGGAACAGGTGATGCGTACTTTTGCAGGTTTTTTTTTTAAAACTAAATTTAAGTTAAAATATTTTCTATATTTGTGCAACAAACATAAATGGTTAGAATAGCATTTTATCCTGATTTTAAGATTTTTAAAGCGCCTTGAAAGGGATGTTTCAAATTATTTATGAGTACTGAAAAGTAAAGAAATAGCAAGAATTATTTTTCTTGATTAAATCAAAGAAATAAAACATTTCATTTTCCACGATAAGAAAAGCAAACACTTCTTGTTGAGCAACTCAATCATAAGAAAGCTTCAACAGGTCGTCTTCGCACAGTTTTTGTTACACGAGAAAAAAATATCGCTTAGGTTTAGTTTGTTATTTTTAAAAATTTCATACCACAAAAGTTTTAAGTTATTAGATTTTTGAATTTTTTAAATTAAACACGCCTTACTTCCACCCTTACGAAACGCCACCGCTTCCGAAAGGTACAGATATAAGCACAATGACTTTTGGCGTATTCAAGAAGATTACTACCAACGAAGATTTTTCAAAAATCAAGTTAATAATGGAAAAATATATGGTAAATAGGCGCTAAATATTTATGTCTATTTACCATTGTTAGCATCGATGAGTGCATGCATGTTTCTTTACTTATGCGTTCTTGGCATTCATGGCATAATTAGCGCAATGATAAAAGGACTCAGGATGGAAAGGAACAGATATTGCGCTTATAACTGTTTTCACAGATATTATTCTAACAAAAATCATGGCGTGTGACACACAAAATGTAAAAAATTTTATACTGAATTTAAACATGCGATCTATTTTTCGATAAATATTCATTGAAAAAAAGAGTAAATCTAAATCTTCCTCTATATAAGAAGATTCAGAACTGATTAAAAATGTAGCTAAACTCATTTTGGTTAACTATTCTATGAAACATTCTATTCATCAAAGTTTTTCCTATGCGCAATCACAACAAGACTATACATTAAAAAATAAAAGAAAGCAAAAAATGAAGAATGAAAATTTGATTTTGCCTCTATCAGTTGGATAGAATTCGTACTAAAGGACTGTTCTTTTCAGGAATGTGTATCACATAACAATTTACGGAGAGAACACCTCTTAAACTTTTAAGGTTACCCGTTCTTCATGAGATGCTTGAAAATTGATTAATTTATTTTAATTTTGATATAACCTAAAATATTCGCAATTCTTATAAAACGTAAAGAAAAGGGACAAATTTTTTAAAACTAATAAACATTGTTAGGATATCCTTCTAAAACCTTGACAGAGTTGAACCCCAGAAGGGAATTTTTAGATGGGGAACAAAAAGACTTTCATATTATTAGAAAAAATGTTAGTAATCATTATGTGGGCAAGTAAAGAATGAAGTGAAATGTAATGCGGTGAGCATAAATAGATCATTATATAAGTAGATAAGTTAGAGACATAAACGAAAAGTTTAAATTGTGATATTTAAAGGGGATTGAGATAAAAATAAGATTGAGTTTAAGGTGAAAGAGATAAGGAATGATTCAATAAATGATACTGGCGCCAGGTCCGTCCAAGGGGAGGAGCATCAACTCCCCTCCTTCCGTCTAGAAAAATTATAAAAGAAAGATTTAGAAAAGGCACAGTTTCCTAGAATCGCCTCTGTTGCGTGTGCCTATGGCCATAACCCTCGTATAGTAACTGCAGCACAACCATTGTGCCTGGTATAAACAATTAAAAAAAATAAAGGTTATATTTAAGTTATAGTTAAATTAGTTTAACTTAAAATTAAAATTAAAAAACTTAAATTAAGTTTTTTAGTTAAAAGTTATACTTCAACAAAAGGGAAAAGTATCGAGAAAATAGTACTTGGGGTGCGAGTATTCCAGGTTCATCTGAAAAAACTAATGAATACTCTGACAAAAGAGAGCGCAAATATTTTCTTTTTTCTCTAGCAACATTTGCGCTAAAAAAAGAAAAGATGTAAAAGAAGCAGAAATAGAAAATGTTGGCAACGCACAGTCACGATGATGAATTAGTTAAACCTGAAAAGGCCAAGAAATGTATTTAGTAGTAACGTGTGAACATTAGGATTTAAAAATGTAGGAAAAGAATCACGTCCTGTAAATTAAAAGGAATTTATTTGACTAATAGTTTACCTACAATATTTGCAAAAATACTGTGAAATGGGCAATATGTCATGGGAAAAAGGATGTTATGCTGAAAATTTTAACGAAAATTTATTTTGATAAGATCTCATCTTTGCAATGTATCTATTTTTTGAATGAGTATTATCATATTATTTAAGAATTTGATGATAAAAAATTGGGAAAAAAAGAAAAATTGAAAAAAAACTACTTTTTCATAATGACATGAAGTTCACATCAAGACTCATTATTCAAGGAAGAAATGCAATCCAAATTTTTTCTTAGCATTTTTATAATGCTAAAAGGGGCGTGAGTAGGGATGGTTAGATGCTGGATTCGATAACTCAAGGTCTTGGGTTCGATCCCGCACCAAGCCTGCTTTCCTCATAGTTCGATACAAGCGGCGCAATTGTGCCTTCTCGATGAAAACACCCCCTATGGTACCTTATAAGAACAATATTGGATAAATGAGAGGCGTTGAAATTACTACCTCTATTATGAAATTAAAGCGGATGCACAAGGTTTATTATAAGATTTTAAATTTAATTATTATACTTACTAGAATAATAATAGAATAGAATATGATTATTAGTTTTTATTGATTATTGATTATTTGATAGTATTATTTGATGATTTATTTTTAAATTTTAAAAGTTATAAAGAAGCCCGAAACAAAATATCAAAAATAGTAAGTTTATTCGAAAAGAAATCCCCCCTCCCTAATTTTTTTAAAGATAGAAGACCAGTGGACATAATTTGCTTCATTACTCATAATAAAGTTGTAATTTATTTTCAAGTAAAAGTCGAAGAATATAGTTTTAATAAAAATTATAATTTGTTTATGAATAAATTGTAGAATTAATTAGGGAAAACAAAATTTGTCAATAAAGAACTTTCTTTTTATTTCTCCTTAGACTATTTAAACCTTTTTATTTTATCATTACTGGCCTGCAAAGATCACCACGGAGACAAGATTGCTTTAAAATTTTATATTTTCCTAAAAAAAAGATATTCAATAAATTACCATATGTGGGAAAACAACAAATAAGATTAATTTTTGATAATTAAAAAAGGTTAAAACTTGAGGAAATTTTGAAAGTACTTTTGATTTTCGACTGTTCCATTTAAGTATAATTATTTTGAAGTCATTAATGACAAGTTTCAAATTGAAATTTTAATGTTAATTCTTCATCTATAATTCCTATATTTATATTTAAGAAAATCGTTATCCAAATAACTAGCAATTTAAAAGCGAAAGAAAAGTTTTTACAAATTTAAATCCAATTTCAGATCTCATTTCAAAAACTCGTTAAAATATCTTCATTATAGAATAATTTAACTTCATTCGGATTGAATGTCTTTACACTAAAATCGGAAAAAAATTAATTGTAGTTTCTTTTTTAAATATTTCAAAAAAAAACTAAATAATTTGCACGATGTTATTTGGAGTATGAAACGTAAGCTCTGCAAATTCTGTAGGTTACAACTACTTTTTATAAATAGAATAAAATATCACTAAAAGTAGTTTTGTTTAGCAAAAAGTTTATAAAGAAAAATATCTTTAGCAGAGATAGTTATAAAAAAAGCAGCCCTTAATTCTGACACTTTTATAAAAAAAAAATTTAATTAGTCATTTTTCAAAGTTATTACGCATTTTGCAAAGCGAAGCTTTGAGTTTCCTTCACCTCGATGACCCTTTTATTGTATCTAAAATAGAGTAAAAAGTTGATGAATGAATTTTTAGGTGAAAAACAAGCCCACATTACCCTTTAATAGAGTCAAAAAATGATAGGATGGTTGAATGAAGAGTCAGTGTTTCATCCCTAAACAAGGTAATGACCAAGTTATTTTGTAAAGTCGATTTCCATAGTCTTAACGCATCAGCATTTGCTTGCAGTGTTGGATGACATAGAAGTAGGCTTATGAAAATCCACCGCTCTACCCTTTCAAATGAGATATACTGGCATTGTAACTGTAGAAAAAAAGATTATTAAAAAAAAGAAAGAAAAATGGTTTAAACAAACTTTGTCTACAATATTTCGTTCAGGAAAGTTAGCTCTTTAAGAGTATTTAATAGTTAACACAAGCTAGGGAAATTTTATTAGCAAGGTAAACTTATGATGATATTACAGTAAGAAAATGAGGTATTCGTAAGTTAATTCCTAGGCGGCTTGTTTGGATAGTTAGTTAGATGATTAAGGTGAGGTTATGTTAATTGAGGGTTATTAAATTTAACTAGTCTAGATACTGTAGAGTTGCCCATAAAGTGATAAAATTAAATAGACCAGTCTTCTATGATGCTTTTATTTTTCACAAAACTATTAAAAAACACACAATTCTTCCAATTGAAATGGCTTTTGAAGAGTGTCTTATTTTTCAAAATATTGGTTGGAGCTTTACTTATTTGAAAATTATATTGTGAATTCACTTAGAACTGAAAAATACATGAAAATTTGGATAAAAAAGTTGATGAATAATGAAAGCTAAATTTCTTCTTGATTACAAGAAAATCTTTGTAAAAATATTCATTAAAGACAGAAGAATTTAATATCTAGGATGAAAAATTTATCTAATTTTAAAGAATATAATAAGGAAACAATTAGCAAATATTCAGAATTTCTTTCTTTTTGATTAAAATTTTGCTTGTGATTTATATCGTAGGCGAATTACTAGTAATTTTGAAATTGAAGAAAATTGAGAGTTAGAAGTAGGATATTCTGAAACAATAAAAAACAAGATCTGAAAATAAAAGTAGACGAAAAGAAATAGTGAAAATACATTGAATGTTGTGATTTTGAAAACAAAATTTTTAAATTTGTGAAGCTACATCTTGAAGAGAAGCGTTCAATAAAAGCATCAAGTTCTGAAAGCGAAAGAGCTTTTTCTTGTTCAGCTATTTCAAATCTTCGTCCAAATATGTCTGAAGGAACATTAAATGCTTTGTGCTTTCTAAGGAGCCAAAGTGTTATTTTCAAAATAAAAATGAGAAATGACTGAAACATATAAAGAAGGAAAAAATTAAGTTTTCCATAGTTCATGCTAAAGGATTAATTTATTTAAGAACTTGAAAAATTAAAGCCAAGAATATATTTATAAAAGTTAAGAACACTACGCAACTCACGCACATCTATAACCCACTTCAACCCAGAAAAACAATCAAGTCATTTTGAACTGATGATGGGGGATACGTCAAATTTGTGCTAATGATCCTCTTTTGTAATTTGGCTTATTTTTTCACCGTGGAGGATAGATAGAAAAATATTTCATTATTTAAGTACCCATTTAAATTTTATCAGTTGATTCCATTCATACCATTTTTAGAGATGAAACCTTAATTAAAATGAAATAATTATTGTGAAACACAACATTAACATTCTAATATTATACGAAGGGATAAAGCACTATAACAAAGTATTGTAGATAAAAATTGTGCGACCAATATAAGATCATGTACCGCTTCTGAATGTGATGGAGTTGTTAGATCCTTCGCATTTGCTAGCAAACTCAGGGATAGATTATTTTTGCAAAGATCGTCACAATTCATATTTCTCTTTATGTAAATATCCTTAAGGGAGAGTACGGCTTTAAATAATACAGTAGTATGAGGAACAAAGTCCTGGCATAATTTCTTGAGCGGCGCTTCATAATCAACTAATACTTGGCCCAGTCTTGGAAAAATGGGATCAATATGCCCATTGATGCATTCATGCGCCAAATTATAGAGAGAAAGGATAGCTTTTTTATCCACTATCGTTGACAACAACATCATGAGAGACACGTAGTCAGCCACAAGCTCCAGATATAAATATGTTAAATCGTAGTTTATTGCCTTTAAATAAAATAAAGAATATACCGCTTAAATATAAATGGCAAATATGCTTACAATGTTCAAGTCTATTTGTAGCGTGTCCAAGATGGTTAATAGTTCAATAATGTTATCTCTTAGATCAAGAACATCAATAAAGGTGAAATAATAAGGAGAAAGAGACTTTAGTATTTCTTGTTTGATACTCGTTATTGAAGAAAACGAAGCCTTGAAAATAACAAAAATATATTCATATTAGAATCATTTATTAGATTGTAAAATATTGTAGGAAAGACTTAATGTACCGCTTTATATACAAAATAAATAAACCAGCTGTTAGACTTCATATCTAAATGCAAAATTATGAAAATTGAGAAAACCCATTTTATGTAGAATAATAAAATCTTGAACATCAACAAAGATAAATGGATGAAAAATATATGAAAATTTCGAATAAACACAATAAAATATCAATTTTAGAAAAATATTTGGCTCATGGAAGAGATATTATGATGCCAATGATAATGAACAGTAAGCTCCATTCCTTGTACTAACAGATAGCATTTGTACATATAAAAATAAGAGCGGTTATATAAGATCAGCTCTACTCTTTTGAATGAAAATGATGTAATGTCGTATATAATTGCATTGCTCATTGCATAAAATAAACTAGAAGTATTATTTCAGTAAAACTTTATAGTACAGTAACATCATAGAAATTAATAAAACTTTTTAATTAATAAAAATAAAAAGAAAATTGATAAGGGGTGTAAAATTTCTAGCTCTGAATATCTTCCACCCCAAAGGCCCGGCTACGTAGACGATCATTTTATTTAAAATGATCTAAATGAATTTTAAAATTTTAAATGATTTAAAATAAAAGAAAGAACTAAGAGAAGGAAATATCCTTTATTAGTTTTATTTATTTATCATTTTTCAAAGATTGGAGTGGATAATGTGTAAGGCAGCGGAGGAGCAAAAAACAACCAAATGAACAGATCAAAATACCTAGATGAGCAAAAAAAGGTTCATCTTTGCTTCTGTTTTACATCATTTTTAAGGAAGAAAGCTACTGTTTCTAGAAAGGATATTGTTCAAGATGTAAGAGAAGGCAATGAGCGTTCAAAAGAAAGAGTTTGAGATGTTATTGAGTTGACATAAGTAGCACATAGTATAAAAAATAAAACAAAGAGACTATAAAGAATCAATGTAATTCCTAGGTAATTGCAATTTCTTCCCAAAGTTGCGATACCGTTGCCTTAGATAGAGACATATATTTACATTTACTAAAGTCAAGATTAAGTAAATAGAATGAGCAGTATACATTAAATTTCAGCAAGCATTGGTTTCTACTATAGGTATGAATATTCAAAGAAAATGGGAATGTCATCAGCAAAGAGCGTGGGTTCGCCGAAATTTGGAAGAACGTTTATTATATCATTTATATAAACAATAAATAAAAATGGACCTATTATTAAGTCTTGAGGTACACCTATTTTCAGGCGCGTAAATCCGTTGGCGTGAAAGAAAATTAGCACTCCATTTGCTTCAGCAATATTTTTCAATTTTTCTCCCTATCAAATGCTTTGACTATTCTTCTAATTTACTTAAAATATTCAATCTTAGCGTAATTTGGCCGTCGTTTGGACCCGAAGTTTTTTTGCCTTCAATTTATTTCAATTTCACTTCCAGTTAAGTTCGCAATATTACAAAATTGAAATGTCGAGTGAGATAAAAATATCACAATTAATTCGAAAAGTAAAAAATACATTCGCTTTGGAATCAATGATCGGAAATTTGCGCAGAAGAATCTTCAAAACAGGCTCAATATTTTTGTCACTAAGAACTGGAGGCCTTAATTTGGCGTCTAAGCAGGACTAAAATAGGTATAAAAATAATATAGAATGTGTATAAAATAAGGCCAAAAAAACCTTTTTTGTATTATAAAGTCTTGTGAGCATCCCCTTTGATCTGTCACTGAGAATTAGAAGCTTTTCGCTTATTTTTTGCTGAGTCAGTGGTGTTTTGCGAATCATTACGAACTAAAATAAAAAACATACAATAAAGCCTGGGAATTTTGAACAACTTTTGGCAAACAATAAAAGTGTTCCTTATTTAGAGGTATTCACTACAAAGAGTTTGCATTAATTTACAAAAATATATTCAGACGCTGAAGGTATTATTCAGTTTAGAGGTTTTCACTAATCGAGATTTTGAAATATGCCGCAATTCACATATCTTTAAAAAATGATAGGTGAATCATGAATAAATATGGGTATAAGCTGGCAAAAGGCATAATAAAATATTCAAAAGATGTATATTATGATGAATAGATATCAATACCTGTGAATACTAAAAAACAATGATTTGACAAATGCATATCTAAAAAGTACTTATATCGAACATATGGCGGTGCGTACTTATAAAAAAAGACACGTTTAACAAAGCATTCGTGTAAAATAAAAGAAAGATCTAAGAGAAGAGAAGAGACGTTATAGTATAAACACAGCTCATTCTGACGTTATTTTCCATGGGACCAATACTCATAGCATGGCACTGATAAATTCTTAAAAACTAAAAGTTGAGCGAGGAGGAAACACTGTGAGAGAAAGGACGAAGGCATTTCGTAAAAGAAATGCCATTTTAACAAAACTTTGGTTTTGGGTAATTAGAGTTGAAGTAGACTTGAAGTAGCAATGCTTTCTTTCATTATGATAGGTTTTCCGAAATAAATATGCATGCCCATTTACTATTAAAACATCTCTTTTTGTCGATTTGGATATTGTAAACAATTTAAATTAAAAAAACTAGAAAAAAAAACCAAATTATAAGAAAAAAGACAAACTTTTAAAAAGTAATATAGTTGAAAAGTAATATAATGACGTTTCACATAAGACACACGTTGGACTTATAAATGAAATATTATACTTATTTTAAAAATATGTAAAAATACAACTATCTAATATCGTAAAAATATGGTAAACAGATAACTTTATCGATGATAAACGAATAAATTAATCAAGATGTGATCTTTCGCGTCTTCAAGGCTTCTTCAGACAGGTAGCGAGAGAGAGAAAGTATATAAGTAAAAAATATCCTCTTACTCAGATACATCTTACTTATATAACTTTTCTATACCTTTTCTTACCTAAACTTGTTCACTCCATTTCCCTATAACTTTTTGATGGCTTGTCAGCACCACTTTGTTTATATCGTAAAAATATGTTTTGTATATCTTACAAAAGCACACACACACGCGCATACAGATACAGTTTTTCAAAACTGGAGATAAGCAATGCATGCATATGACTTATTTAACCCTTTCAGGCATCGATTTTCAAAAATTAATCGTCTGTTTTCTTTTTCAATGAGTTTTTGTTTTTTATTGTACACTATTAGTATAGACCATTTTTTTAATCCATTATATATTTTAAAAGTAAGATGCATATTTGCGGGAAGATAATGATGAAGTTATGGAAATAAAATGAAGTTTGATATCAACTGCCTTGTTAATGTGTCAAACGAATTTATTGATGAAATTATGGTTTAACTTTATATATATATAAAAGTTTTTTTATATATATTAGTTTAAAAGTTTTTTGAAAAAGTGTTTACGGTGCAAGCATAATGCCGGATAATAATGATGAAGTGTTTATTAGAGAAATATTCTTTTATAATAAATTTTATACAAAAATGATCACGCTGGTTTTAACCCTATTAGTGATGGCCTAAATTTCTACGCTAAAGTGCTAGAGGGCATAAAGTTCACCCTCTTTTTCTCAGATATTAATAAGTTTTTCGATTTGGTATAAAAAGAGATATTATTTTTGAAATTTTGAGAATATTTTTGGAGAGCGTTTTTAGCTTGCATTATTGATTTGGTATAAATATATATTTCATATAAAATTTGAGATATTTTTGAAGATAGTTTTCAGACGTAAACCTAATCTTTTGTGGTTCCCAAACCTTTTCTGTTCGTTACGGACTTTTCATACATGATCCTTGTCAATGGCCCCCACAACAATCATAGCCGGTGAATACCGTGACTGTCTACTAGTATCCAACAATTATAACCATAATATTAATTAAAAAGGGCATTTTGCTAAAAGGTGTTTAAAGAATAAGCAAAAAAAAAGAAGCAAACATTGAAAATCCACTGGATGGAAAAAGTTTATTAATCCAACGCTATATGTGATTTAATCTTTTAATCTTACAAATTTGATAACATTTTAACAATTAAGTGCTATAGTTGGGAGACAATTCTACTCAGTGTGAACGGTGATGTTTCAGATTATCGACAAGCTTCTTGATTCTTGATTTTGTTTCACTTAAAACACAACATAGATCATGCATAGGCTTTATTTATGCATAGCCTCAGATTATGACCCCTTAAATTTGGCTTTATGGCGCCCAGGAAGCCAGGCCCACAGTTTGGGAACCAATGTTCTAAATAGTAGCCATAAGTATTGAAAAAATTAAATATATAAAGTCTGATGCGCTCAAAACTATATATAATTATAAATTTTGAGAGGAGAATATAAGATGGACCATAGGTTATAATTATAAAGTTAACAACAGATAATGTCAAAATTTTGTTAGAAAATTTTAATCTTTGATTGACAATTTCTGGCATGAGAGGGTCATTCAGCTACCATTAAAATGATACCAATAGATGCAGCTAGCAATTTTATGAAAAGTCACGGATATAATTCGGCCAATTTTGAATAATTAATTTTTAAGTGAACACTACTCCTTCCCTCCCGCATACCACTAGCACTGATAGAGTTAATAAAAATCCCATAAAAAGAATTTAGAATAAAAAAGTAAAAAATAAATAGCAATACTTTAAAAAAATTTTCAGTGATTAATAAAAAAAAGAGCTATTCACTATTATTATTCAACATTATTCATTAAAGAGTTGGAGTAAAATACAATTTTAAAAAAAATTTAAAAAAATAAAGTTTTTTAGTTTATATTTTGTAGGTTGTTTGATGCGTCTCGCATACATAAGCCACCTATGCTGGTTTACACCTTAGTTTCTAAGCTATCTAATTGATTACTTCATCCATCAATTTACGGTTAGATAAAATTGGAAAGATTTAAAAATGCAGATTTAGTGAATAAGAAATCGTATTCTCATATATTCAAAAATTATGTTAATAGAATTAGTCAATCTTTATTTTTAAAAATTAAAAATCAAAAAACAAATAAAGATTCTTTATTAAAAAGAAACTCCTCAATGGATGTTAGGGTCTACCTCTCAGCATACCAGTTAGGGTCAGGGGTTCGTTCGATCACCAAGTCTCCCAACTCTTAACCAATATCATCCCATCATAGGTTTAAACTGTCGAAAGTTTAAACGACGGGTGGAGTTTAATTCCATAGAATGCAGAAGCGAAGTCGAATTTTACCGCAAATTTGTACTTTTCTTCAATCTGCGCGAATTTGAATTGTGCTGATAATTTACATTATTGCCGCTTGAATAGCTTCTTTGTGAATGCTGAATTCGGCACAAATCTAACTCTGTCTCTACTTTTTGCTCCATTTTTAAGTAATTCTGGGACAATTCTTTCCTCGATGCATACCCTCCGTTGCTTTTGAAGTTTCTTAAACCTTGAGAAGGATCCAAAAGGAAGTGAGGATATAACGGCTGGAGCAAACCCGTATTCTAGAATCTTTTTTGTTTTCGAAATTTGTAAATTATCTGGTGTGATCCATTTCTCATGAGAGCAGCAAAAGTGAGTATCTTCATTGAACATTGATAGCTTGGGCACGTTCTCCATAAACTTTCTAGCGACTTCCTGAATGGAGAAGTTGGTCGGGGTTCGATTTCTTCTATGGGAATATCGTCATCCATCTTGTCTTCTTCGTCACTAGAACCATTTTCAGAGTCGTCTTTTGCAGGTTGCAGTTCGTTGACTGGATCACTTTCTAGTTCAGCAAAGAGCACAGATGAAAAGATGATTCTCCAGGTTCTTGGCGTAAAGTACTTTTTGCTTAGAAGATACTGTAATTGCCCTTGCATTTTTAAGCCTAATTCGGGAGTATCCGGATGGCTTTTCACTAAGTCCACAAAATATTTGGGCCTCAATGAAGCTCTTCTTCTTCTTCGTGACCTATGTTCACCTTTCTTACTATATTTCCTAAGATCCTTGAATTTTTGTTTGGCAATTTAGGGAAGGCTATCTTGTTGCAGAGCTTCATCTACCATCTCTGTAGTTGGCCAATTATTTGGAGAAATCATCTCCTCATACCGCTCCTCTTAGTCTTCCTCAGTGGACAATGAGGAAATACTTTTCATCGGAACAATAGATAGGGAATGGTTGGCTTTCCATAAGGAAAGATGCCACTGGATCCTCAAGTGAAGGAGATTTCTCTCTCTCCACTTGAGTGTCGGACAGGTTCGTTATGTACGACAACGCATGTAAGAATCTGATTGAAGTTTTCAGATATTTCCATGAATATTAATTCCAAAAATGAAACAAGTATCTTGAATTTTATATAAAAACAGATATTTTATTTAAATTTCAAAAATACATTAGACGTAAACAGAAAATTTAAAACTGACAGTTATTTTTAAACCTCTAAATGCGAAAAGTCCAGAAATGGAACCAACATGATAGATTTGGTATTAAATATCTTTCATCTAAAATTTGAATAAATATTTTTAGAGAGAAAATTTTAGAAGTAAACCGCAAATTTGATCGACACTTATAGGTATTTTCACATCATAAATGCAAAACTGAGTCCATAAATATAATTAGCATGATTTATTTGGTATAAAAATATATATTTCATATAAAATTTTTGATAAGGGGTCGTTCACAATTGACTTCAACCAATTTTTGTCAAATTTTGCCCCCTCCCCCCCCTATTGTCAACCAATGTCAACTTTAGTTTATCCCCCCCCCCCCTTTCCCACTTTTAGTTGACATAAACTTTTAAGAAAAAATAGAAAATGAAAAATTTATATTTTGTAGAAAATATTCCGTCAATTCTATCAAAAATATTCAGCCCAAAACTATTTTCATCTTCATATTTAACTTCTTTTACTTCTTCTTCGTACATTTCATTTTCTAAAATTATTTGAGCTGGTGTGGGTTTAAAGATGCATAATGATGAATGCTTGTTTTTTTCTTTAATTGAACAAAAGTTCTTTGAACACTTCAAGCAACTGCAGCGTTCTATTAAAGTTCTTCATTCGGCATCCAATTTTTGCAAAGAAGGGCAGAACTCATCGAAATATCTACTTAATCTAAGAGTTTTCATAAACTGAGCTTGAAGTAGTGAACCAAAATGTCCGTTTATCATGTCTATAGTTAAGCCTTCTGTTGTTGAACTAATTGGAATAGGAGGTGATAAAAACCTAAAAACAGAATTAACAAAAATTCAGGTAACAATTTTCGCTTGAAAATCTAATCTTAATCTCATCAAATAAGCAAGAATGTGTTTTCAATACTCGCTCTCTTTGCCTTTTTGGTTGCTTAATAAAAAATGGACAAATAAGACCTGATCCTGAAAGAACCAGGTCCCGTCGAGTGCTAAGGTTCCCGAACCACTGATTGAATTAAAAAGATTTAAAGGTTTGTTAATTTATTATTCCAAATGGATTCATAAATTTTCTGAATTAATTAACCCGCTAATTTGTGCTAGTTTTCCTCTTGGTAAAGAAAAAATTGATGCTTTCAATGAAATAAAAAACAAGATTTTGTACTCTGTAATTTGGGCTAAAGATGGTAAGACTACTTTTGAAGTCAAAACAGACTCAAATAATTAAACCGTATTAGCGGTTCTCCATCAAGAAGGACGACTTGACGCCTTCTTTTCAAAGACTCTTTTAGGCAGTGAGAAGAAATATTCCATCATAAAGAAGCTCTTGCAATCATTGAGACCCTGAAGCACTATGGGCATTACCTAGTAGATAAATTTTTCATTCTGTCTCTTTTATGCTCAATCAAAAACAAACTAACAAAATCAAAAACGAGAAGATTTTAAGATGGAGACTCGAACTTTCCAGTTATTACTTTGACATAGAACATAAATCCGGTAAGTTGAACGTTGCTGCAGACGCTCTCTCTAGACTTTGTTCATGCCAATCATCCTGCCATCCAATTGAAAACCTCCGTTTCCTTCATTCAAAATTAGCTCATCCTGAAGTCAAGCGGTTGCAGAACTAAGAATTTATCATTTTTTTGTTGCAGAAGTCCGTATGTTCCAAATGTCCTGTGTGCTGTTGGATCAAGCCAAAGTTCACAAAAGTTGAAGAAACAATGATAAAAGCTGCAATGCCATGGGAGCGACTCAATTTGGACTTCAAAGGACCACTACCTAGTGCTAAGCATAAAAAATGTGTTCTGATGGTTGTCGACGAGTTTTCACGATTTCTTTTGCCTTGCCTTGACATATCGTCTACGACTTTGATAAAGCAGTTAACCGTTTTGTTTTCCGTATGTGGACTGCCAAATTACGTTCATTCTGATCGTGGAAGTGGATACATGAGCGAATAGTTTTGCAACTTCTTGAAATCTCATAATGTTGTACCTAGTAGAACGAGTCCTTACAACCAGCCTGGAAATGGTCAGTCTGAGAGATTTGTGGAAACGATATGGAAATCTATCCAACTAACTCTGAAATCTAGGAATTAAAATGTAGTCCACTGGGAAGATGCTATCCCTGAAGCGTTACATTCTATCAGGACTTTAATTAATACTTCAACAAATGTTTCACCGCATGATTTAATCTTTAAATTTTCTAGAAAAACTTCAATGGGAGCAGCTGTACCACAATGTCTCTTTTCTCCATGCAGAGGTTTACGGAAAATTGGTAAAAACGCGAGATGTACTGGATGCAAATCATTTGTATGCACACATAAGGTATCCAAGATCTAGGGAAGATAGCTTAAAACACTTTGCTCCGTCTCCTAGTAGTGGTGATGTTTATTGGCAAGTAAATAGTGAAAAGCAATTGGCATTATTATAGTAAACCATGTTGTATTTATTTTTTTGTTTTTTATCTGAATTAGCATTTTATTAGTTGAATCTACTTGAAACTTTTATTTTCCTTAGCTTTACAACCTCTTGATAAAATTATCTCTTAATATTACAAGAAACTTTTATATTTTAACTTTTATATTTTATTTACTTTTTAAACCGGAATTTTTGATTTCAAGCATTTCATAATTATTAGCTATGTGGTTCATGTGTGACTTTTTAATTTTAAAGCCTATAGAATAAACTTTAATTTAATGTATTTCATGTTAAAATTAGTTTAGAAATGCAAAAGCTATAAGCATCATAAGAATTGACTTTAATTTGGTCTCTAAATACAAAACGAAAAATGCGTATTAGATGTCTGGTTACGCTATAGAACATAAACGTGGATGCGTTTATTTATGATTGTCAAAACTTAAACTTTGATAAAAGTAAGAATGATAACTCTCAAGTTATATGACAATATTAACTACATATTATGCATATTATCTTTTCAGTCAAGAAAAATATTATGATATATGTTACATTCAAAATGAAATTTCATTATTCGAATCATGATTTTTGTTTAAAAAATTGAGTATAGTTGATTAATTTCGAAACATTCCACAACTCGCTTTTTATTCTAAACTTGTGTGAGCTTTACAAAGAAAATTAAAAGCATCTACAATGTCTTTTTGAAGACAAAAAGATGGAAGCTCTGAAACAAGCTTTATAGCACTAGTAATATTTTTGATAGAAGATTTAGGTGGTTTAGGATCACTAGTTTCAATCCCAAGATTACTACGATTAAAATCTTGACCTACTTCTTCTTCCAATCTTTCTTCCCAGCGATTATCAAAAGTTTGACACATTTCGACCTGGCTTTCTACCAAGGTGAATTCTTTCGCAGACATAGGATTAGAAAAATTTAGGTTTCTTGCAGTTTTAGCAATAATATTTTCAAGCAACGCATCATCGTGGTCTAATCATTTTGTACATTTTCTTTATTATTTTCAGAAGCAAGTGAAGTAAATCGCAATTAATGAAGCAAAGTTTGAGAGAAGGGGAGTTGTTCTCAATTGAGGAAAGAACTGAGCGTAACGAAAGTTTCTTGTAATATCTTTTAAAGGTAGCAATAATTCTCTTATCAAGAGGTTGTAAAAGGGATGTAGTATTAAGTGGCAGAAAACAAACGTTCATGCTGGAAAATTTTATGTCCCTAAGATGCTACTGCTTGCTGCATTTATCAACAAATAAAATGATTTTGCGATTCTCTTTTATCAACTTTTTGTTGAAAAATTCTAAAACTTGGAAATACATTTTCCTCGTCATCCATGCCTTTTGTGTGCTAATAATAGAGAGGAATAGAAGAAGCCTTCATTTTTGAATGATTTTGGACATGCAGATTTATCAATTACAACAGATTGCCACTCATATTTGTGAGCATAGCAACAGTCAATCTCTCTTTGTTTCGTTTTCCACCAGTGCATTCTTCGCCACGAATACATAGAATAGGGTGGCCTCATCAAAATTATATCAGGCGAATAATCTGGAATAATGCAATAAGTTTTAAACAAATGACCCGGAGGTGCGATTTATGTACAGGTCCCGCAAATCCCCGCACGTAGCCCGCCTAGCGCAGGTCTTTAGTAAAAACAGATGCTATTCAGTGCGCAAGAGGTGACAATTAGAATTCATTACATTTTTACTCCCATTCTGAGTGTTTAAGTTTCCTAAGACAAGAACAGTTATTAAACGTTGAATTGAATGTTTCCCTTTTAAGCTGAATTATCTTTTTGGGGCAGCATCTTACATAGTATGATTTGTATGCTCACTTACATAAGGCTTTTCTTATTTATACGAGAAAAATGTCTCTATTTGTGAATATCAAGGTTGTCCCTATTATTAAGGTTTAAAATTGTATTTAACCTATGTATAAAGCACGGTTCTCCTCCAATATTCTCTATTTTTGCGGTGTCCCTACTACTGAGGTGTCTTAAACCGAAGTTCTAGTGTATAAGGTGGAGCCCCTGCTATATGATCATTGATCATATTTTGTATATTAAGAGAAATGAAACGATTATTTCTCGTTAAAATTTGCAACGTTGTATGATGAACTCTGCAAAGTGGTATGATGAGTAAATTTAGAATGGTAGATATGCCAAGTGCTTCTAAAAATTAAAAATTTTTTGAAAAAAGAACCTATATGCTCCGCTTTAACTAAAGCTTCCTGAAGCTAGTTTGAAAACTAGAAAATAATTAAATTAAATTTAGTTATGCTGGCAAAAAAAGTGGTACTCCTGATCATCATCATCAACATCATCATCATCATCATCATCATCATCATCATCATCATCATCATCATCATCATCATCATCATCATCATCATCATCATCATCATCATCATCATCATCATCATCATCATCATCATCATCATCATCATCATCATCATCATCATCATCATCATCATCATCATCATCATCATCATCATCATCATCATCATCATCATCATCATCATCATCATCATCATCATCATCATCATCATCATCATCATCATCATCATCATCATCATCATCATCATCATCATCATCATCATCATCATCATCATCATCATCATCATCATCATCATCATCATCATCATCATCATCATCATCATCATCATCATCATCATCATCATCATCATCATCATCATCATCATCATCATCATCATCATCATCATCATCATCATCATCATCATCATCATCATCATCATCATCATCATCATCATCATCATCATCATCATCATCATCATCATCATCATCATCATCATCATCATCATCATCATCATCATCATCATCATCATCATCATCATCATCATCATCATCATCATCATCATCATCATCATCATCATCATCATCATCATCATCATCATCATCATCATCATCATCATCATCATCATCATCATCATCATCATCATCATCATCATCATCATCATCATCATCATCATCATCATCATCATCATCATCATCATCATCATCATCATCCTCACATCAACATCGTTGGAAATGTCCTGTGAATGAAAGAAACTCTTAACAATTTATCCAAAATGTAAAATATTACTACATATTATTTAAATTAAATACATCATTGAATTTTTACGCAAAGAGGGTAATAAGGAACCAGAATTGTTAATTTTGTCTCCTCTTTTAAAGAACAGTAAAGAAAAGATAGCTTGAAACAGGATTTATTGTTATCTATTCATTCTACACACACACACACACGCAGGCACACACACATTCCACAACAACACTCACCACCTTCAAAGAGGGAGATGGATATGGATATCTTCGCTTTTGAGAATTGAAAGAGATTTTGGAAATTAGCATTTAAATTGGGAAATGATGTCTTCTTCAGCTTGTTAAAACGCTCATTATTAAGATGGAATTGCTAATTAATCAGGTGCTCATGGAATAAGTCATCACATCTTGCTAACAATGACATCCTTGCTTTTTCCACTCCAACCCATTAAATACAAGCTTCTTGCGAACCGTACATCAATTTTTTACCTCTGCCAAGTAACTATTTCTAGTGAGAGTGCTTTGCTCACAACTGCAAAGCAACTTTCTACTTCAACAAATTAAGGCCTAAACCGTGAAAATTAGCATCTGCATGATCTGAAATTGAAAACCCCGGTACAGGACATTTTTTACCAAGACGTCAATCATAAGTTCAAATCATAATTAAAAAGTACACGAGATATTTTGTACTTAGCTTTGAACGTGTCGTACGCAGTTTTTCTAAAATGTTTGGGTACGAAATGACCAAATTAGATATGAAAAGCCTTGGTTTCGAAATTCCTTGCTTACCAAATGTCTTGAACTTGAAAATCCTGAACCCGGCTTTAGCTCTATTAGAGTTATTCATGTAGCTCGGACTTCGTCTTTATTGTATGAGAAAAGTATTCTTTTTTGCCCCCTCCTTTCTCATTAAAATATATCATATTTTTACAAAATCCTTGATAATAGCCAAGGAATTAATTGGTTTCGAATCTCATGGTTCCATTTATTTTTTATGAAAATCAATCAAGCATGTCAATCAAGGGATAAATATATAAATTTCAAAATATATTCCACTTGCAGGATTTTTGCTAAATACTGTCTTAACTTATTTAATAAACCAACTTTTGATGATTAATTCACTCAAAGTATTTCATTTGCCAGTAAATCAGCTTTTACTTTTGATTTAAGAGTAAATTTTCATGTTAAATTTGATTCTAAAAAAATTTCATCATTATAAATCAGCGTATCTCAGCCGCGGGCGAATTAGAGCTGAAAAACTTTGAAACAGAATCGAGAAGCTTGTAATGCACAATTAAAGTGATGAGTCTAAAGTCATAGTGTCAAAGTAAAAAGGGTAGATGAGTTTAACCACAATTTTAAAAATGAAAACAGAGCATTCAATGTAAACAAATGTTAGCAAAAATGATAAAAATCAATATTAAAAAAAATTGAATTGACCATATTTTCGCGAAATTTGCACATTCAATATTCGAGCAATGGTAATGTTAGTTGGCAAGACTGATTTGTTCATTGCTGGTTGTTTGTGTGGATTAGCGAGCCTTAAATGGAAAGATTAGCCTACTTTATCATGCCATACGCGCCACACAAAAAAGTAAGTGGAAGAGATATAAAACTATGACATGGCATCCGTTGAAACAACCCAAAAATGAGTGAAACAAAGATGCTCTGTTGTTGGGGACGTGAGTGGCTACTATAGCTTTGCTCCAGTGTCTTGAAGGGTACTCGGACATTTCGCCCCATAGACATTTCGCCCCATTATTTTCATAAGACAGTTCGTCCCATGGACAATTCGCCCCATTATTTTCATAAGCCTGTTCGCCCCATTATTTCCATAAGACAGTTCGCCCCATTATTTTCATAAAATAATTCGTCCGATTATTTTCATAAGACAGTTAGTCCCATTGACAATTCGCCCCATTATTTTCATAAGACATTTTGTCTCATGGACAATTCGTCTCACTATTTTCATAAAACAATTCGCCTCATAATTTTCATAAGACGATTAGCCTCATGCTCAATTTCCTGTTTGCTTTACTGTTTATGTGTTAGAATTATTGAAAGTATGCTATTATATTTCATCCATCTTACATATTCTTATTTGTTCCCTGTGTATGTAAGTAAGTAATTTTTTGAACAAAACAGAATAATTTATAAAACAAAATAAAAAAGCGCATAATTTTTCAGTTGATTCCACTAAAATGCTCAATTTTTAAGTTGAATCCTCTTGATTTTTCTATTTTTTAGCCGGGTTTTTCGATTTCAAAAAAAAAATTTCCTTTCAATTTTTGTGTAAAAAATTCTATATTTAACTTAACAAAATATATTTATAGTGTTGGGTAAAATCTTTACTAAAAATCAATTGTACAAAATTGGCAGAATTATATCCCTTCAAATTTCGTGACTTTTCCTTAAATGCAAGCTGCATCTTTTGATGCGTTAAATAAACCTTTCATGTTAAAAACTATCAATTAATAAAAAAAATTAATTTTTCTGCAAAATTTTGACATGGTAGTTAATTAACCTTACAACTTAGGTTCTATATTATATATTTCCTTGAAAATTTATAATTATATTCAGTTTTGGACGCATAACACTTAATAAATTTTATTTTTTCAACAAACATTGTTATTTTTTAGAAATGTTAATGAAAATTTTGATTGATCAAAAATATATCTAATAAAATATACTTTCACATTTTACATAAAATATATGTTTTTATACTAAATCGGCCATGCTGGCTTCATTTCTGGACTCAGTTTTTACATATAATACCAATAAGTGTTAATCAAATTTGTGGTTTATTTCTAAATATTGTGTCCGAAAACATTTATTCAAATTTTATATGAAAAATATATTTTTATACCAAATCAACCATGCTATGGATATTGGCTTCATGTATGGGATGAGTTTTTGCTTTTAAGGTTTGCAAATATCTATAAGTGTCAAAAAAATGTGATGTTTACGTCTGAAAATTGTCTTAAAATATATTAGTGGACATTCACAATTGACGTCAACACAGACTGGGAGGGAGAGGGAGGCTTCATGTTGACAAAAGTTGACAAAAGGTGGACAGGGGGGGGGGGGGGTTTGGAAAAGTTGACATCAACATTATATAAAGATTTTTCTTTTTCTCAGATCTGTAGATTTCGCAGTATCTTGTGCAAATCATAAAATATTTATATATTTTATCTATACCTTGGCAAAGCTTCGGAGGCATTGCTATATAGTATTTAAAGTTAAAAATTTTAACGCTTATAGCTTTCTTTGGAGTATTTGAAAACTCACAAAACTTTACATAGCTGTCAAGATATAAAAACTTTAACTTATAATAAAAGTTTGTTAAATTAAAAAAAAATAAAACCATCGTATTTCAAATGCAACGAACGAGGCAACTGGTGCAAAATAACAGCGTATGTATTACAGTTTTTGCATTTAAAAATTTTTTTGTTGCATTTTTTTTGCACAAAAATTGACATCATTTCTCAAAAAACAACATCCATGATGTTTCGTTAAAATAAAACCAAAAGAAGAAATTGGATAAAAATGAGACAATGAAATGAAAAATGTAATTAATTTTGAAAAATACACTAACTTATTTGCTTCCGAATAGTTTTATATCATTTTATATTATATACAAAGTAAAATTTTGAGAAGAAATCAATGAAATGGCTCCAAATGACAACCCTCTATGGAGTTATTAAAAAAAATATATATAAATATTTAAAAAAAAAACAACTTGTAATTGTACTTATATGACATTCACCGCATGTAGGAAATCGCCAAGGAGACTTATAACGTTCAACAGGTTTTCTTTCGCGGGATGATCTTATTAGAACAGGTTCGAGCTCTTTTTGGATCATCTCTTTTTTGTCTGCATTGAGGACTTTGTTCCACCTCCTTTCTGTGATCATCATAATTCGGTTCTTCAGAGATTAATTTTTCTAAATTGATATGTAAAGGCAAAGTAAAATTGAAAAATTTTATGCAATTCAATAAAAATTTTACAAAACATACTCTTTTTATTGAGAAGTCCTAGGTACGATATTGAGAAGTCTTTCTTGTGCGATATTGATCATAAGAAGAATTAGAACAGAAGAATTAAGTAAGTAAGGTTCAAAGATGTAATTGGTCGAGGAGATCATTACTATGAACATCATGTCTTCAATGGAGATTATTAGATTCATTTTTGGTGCTTTAGTCAGTTAAGCAATTGTTGAGTTCAATCATTTTTCATCAAAGATCTTTAGATCCTAAAATATGATACATTTCTAGAAAAATGAGGCTCTGGATAAGATTCATTTTTTCTAATAAGGTTGGAATTGTCTTAACAATATGTAAAATAATTGGTTTGTTCTTATGTGATGCAACTTCTAATATGTGGGCATATTAACACATTTAAGGCCAGGCAAAGCAGACGATATCTAAAAAAACGCAGACGATTTATATTCAAAGTCATTGAATAAAGCAGGCGAAGATGAAATTACTTATGTTCCAAAATAGGAACATTGGCCGTAAATGGGTTAATTGCGGCACACAAATAGTATCCAGGATAAAACTTCCGTGAAAGAGCATAAAGGCGAATATACATTGGAGTTTTCATTGAGAATGCACAAATATTGAAGAAAGGAGGTTAAACTGTGGATTCGAACTCAATACCTTGTCCTATTGAAGCCAAATTAATATCTAGACAAGATTATTTAAAGAAGTTGGAGAAGAAGACGATTTATTATTATCAAATGATGCAGCAAAAAAAAGTTCATTATCAAATTTATCCATTAAATAAGGGTTTACTTTGAGAGAGGAAAATTTCATAAGGTCAGGAAGACTTTTTGCATCAGTATCATCCAACTAATTAATAAAAAAATGAAAAAAAAGTTGAATAAGTATATAAAGATGCTTTGCAATAGAGCTATCGTTGATCACGTGTATAGTAACATGAATGCCAGTTTTCAGCGTTGCAATAAACTTTGCATTTTTCAATAAGGCTCTATTCAGTTTTTTTTGAACACACGAATTCTGATGTGGAAGAATGAAGCCTTACTCAAAAAGTTATTCCAAGTACATGCGAGAGTTCGTAATCCATGCCTTTTTTAAATATCGAGCAGACATGGCTCAACTTAAAAATGGATAGAATTCTAGAATGTTCAAGAGAGGAGTTGTATCCTATATTATAAGATCAATTTCATATGATATATTAGAGGACCAAAGATATCAGTGGAGTAGTGATTTCAAAATGATTTATGCTAATTGCTAACTCATTGAGAGAAAATTTAGTGAAGTCAAAAGAGCAGGGCCGTATCAAAGGGGAGGGCAGTGGAGGGGCAATTGCCCCGCAGCGCCACACCTAGAGAGGGGGGGGGCGTCATTTCATTGCCAGTGACGTCAACGCAGCAGAGCTTGAGATGGAAATTGAGGACATTCAAATGTTTTTGAAACCTCGGAAGGAAAAACCGGCAAACGCTATGGAGTTACTTGGGTTCCTGTTCTCGCACTAAGGACTCTGTCTGAATCTACAGGTGGCTCTGCGGATCATGTTGATAATTGGAACTTCTATTGCATCCTGTGAAAGGTCATTCAGCAAGCTAAAACTTATTAAGCCCTACCTAAGGAGCACTATGGGGCAAGCCCGCCTCCAAAGTCTGGCTCTTATGAGCATTGAGAAAGAAGTTCTCGATTGTGTTGATTTTGACGAAGTCATCGATCATTTTGCTGCTGCTAAAACACGAAAAATGAACATCTAAAACAGCAAAGGGTGAGGGGCTCCATTCAGTACCTTTGCCATGGGGCGCCACGATCTCTTGATACGGCCCTGCAAAAAAGGTATAGCTTATATGTAGATATTTGGTGAAATCAGGATTGCAGGAGAACCTTGACACCTCATTTGCAAACTTTTTACTAAAGAGAGAAATTAATTCATCCCCTTCATCAACAAGATGATTTTTAACTTTCAAAGAAATATTATCACACTTTTATTTTTTCGTAAATTTATTCAACTCATGCCGAACTTTTTTTTGTAACAGACGCAGATGAGCCTGTTTTTGAAGTCCTTAATTTTATAATTGACTTTATTACTCGGATAAACAAATTTCTTCCTCAATGTAAGATTGACGGTTTTTCACATCTAAATAAGTAGTATTTCGCATTTGGTTCAAGTCAAGTAGTTTTTTGCTCATCCATAGGTTAATAGGCTTTTTGTAATAAGACTTGGAAAACTTTTTCAGTTTAACCCATTTAAGACCAAGCAAAGCAGACGATATCTAAAAAAAACGCAGACGATTTATATTCAAAGTCATTGAAAAAAGCAGACGAAGATGAAATTACTTATGTTCCAAAATAGGAACATTGGTCCTAAATGGGTTAAAAGCTTTACTATTATTTTTAACAAAAAATTTAAGTTTCTATGCCAATAGGTATTGTGACAGTCGAAAAAATTTCGTAAAAAATTATACCAACCAAAACTTTCTACTTGATTTATAAAAGAAGCAGAATCAAATTTACTCCCAACTCTACTTTTTTCACCCAAAACGAAAAATGGAGAGAGGCTGAATTGGTGTATATATATATATGATCTGAAATGTAATAGGCAATATTATATGCAATATAATTATTCAAGTTGTTTGAAACAAAAATATTATCACGTGCTGTTTCACTTTAAGGGCGAGTAATAATCTTTGAAATGGATGGAATAAGTGAATTGAAAAGAAAAATATTAAAGAAAGATTGAACGTATCCATTCGTGTCAGCCTTGACAAGATCAGAGTTAAGGTCAACAAGAAATATACTTGTTCTCATATTACATGAGTAATTTGATAAAAATGTCTCACGTTTTCTTAAAAAAGCAATAATGTCACCAGAGTTTGATCAGAGTCTACGATATATGTTGTTGAAATATAACCTTATTCCGCTAGGTTTACTTAATTTAGGAGGCCAGAAGGTATATTTAAACCCATCAATATCGAATAAATTCCCTGTGATGTCATTTAACCAAACTTCCTGCAGACACAGCACATGAAAATATGAACAATTGACCGATTGAAACGGAGAAAAGAAACATTTCAGGGAGGGAATCTTAGCTATCAATGATTGAATGTTTAGACATATTATAGTGAAATTTTTAAGGTTCATAGGATGAACTAAATCCATCAAAGATGATGAACAAAAACTATAAAATAAAATCGAATCTTGAAAAAATTGAGGATGAAAAATGTCTCGTCGAAAAATATTATGATTGCCACAAATACCATGCAAAGAATGCTTAAAATTCATCACTTCAGATTGATTTCTGTTATGCAATATAATTTATCAGAAGACAGACTATACTACATGAAAAATGGCAAAGATCACTTGAATTATTTTTTAAACACTTTCCATATTTTAGTTTCGTAGGGTAGGACCTAAATGGACAATCCTTCAGAACATGCTCATTTGCTGAGCAATTATATTTTGCTGTTATGGCCAAATAATGGATATTCTGTGCCCTGAATATTAGCGTAGTGAATGTAACACTTACACTTGTTAAATTGTATATATAAATAAAATGAGAATTGATTAAATAATTAAACATATCATCATCAATTTCAAATATACTATATAATTAGTATTCTTGGATTTAGATTTTATATAAAATTTAAATTTAAAAATACCGCCCTTTTCAACTATCTTGGCTAAACCAGCGTTCTTCATGAAAATTTCATTTGTAACTTCATTTAACTTTGCTTCTCGCCGAGAACTTCATTCGTTTTACGAACTTTATATTCATTATTATGAAGTAAGTTCTTAAACTTTATCTGCTCATGAAACTTTCGTTCGTTTTTCATTTTCTTGAATGTAATTGATTTTAGGTTTTTAAGACTTTTTTGTGGTGACTTTGGAAAAACATCTTGCATAAGTTGCTTTAAGAACATCCGCATTAGGAGTTATACTTGACTTGATTATTTTTATACCTGAACGTTTGCTCTCAACCCTATTCTTAAGAAATGATATATCTGATTCTTGTGAGGATTTAGATTAAACATTAACTTTATCGAATTTTTCTATTAAAGAAATAAGAGCACGAGAGTGACTTTCTCGAGATAAAAGGCTTTAATATCACCACCTCGACCAATTTCGATCAGATTGAAATAGTCAAAAAAAAGTCAAGAAATTATGCTTGAGAAAGATGAATTAGGAAGATTCACGAGTCTAAATCACTAGTTATCAAAAGAAAATGATAGAGAAAAACAGGCGCCATTTTTTAAAAGAGCACAAAAAACGTCATATCGCGAAAGACAATGCGTTCAATTGAGGAGTTGCTCTATTTTTATCTTAGGAGTTAATTTGTAAAATTAAATATATTTCACTTGTATACCAAGATTTGCTTTACCTATAACCGTCACCCAAAATACATCATGGACGATATATTAATATAAAAGTGATAATTAAAAAAGCTAATAAATTGCTTGCTATATTTAAACACAATATAACTGCTGTAGGTATATGGATGATAAAGTATCTATTTTTGTCTGCCTTGGAATAAAGGACGTCTGGGCACTCAGCGTGCTTCCATTGTGAGGAGATAAAAGGGCTTACAGGGTGAAATGTGACTTATTGACTTCGCCCAAGCAATATTAATTTGTTTTCACTTGGCCTAATCCTTCAACATAGGTAACACTAATTAACATCTCAAGGCTAATAAGTGCTTCACAAGGTGTCAGACTTTAAAAAAAAGGTCTAACAATAAGCCTCTCCTCACGACGACAATAATGAAAGCACAGTGATGTTCAGCCCGATCTAGGACTGTGACAATGGGAATGGTGTATGCACTCACCTACCTAATCGCAGGACATGCTTGTCATGCCACATCATTGTGATTTGGGGACAAAGTGTTGTCATACCGCGACACGTCTCGCCTTTCATTACGCTGCCCAAATAACACCTCCTGCCTGCCAACTTGTTAACTACGCTTTGCCATCACCCCATTTTACTTCCTTTCAAGATAGTATCCTATTTTACGGTCTAGTGGGTTGACACGTGTTCAAAGGAATCACGTCTAACTTCCTGTACACAAAGCAAGCAAAGAGGCCTTCCTTCTCTTCCTAATACACCTTTTTAAGATATAAACTAAAAAATCAGAACTAAAGTTTTTTTCAAAATTTAACAGGCAGAAAAACTTTTATTTATGAACTTAAAGGTTTTTTTTATAGATAAGTAATTCTAGTGCAATGATTTGTAGATGAAAACGCTCGTCGAAGAGTTTTAATGCATATTAATCCTTTTTTTCAAGATGCCTCATTTTATTATACTCCATTGTTAATTTTGTTCAAAATGATTTAGCTAAACACAAAAGTTTTTTTTAGAATTAAAATTTTTTTTTTAAATTAGCAATTAGCGATGAAGTTACAATTCTTTAATCACTTCTAGATGATAACTTCGAATTACTAAATGTCTCTCTTGATAATCTCGAAGATAACTGATCTATTCTGAATATTTTATCTATAAATATTCAATCAACAAAGAACAAATGTGATCCAATAAAAATTTTTCTTCAAAATATCTATTTTAACACCACGACAAATTTTCATATTCCTTGCTTCCAAGAAACATGAATAAATGACGAGTCCTAGGATTTATGTGTTAGTCACTGCGTTTATCTCTTCTCATAGCGGACTAGGCTTTCTTGTTCATAGGTCTTGGTGTTTTTAAGTTATAGGAAATAGGACTGAGCACTCCATATGTGAAATTGCCTCAATTAAAATTAAACTGCCCAGTTTGAAATCATTTTTATACGTAATACTTATCGTCTCCCCAAGTATACAGAAGATTCACTTTCTAAATTGAATCAAAAATTAATCGAAATTTTAGAATTAAGAAAAGTACACCTATAGTTAGAGATTTTAACAGTGCCTTCTTGAAAACTAAGAGTAACAAAAATATTGGAACCCTAATGCATAGTTTTGTTTATCATCCTTTTTTCCCTTGAATTTTCTCTAATTTAAAGTTTGAATTCAGAACATCAATTCATAAATTTTTCAGAATTGCTCTCCTAGGCAGGATATCTTGATTTTAAGATTTCAACTATCCTATGCTCATATCACTCAATTATCCCATTTTTAATTATAAAAATGTTTATCGAAAAACTTTAAACCATGAAAGTCTTAAAATTTAGGAAAATTGAAAAAGAAATGAAAAAGATATATATATATATATATATATATATATATATCTGTCAAAGAAATTGCATTATGGAGATATTTTCAATAAACATCGTTCTAGTTCTGGACATATGTGCAAAATTTTGAATTACTTGATTGCACCTCATATAGTAAAAAAGATATTGAATTGAAAGTAGAATGCAAAGATAATCGTAAGCAATAAGTTTCAGAAACATCTAAACAAGTTACCCTCTTTCTAAAAATAAGGCCTTTTGAGGTATAAAAATGTTTTCAATGTCAAGATATTTTGTCAAAACAATACCACAGCGAATGATGTCTTGAATAGTATAAAACAATTCTCTAATTCTAATACTCACGACTGATATGAATTTAATCCTATCATCATAAAAATATTACCACTTTCAATCATTTCCAATCAATGTATGCTCACAAGCATGTTTGCCCAAACCCTAAAGTCCACTAAATTGATAACAATTCATTAAAAAGACACAAAAATATGAAAGTATCAGCGAATAAGTATATTATAAAACATTTCTGAACGCATAATTCCAAACCGAATGTCAAATGGATTATCCTCACTCAATCAGTTTGTTTTTTCAAAATATCATTCCAATAATGTGCTCATGTCTTATTGATAAAAATACAAAAATTTGGAATCTAAAAGAAAAATATTCTGGAAAAATCAGCTTTTGACTCAATTTTAACCATAGCTATGGGTAATCTGGGCAAAATAATTTTCAATAATAATTTTAAATCAATGATTCAATAATATTATTGAATTTGATTTATTACTCAGAAGTCTCTTATTTAACTATGGATTTCCTCTTAATATCGTTAACCTATTGATTACTTTTCTGTCAAATAGAAAGCTTCATATTGCAAAAAACGTAATTCTAGTATTTACAATGCTTCAAGATTCTCTAATTTCTTCAAGATTTTCTGATACAACTCAACTCTTCTACAAATTTAAATTATAGAAAGTAAATGACTTGTATACCTATAAATTAAAACTTCCTTATACAAAGTTAAATATGGGATGACATCACCAATTTTTCACGATTACTTTACTTTTCAACATCAATCTTTATTCAACTAATTCTTCTTTCTGTAGCCAACATGTTCCAAGATTCAAAAATAATACGTGCAAAGTGTCAATAAAGTAGAGAATCGCATCCTGTCATAATAAATTTATTCTACACAAATACATTTGGTGCTATAGACTGAATACTTTCAAAAATTTATCAAATACTCAAAAGTGCTTTACCTACAAACTGAGTAACTATATAGTAAACATACAAGAACATATAGCGGCATGGTGTATGCGAGCGAGGCAGTATAGGTAGGTATGGAGATTCAAGAAGTTTTTACGCCTTAACCGAAGTGGATGTAAAAAGTTTGGCCAAAAGAGTATTTCAAACGCTCGGTCACTATTTCCAAAGTATTATGCTTTTGGAATTTAAGTGGATCGTTTTTTGATGACCTTTGAGTTTGGACGAAAAATCAAGGTTTAACTTTATGTCGCACGGACACAGTTGCTCGTAGATTATTTGACCATATTTATTACGAGCTGAAAATCTACAAAATTTAAAGTTAGCGTAATGTGAAAGTAAATTTTCGAATGCGCAATATGCTTCTCTAGGCATATAAATTCCAGACAAACACGCCGAAAAACTTTTAACTTTTGTTCTAGAATACAATAATTACAAAACAGTCGTAGATACGTCCACTTGAATGGCTCTAAATTTCTCTTGCTACAAGGCATCAAGATGATGGCATATGACAATTTTTACCAATCTTCTTGATATTTAGGTGATAGTGAAAGCCATTATGTCAAGTTTGTGTTCAAGTATTTCAAAAGGTGGGAGAAAATACTTTATCAGGCACTTGTTCTTATCTGTCACAGAAAAGTTGATGCAAAGCAGATGTGATAAAGCATCTACTCGTATCATAACAAGAAACCTTCTGATTTCTACGGGTTCAATAAAACATAAGGAAGTCATACCATTCTTGCAACATACACTTTTTAAAATTTTCGCTTGATGTTTTGCAAATATATTATTCTCTGTTTTTTTTATATAAAATTATGTTTTATAATTTGTTTTCGAGTTTTTCAATTTATTTTTCTACAAAGGTAATAAATTATTTGGTTAAATTTCATTTTTTGATAGATAACGCTTAAAACGACTTGTTTTAGCACATAACCAACAAGATCAAGATTTTTTTAATAACATAAAGTAGATAAAATAGGAAAAATTTACATGACAATATTAATATGATGAACAAGCGGAAATGAACTATATTTTCTTGCTTGCGTAAATTGGCTTTGAACATTCTGGTCGACTTCCCCTCTGTCCTTCGAGGGTTGGTGCCCCTTTTTAGCACAATTTTTGCAATATAAACTAGGGATGTATCAATTAATCGGAATCTGTAACATAAGCAATCTTTTGAAGAATCAAATTATGGATTGAAAATTGTATCGTAAAAATAAATTTTTTTTTTAGTAGAATAGTCTTCCATAACTGGGCAGTAGTAGGGATAGTCACGATTGGGGTTCAAACCCAGAACATCTAGATCGAGACCCTACGTTGCCCTATTGGGCCATCTGCCGATTTTCGATTCCTTACCGATCCCTTATATTTGCTTAAAATAAAAAAAGAAATGTAAAACTTATTAAAAATTGTAAAAATTATTTTATTAAATTTTAAATAATTTAAATAGCAAAAATATTCATCTGATTGGCCAAAAATTATAACTACACATATATGTAAACGTTAAAATAAAATGACAATTATTCTCCTATTTGTTATTTTTAAAAGCTTTTTATAAAAAAACCAATAAAATTTTTTTATGGGAATTTTATTACAGGTTTAAATTGTATTTTTTTCAAATTTTTAACTTAAAGAGAAATAATAGCCAAGGTAAAATATACTCTATACTTTAAAGGGGCGACGTGGTTTTCGCATCCTTAATAAAAAATAACTTAAAATGGCGTGAATCAAACTATTTTGAGAATGTACGTCCCTGATGCATTGAAATTTACAAATTTATGGTAAGGGAGATATTGACATCGTGATCGCAAAATGACAATATAAATATATCGGCATCCATCTTGGCCAAAATTCTGGAATCGGTACATCCCTATAAACACACATGATGAGAAGAAAAGAATCAACTCTTCAAAACTACAACAGTTACAAAACAGGCGTAAAAACGTTCAATCGAATTGCTCGAAACTTCACTTGCTACAGAGCATCAAGATACATTAATTATTGGGAGAGAAAAACATTGTAATTTATAGATTTTTTATTATGTATTTTGAAATTAGTTTTTGTGGTAAAATAAAATTCGATGATCGCTGCTCTGGTCCTTTATTTTGTTAATTGAAAGTTTAAAAAAATGTTCTCTATGATGGTATTTGCATACGATAGAAGATTTATGGATAAAATATTTATTAGTGTTGATTTTGGTATCAAAATATTTAAAAAAAATAACATATATTACAAGGAATGTTTCAATTTACAGGGAACATAATATCACAGAGAACTTTCTTTACTGGATTGTGAGGTGTCGATTAACTGGGAGATGGAAAAGGTGGGCTTTTTTCCTTTGGCTTGAAAGGACGTGGAGTTGCACTCACTTAGCAGAGCTTGGGAAGAGGGCCTAAGGGTAGAGGAGTGCGCGTCTAGCGGACTGACGCTACTTTCGCAGTTGAGTAAGTAGGAGAAGTGGGTGCTGAGGGTCGGGTACACGTTGGAAGTGGATATGATGCGCTTGAACTCGGAGACCGTGGAATTCAGCATCATGATATAGTTGCGAGCGAGGATGAGTGTGGTGATCTTGGAGAGTTTTCGCACGTTGGGACCGTGTGCGTAAGGCAGCTGTTCGCGGAGGGAGTCGAGGGCGGCGTTCAGGTCGTGCATCCTCGATCTTTCGCGCGCATTAACTTTCAGCCGGATCTCCTCATCCTGTTCGAATTCCTCGCTCTTCCGCTTACTCGAGCTTGGCTTCTTGGCGCTCTTTTTTGGAGACGCACTTTCCCTATTCCTGTGCTCGCAGTCTTCTTGCTGCTCCTGCAAGAAATTCATCGCGTTCGAGAAGTAGAAGGGGAAGGAAGAATGTCAAAGCGAATAACTAGGCAGGCAACAAGCTTTCAAGTGATGGCATTGCTTTCATCGTCATCATCATCGTTTTAATTACTCGCCATCCATCTCTAGGAGACGCCTCTCTCTACCCAAGCACAACAACACAACACATCATTTGATCATTTAATTTGTATTAAATGCCTATTCCCCCACTCACAGCAAAAATGTTAAGTGCGAGGTGATTGATGGCTTATCCCCTTCAAACGACTAATGGGAGGGCAGTGCGAGGTATGACAGGGAAACAACTCACGCATAGACACTCAGGCGTAGTCGAGCACACGCATATACGTAATCGTTGAGGAGCAAGCGCATGTCCAGCTCGCCCTCCAAAAAGAGAAAATAAGAGAGTTTGTTGGTAGGCAGTCTCTTCAAGATTGCTCTCAAGAAGCAAATGCAGCGTGAAGGACTAAACAAGCTTTGAATTTGGGCTCCTGCGGAGAAGGAATTGCTGTTGATTGGGAATAAGCCATCTCCCCTACTGACTCTCTCTCACAGCATCACACGCGAATAAATTAATTTCCTCCATTTTGCATCATTATCATACTTGCTCTTGCTCTTTTCCACCTCTTGCAAAATCTAAAAAACGAACA
Organism: Nectonema munidae; assembly: GCA_030549495.1. NCBI lineage: Eukaryota > Metazoa > Nematomorpha > Nectonematoida > Nectonematidae > Nectonema > Nectonema munidae. Next base: position 1,676,786 of record JAUIRK010000509.1, read on the forward strand.
TACTCAAATAGACTTGTTTTAGGCGCTATTTTCGCTGCCTCTTTAATTTTATTGGGATTTCCGTTATACTCCATTTTAAACACTCACTACTCACATGTATTATTATTTCACTTTGGCTGTGCAAACCAAATACTGCTCATTGACTGATTCTTAGCCATAATGCGCACACGTTTATGTGCCCCGTGTGTCTTTTCAAAAAAAACCTTACATTTGAGGCAAGTACCAAGGTTGTGCAGACAAACTAAACAAGCAATACTGATAAAAGAAATAACAAAATCTGGCATTGTGTTTAAAATTTAATAGACGAATATTCTTTCGTCATCAAAATGGTGGAAGAGGCGACATTTTGCGCTTTTAGATTCCAAAAAATTATATCTTTTTTAAAGCGGATGCGATTTGTCTGTTGAACATGGTACACTCAAATTTGAAGACAGACTTTTCCATTTTAATTTAAAAGCCATTTTTCAGTTTGTTATCAGTGGAGATCTGTTATCAGTAGAGAAGTGATAGCGACAGCGAAAATCAACGATTATTCTTTTCAATTATGCATTAAAGGTTGTGCAAATCTGAGATCTGAATATGATTATGTATAACAAAATAATTGAAAAGTTTGTACTTTGCGTTTTTCCAATTAAGTCTAATAAATTTTGGAAATAGCAAGTTTTTGCAAAATCAATATTTTTGTAGCAATTTTTGGCTATGAAAACATTCATATTTATTTTAAATAAATTTATTTTTATACTAAATTGACCATATTGCATTCATTTATGGACACAATTTTCTCAATAGTTGTGTGATATAATGTCTGAAAGTGTCAATCAAATTTGCGATTTTCGACTAAAAGATGTTTATAAGAATATTATTTAATTAAAATAATTTATTTTTTATAATAAATATCTATGTATTTTATATTTATATATAATAATAATTGACCTTGCTGATTTTATTTTTTGACTTTGTGTCCAAATGTAAATCAATTTGGGGGTGACGCGCAAAAACATTTAGTTTTTTATACTAAATAGAACATGCTGATTATTTCTAGGACACTTTCGGTCATTAATCGGATAAAATGTGTGCAAGTGCTCATGCAATTTGTGATGATGTATGCATGAAAGTATATACAAAGTCATTGTTTCATGTTTTAAATAAAATATTATTTTATACAAAATTGACCTGCTAACTTTATTTCTAGACTTAGATTATTAATATACAGCTCTTTTTGAGAATAAGTATTACAGTTTATGGGTGACAAATGTCAACATGTATGTAGGATGCATATATTCGTATGTATGAATGCATGTCTAGATGTTTTTTTGTGTCAGAAGTTGAAAAAAATTTCAAAACTGGATTATCATAACTTTTTCAAATTTATATTTTTCCAAATCTATTTAGTGTCTTTTTTTGTATTTCTCTTTAGCTTGCTACTCATGTACTTTTTTATTAAACTCATCTTTTGACATTCTATTTACAAAATGATACTTATTAGTGTTGAAAAATATGCTAAAATTATAAAACCGTTTTGTTAAGATAAAAAAATTCAAAACCGGTTCTTATTTCAAATATATATCTTTTTCAAAGCCATTTTTGTCTTTCCTTGTATTTCTCTTCACAGAGAAGCTTTAGCTCCCAAAGCGATGGCTGAAAAATTGAAACTAACTCTTGGTCAAATAATAAATATTGTTAATTATAGCAATCCACTCAACAGTCGAATTTTCAAAAATTTATGTGAAAAAACGATGCTGCTTTCAATAGACTTTTATTACACACTGAAGTTAGATGGTTGAGTAGATAAAGTTTTGAAGCGACTATTTTTACTCAATGAAAATTCGGTGTAAACTTAATTTATCTTTGCGATATTTTTGAAGTTTTAAATGAATTAAATGTATCTCTACAGGGCAAGAATGTTATAATTTTTAATTTGTATGACAAAATTAGGGCTTTTAAAGAAAAACTGGATAAATGAATTTCAAAAATAAAAGAAGGCTTATTTTATATGTTTCCTACACTTCAAAAAATATAAAAAATACGATTCAGAAAGAAAATATGTTCTTAATAATTGAGCAGCATCTTTCAGGTCTTGAGAGTCAATTTAAAAATTACTTCCCTGATGCTTCTGGTCCGAGAAAAGGAAATGAATGGATCATAAATCCATTTATCAATAAAACAAGTGACAACCTAACGAACCTTCAAGAAGATCAACTGCTTGAAATTTCTAATGATGGAAATATAAAAGATATATTTGAAGAGGAAAAAAATGTAGTAAAATTCTGGGCAAGTGCAAAGAGTCAATATCCAGCCCTCTCTGAAATTGCAATAAAAAAGTTCTCTTATTTCCCACATCGTTTCTCTGTGAATCAGGGTTTTCACATATGTGTGCTTTAAAAACAAAACAAAGGAGTAGACTTGATACCACAAATTACCTCAGACTATGTCTATCAACAATGGTTCCTGATTTTGATAAATTAATTGTAAGAAAACAAGAACAAATATCACATTAGTATATTTGATGTTGCATTTAAAGAAAATATTGTGATTGTTCTAATTTTATACATGGCTTAATTTAACCTTAAATAAAATTTTTAGGGCCTAGAGTTAATTTTTAAAAAATTTTGAGCCCGTATGTAGTAAAGGTTGAATATATATGCCTTAATCTGAGTTCATCGGTAGGCTTTCTCTAATTTATTGTAAGATACTTTTTAGCGTTTTGTTTCTGGGAATATTTATTTTTATAATTTTGTATAGAATTTTTGCTTAAACGAATTTATACAAAAAAAACAGCCGATATAAAATAATTTGATATAAAATATAAGTTTGCATACCGACAACAATGTACACAGCAGGTAACATAAAAAATTCGTTACTTAATTCAAGATTTTTAAGCAAGTAAATAATGAGTCAATTAAATATATAATGCTAAATTTGATTAACTCTAGGCTTAGATGCTACTTCCATACTCAACTTGCCAGGTAAAAGCTCAAATAACGTTTCGGGTGGGTGGGTGTGTTTTGGCGAAAACTTGTAACGTTTTGCTTAGCAGAACTTTCAATCATAAAGGAAAAACCTTGACTCACTTGCAAAACCTTTTTTACCATGAATAAAAGGTGCCTGTGTGTGAGATAATTTTTTTCAATTATTTGGCGTTAGCTTCAGGGAAATAGGAAGATAATTTAGGTAATATTGCGATAAGTTGAATATACAGGTTTATTAGAGAAAATATTTTCAAATTAATCGATTTTTGTTTTGCAATATGTTAATCTTGAGGGCAATTGATAAAGATGGTGTGATGAGTTGGTTTTCTCTCATATGTTTTACACTTGCAGTATGATTAGGATTTATCTCATGTCTCACGCTAGTCAACTAAGCAATTACTAAGAATTTGTTTCAATATTGAAGGAAATTTTTCTTGGAACAAAAAAAGGTCAGGCTTATATCATATCTATACGATATGATTGAGCTCAAGAAGAATAGATATAAGTATATATCTATACGGGTAATATTTCCTATAGTTAGCGTGTTATTTTTGGGTGAATTAGCGTAAAAGATTATGGACTTGCATTTTGAGTGTAATTCACAAAATATCAACTATTGCTAAAAATTCGTTTCAGATACTATCTTATGATGATTCAAGCAATGCTTCAATAAAGGTTTGAAATGTATTGTTTTTTAACTTTAGAAGTTTAAGAATTTAGAAGTCTTTAATCAAATGGCAATGTCAAAGAATAAAGTCAGAAGTAATGGGAGAGTCATCGCTCTTTTAGACATGGATTCTTTTTATGTTCAAGTGATGCAAAGACTGAATCCTAAATACTGCGGTAAGCCAGTTATAGTTGTTCAGCACTCAACTGGTAAGCACGCAGGGATTATGGCCGTTTCCTATGAAGCTAGAAGGTTTGGAATCATTAGAGGACGCACAACTCTTACAGAAGCCAAAATGAAATGCCCTACTTTAAAAGTTTTCTACGTTCCTTCTATTGGCGAAAAAGGCGATTTAAGCATACTTCGCAGTTGAAGTGAAGAAGTGTATGTTTTGATTGGCAGCTGTCATTTGCTGAGCTCAGTGATAGAGAGGGCGAGCATTGATGAATGTTTCATAGCTTTTACTGTTCCCGTTGAACGAATCATGAACAGTGCGTTTGATGAAGGGTACTTTAATTCTCATTGTATGAAATCTCTGATCTCTGACTGTGAACTAAATGTGAAAGATGCCCGTCTAGTTTTTCTCGCAAACAGTTTGGATCAGCCCTTTCTTTTAACTGAGTATGCAGAGAAGCTTTTCATCTCTTCCTCCACCAAGATGAATTCGTGTCAGTTTCGCTTTCTCTCGTTGTTGATAGCAAGTGATATTATGCACAATGTTTTACGAGAAATCTTCCTTAAAACTAGTTTGACCGCATCATGCAGTGTTGCATGTAATAAAACGTTGGCTAAGTTAGTCAGTTCTTTGAACAAGCCCAATAAACTCACTGTTCTCTTGCTCGAAGGAATCGACCCTCTTCTCGAAAGAACCCAAGTTTCTTCAATAAGAGGTTTAGGTGGCAAGCTTGGATCAGATCTTTGTAAACGCTTTAAAATTAAAATGATACCACAAGTGCTACAGATCGATTTTATTTTGCTACGTGATGCATATGACAAAAAAACAGTTGACGATTGGCTTTTGCAAATTGGAGAAGGAATAGATTTAGAACCAGTTAAAAGTAAATCACTCGTTAAAAGTATTTCAACAGGAAAAAATTTTGTTGGAAAATCTGTCATATCTTCGAAAGAAACTTTGATATCTTAAGTCAAGATTTAGTCAAAAGTGATGATTCTAAAAAAACAATCGCAAAGCAAGAACTATTGTTATTTCGTTATCTTTTTGCAAAAAGAAAAAAGTTGATGCAATTGATGATGAAAGTGGAAAAAGATGTAGACAGCCAGCGTGTCTTTCCCTTCAAACCAACTTTCCTGACTTGTCACAGAGTTTCAGGACACAATACATTCCCCAATTGGCCTACAACTCCGCCATTAAACTCTGTTCTAAAAGTCATCAAAGCTTAAATATAGGTAATGTAACATTGACCTTGAAACCTTTTGAAATGCAAACGAGCGAGATGTCACAGATTTGTTGCAACACTTTCATTGGGTCAGCAACTATTAGTTCAGGCCCATCAACTTCTACTTCATTGAGGGTAAACCAAAGTGCTGTAGAGCGCGTGCATGAAGCAAGTGCATATGTCCAAGCTTTTAAAAGTTTGTTCAGCAACATAAATCCCGAAAAAACCTCCACCTGCCACAATGAATCCTATGCTCAAATCAAGAATAAAAGACCTCATGCTCCACTCCATCCACTGTCAAGTGATGATTTTCTGCAGACCTATTTTAGCCAAAAAGCTCAAAATGGTGCTAAGTCTACCTCCTTAATCACCTTTCAATCAAATTCTAGAAAAAAGCAGACTAAAATTTCATCATATTTTAAATAAGTCTTTATAATAAATATTTTTATCATAATTAATGGCGTCTCTCAGCTCCTAAAATTTTCATAGAAGTAGGTGTATATTAAAAAATTTGAAATTTTAAAAGAATAAATCAACATATAGGCATTATTTTGTAGTTTGCTTTCTTCATTTACTGTGACTAGAGGATTCATAAGATCGGTTATCTTATCGCCAACAACTTTTACGTATCCTTTATTTATATACACTAAAACACAAGGACTGTTGAGATGTGCCTGAACTGAATTTTTAGAACTTATATCTTATAATAAATTTTTAATAATTGGGTTTTTGCAACATGGTATAAAATGAATCTTTTCTGTTTAGTTACCACATTTTTCTAATCCTTACATTTATTGTGGATTTTGTAGAGCAGGGTTGTCCAAACCGCGGCCCACGGGCCGCATGCGGCCCGCGACCCCCTTCAATGCGGCCCGCGGTCTTTCCTAGAAAACCTTTGAAAATTAGCATTATTTAGACATTTATTGAGTTACTTCGAAAAAAGTTGTTTCTTCCTAAACTTTATTTAAATTTGAATTGGAATATTATTTATTCTTTTATAATTTTAGTTTTACTTAATCCTCTATATCACATACTTTTTTTTTCTTTTCAGACTTAGTGCCACATTTTTACGATGGCTCAGAAAAGAAAAATCTCTGGTGAAAAGCGTCAGTTTAAGGATAGTTGGGAATTGAGATTCCTGGTGAAAGAACAAAGTGGTCGAGTTTTATGTTTAATTTGTTATGACATAATATCTGTTGTGAAAGAGTACAATGTACAACGACATTACAGCACTCTTCATGTCACTGGTTATGATAAATACACTGGTGAGGCGCGGCGAGTCCTACTCAAAGATCTCAAATCACAAGAAAAGATTTTCCAATTAGTGAAGTCTTCGTCTTCTACAACCATTGCTTCTTATGATGTATCACTTTTGATGGCCAAATCAAAAAAGGCATTCTCTGACGGTGATCTCAACAAGCGATGTGCAATAGCTATGGGAAAGGCCATAGTATGGGCTTTAAAGATGCAGCTCGTGAGTTTGAAAAAATCCACTCTCGCATCAAACTGTTGCTAGACGTGTTGATGAGCTTAGCAATTTTGTTCAGGAGAAGGTCAAGAATCAAATTCAGCAATCTGCTTATTTTTCTCTCGCTCTTGATGAACAACAGATATAAGGGATGTCAGTCAGTTCATTATTTTTGTTAGAAGTATTGATTCACAGTTTAATGTCAGTGAGGAGTTACTCGGCTTATTCCCACTTTTTACCACTACGAAAGGATCTGATGTTTATGAAGCGCTAAATTCTTTAGTGAGCGAATATGGGGGCTTTCAGAAATGCTCTTGCATTGTTACAGATGGTGCCAAATCAATGACTGGAGCTAAAAGGGGCTGAAAGCGTACTTGAGAGATGCTGGAGTCGACTGCCCAATGTTTCATTGCATTATTCATCAAGAATCGTTATCTAGTCGCTGTATACGTTTATCTGATGTAATGCAGCATGTATTCAAAATTATTAATTTCATTAGAGGCGGTAATAAAGCGTTGAGACATCGTCTATTTGTTGATTTCTTGAGAGATTTAGATACAGAATTTTCTGACGTTTCACTCCATTCTACTGTTCGTTGGCTCAGTGCTGGGAAATGTCTGCAGCAGTTCTTCAGTCTGCGTAATGAGATTCTAAACTTTTTAGAAGAACTGAGTGTAGACACTGATGGGTTTAAAAGTTTATTGAAAGACGTCAACTTTCTGAAAGGTCTAGCATTCCTCACTGATATTACTCAGCATCTGAATAAGCTCAATTTAAGTTTACAGGGTAGGAATCAAACAATCTCTTCTCTGTATGGTTTCGTAGATGGCTTCCGCAACAAATTATGCCTCTTCAAAAGTAATCTGCAAAGTATCATTCTACTTCACTTTCCAAGTTGTGATGTTATTTCTAGAGAAATAGAGGACAATAACTTCTGCTGCTTTGTTGAAACTCTTGATACCCTGATTGAAGACTTCAACAAGCGATTTAAAGATTTTCAGCACCTTGAGAAAAACTTCAATGTATTCAATGCTCCGCTGACTATTAATATATCAGAAGCCGATGAAGATTTGCAGCTTGAATTGTGTGACTTGCAAAGAGCCGGTTTTTATTAAGCAAAGATACACTGCCAATCACTCAATTTTGGCCTCTTCTTTCTGAAGAGCATTATCCTAATTTACGCCGTTTGGATTGCACTTGCTGTCAATGTTTGAAAGTACCTACCTTTGTGAAGCAGCATTTTCCGCAATGAAGTCGATTAAATCCAAAGAGAGGAATGCACTTAATCAAACATCTCTCGAAGCCTGCCTTCGTTTAGCCTTAACCTCAGTTGACATTGACACAAAGGAGCTAATTTCCAAAATGCAGGCACACCCATCCCACTGAATTTTAATTAAACTGTATGTTGTTTTTATTAAAAAATTTATTAATAAAAATGCTTCCTTAATATACTTCTTTAAATATTTTTTACGAATATATTTAAGGTTCGATTCTTAATCATACTTGTCAATTATTTTTAAGGTTTCCTAGTCTACTGACGTTTCTCAAAATTTGCACTCTTTCTTATTCGTAATATTCACATCTTAGCTCTATTCCCCGGCAAAATTTTTTATGATAAATATAAAGGTTCATTTACATGTACATGTTTTACTTTACATCTGGTATGGTAAGACAAGGCATATGTAGAAAAATGTCAACTGCGGCCCGCGATCTACTTTCCTTTGCCGAATGCGGCCCGCGTCCCCATAAAGTTTGGACAACCCTGTTGTAGAGTATCATGTTATTTCTACTTAACTATATGTTTTCCTTTTTAAGTGTTGAACGTTTGCTTTTGTCTTATCAAGGCGAGCTGAAATGGTCTAACTTTTAGAAAAGCAAACTAATTTTAATCAAGAATGCCCATGGTTATATTGCCCAAGCTTAATTCAAAAGTTTTCGTAGAAACGGTTGTGAACCATGTGGTATTTATAGACCTATCTAGGTCTTCAATAAGCATTTTAGTATAGCATCAGGTTAGGGTAAGTAATTACCTCAGAAAAGTTATGTAATTTGGATGTGTTTTCTTTTATTTATTTTTCTCAATAAAACATTTTTCCATTTTTTAGGAAGAAGAAATGGAACAACTGAAAATTAATGAATGTTTTTTTTCATTCAATTTTTTATTGTTAATTGAGATCTTTACCCCCTTTCTACATATAATTTGGAGATGGTGCAGATCTATTTGAAAGGAGAAAGTTTGGTTATGCATGTTGCTATTTATAAGTCTTAATTCATTGTTGACGTTAAGCTTAATAGGGCGGGTGTTAAAGTTTACATTGAGCTTAAAAGAATAGACACTGGAGGAGTAGGAATTCATAAAAATTCGTTGTCCTTTTTGGAAGACGCTTGAAAGTCCGCCCCTTCAATAATTTCAAGGATGTGCGCCCCTGAATTAATCACATTTGTTTCATATAAACATCGCAGGGTGTCTACTAGACTCTTTTCCTTCAGACTACATTCACTCATATAAAACTTTCCAACCTTTTTTTTCAGTTATCTCTATCAATCATATATCCTTTTATCAATTGCTATAATATGCCTGATAGACTACTTCATTTTCAAAATGAAAAGCCTATTCGCCCCCAACATTTTTGGATTTTTTTAACTAGTGTGTATATGCGATATGCAAATTTAATTAAAATATTTACGCTGGAAGTATAGTATTTAAATTTCATCAATTTTGTAAAAAAATATAAAGTAGTCTTATAAATTTAGGTATGCGCTGAATAAACTATTTTAAAGGATTGTTTGAATATTTGGTCTCCCCTGGTATTTCCAGACCACTAATTTTGATAATTGCAAAAAAAATCCCCCGCCCCCCCCAATAATTTTGAGGATATGCGCATACAAATTTTGTAAATCTTTCATCAATACCTCTTTCAAAACTGAGAAAAAAATTTTGTTATGATTACGAATATAACTTGCGATTATCTCTGTCCTAAAAACCACTAATTGATTAGTAATTACTACTGATATATTTGTCAGACTTACAAGTTTTTATTTGTTAATACTGTTAGTTTAATTTGTAACTTATACAAACAAATCTGTTAAGTACAGAGATTTTACTTGTAATTACTATTACTCCCATTTGTAACAGACACAACCAAATTTGTTTTATTCACAAATTATATTTGTAATTACTAATACTTCGACTTTAAGAGACGCAATAAAATTTGTTTAAATCACCAATTATATTTATATTTACTAATACCTTGAATTGTAACTGTTAATATTAGCTTTGTTAATTTTGTTAATATTACAAAAAACTCCGTTATAATAAGATACTAATATTTTCTACTTTATATGGAATTTGTGGGTTCAAAAAATATACTAATGCCCCTACTCTATAATGAAAATTTATCACCCTATCTTTAATCATAAAATCAATTCTTTAAAAATTAAAAACTATTGTAAAATTTAAATTTTTACGATATAATTTAAAAATTGAAAAAATATAAATATAAGCAAATAAGAATTTTATTGTAAAAAGCAGTAATGATTATTTAAAAATCATTTTTCGTTTAACTCTCTTTCGAGTTTATAGGTAACATTGAGAATTTTCTTTATGTTTTGTTCTTTATCTTTCAAGCCAATTAAGATGTTTTGGATAAAGCATAGTGTTTTTTTGACACATTTGGGAAACTCAAGGTTAAAATAAAAGCACGTTAAAACAAGTACTTTAATTGCTAACAAATCAAACTTGAGATCTTAGGCTAGAATAAAAAATATTTAAAAACTTTACTCTGTAGTCAAAACTCATTTAACTTACATATTAGATTCACTTTGCTCCATTCTCAGAGTAATAATATTGTAAGAAACAAGTAACGAACAGAAAGAGAGAAAATAAGAAGAGAGAAAGAAAATGACAAAGATGAATATGCGTAAGAGCTATTAGTGACATACTCGTACTGCATCATTTACTTTTTTATCATACTCATCTGTTCTATGCGTTCATCAAGTGTGTCTGTCTACAAACATAAGTTGTCAAGAGATTATTTACAAACTCTTAAAAATGAAATACAAATATGATTAGTAATTATAACTAGTTATTTTTTTCAGTGAATGATTCTGTTCATCGATGAATAGCAGATATGTCTGATGATGTCAAGCAACAGGAAATTACAGAAATAAAAGATTCTGCTTTCGGAAATTTTGCAATTCAACTAATTCAACTTCCTCTATTTGTAAGATATATCAAGGATCAAGATTTTAAGGAAAATTTTTTGTTTTGTCAAACATTGAAATTAACAACAAATGTGAAGAAATTTTCAACCAAGTTTCATTTTTTTCGGAAAGAAGGATTAAGTTGGGGAAATGTATTTGCAATCACAACCGACGGAGCACCAGCAATGCTCGGCCATCGTTAAGGTTTTCGAGGAAGAGTGAACGAGGTGACTTTTGAAATAAAACATCCTCATTGCATGTTGCATCGATATGCGTTGGCATCAAAAACTCCTCCATTGCTTGACGATATTGTACACATGGTGAACTCAATCTAATCTAGCTATTTTTTCACTCTTGGGCCAGGAATTTGGAAGCACCGAAGAAAATGTACTCCTTCACACTGAAGTTCGCTGGTTGTCGAGGGGAAATGTATTAGCAAGGGTCGAATCACTGAAAAAAGAACTTACTGAATTCTTCATGCGAGATAACAAGTTGAAGTAAATGGAATTTGCAAGAAAACTATCAGACAACCAATGGCTTCAAAAGCTTGCCTAAGGTAGGTTTATAACTGTGATTGATTTCATGGACAAACTGAGATCGTTTATAATTAAGCTTAAACTTTAGAAAGGATTCAAAATAGAAATTTTACTATCTTTGAACATCTTAGCCAAATGTTTGATAAAAGAGAATATAAAGAAAAACTAGAAATTCTGAAGCTTGTTAAATCCCATTTAGCTGCTTTACAGATTGAGCTTCATGCTTATTTTCCAGAACGAAATGAGATTGAATCGAAATTGATTAGAAATCCTTTTAGCATGGATGTTAATCTTCTCTCAGAAAGATATGCAAGAAGAATTTTTAAAGTTGGTAAACGACTCTACTGCAAAAGATGCGTTTGAAACACATTCTCTCAAAACATTCTGATCTAAGATGTAAAATATCTACCCCTTTATATCTAAAGTAGTTTTGAAATCATTGCTAATGTTTCCAAGTACTTGTGTGAGCAAGGTTTTTCTACGCTTTTAACGTAAAACTTATATTAGTCTTATAGCCCCCCCCCCTCACTAAAAAATTAATTGTAGAAAATTGGCTGAATCATATCCCTTCAAATTTTGTGACTTTTTCTAAAATTGCTAGCTGCATCTTTTGAAACCATTTTTATGGTAGTTGAATGACCCCTTCATGTCCAAAACTGTCAATCAAAATCAAAAATTAAAATTTTTTAGCAAAATTTTGACATTATCTGTACTTAACCTTATAACTTAGGATCTATATTATATAATACCTTGAAAATTTATAATTATATACAGTTTGAAACGCATAACACTTTATATAATCATAGCTACTTTTTAGAAAATGTCAATCAAAATTTTGATTGATCAAAATATATCTAATAAAATATACCTTCAAATTTTACATAAAATATATGTTTTTATACTAAATCGGTCTAAAAATTGTCTCCAAAAACATTCATTCAAATTTTACAATTGAATATATGTTTTTATACCAAATCAACCATGCTATTTCATTTATGGACTCAATTTTTGCAGTTTGAATTTAAAAATGACTATACGTATCAATTAAATTTGCGTTTAGTTCTAAAATTTGTTTCCAAAAATATTGATTCAAATTTTACATGAAATATATGTTTTTATAGCAAATAGATCATGATGATTTCATTTCTGAACACAGTTTTCACATTTAGAGGTTTTACTGCTAGTGTCAATCAAATTTGCGGTTTATGTCTGAAAACTATATCCCAAAATATTCTCTCTAAATTTTTTCGAAATCTATGTTTTTATACCAATTCGACCATGATAATTTTTATTTCTGAAATCATTTTTTGCATTTAGAGGTTTTAAATGTCTTAAAGTGTCAATCAAATTTTCGATTTACGTCTAATGTCTACAGAAATATTTTTGAAATTTAAATAAAATATCTGTATTTATGCCAAATGGAAGATGCTGATTTTGGACTCAGGTTTGGCATTTATAGTTTTAAAATATCTGAAAGCTTGAATCAGATTTGCGGTTTACTTCTATATACTGTCTTCAAAAATATTTTCGAAAAAATAAAATATCTGTTTTATACCAAATCGATTATGCTTATTTTATTTCTGTACTGGATTTTGGATAATACTGTTAAAAAATATCTCGAAGTGGCAATTGAATTAGTAATGTATGCCTGAAAAACAGTTCTGTAAAAAATTTTCAAAAAATGGCTGCATATTAGGTATATAGTAAAAATTTACTTTTTTTTTTGTATATTTTGGTTTATAATACTTTCTACAATCATCTTGAGTATGAAATATTTATTAAAAAACATAAAACGTATTATAAAATCTTTTGAAAATTTGTATTAGAGAACGAAGCTACTTGAAAAATAATTGAAAAGAGAACATGTGATCAAAAGAAATAATTAAAAAAAATATGTATCTTGACTAAATGGAATATCTACCATGTCCTAATGAACTAGGAAGTCGTTTAATTATATAATATTAGAGCTTCAAAAAAGATTTTGACTGTGAAAAAGAAGTTCCTCTTTTACAAATGAAAAATATTTAAATCTATAGCTTATCATCTAGGATTACAGTTATCATTTAGCTAAGATGGGTAGGAAATCTGAAAATTTAGAATAGGTCAGATTTATCAAAAATGGCACAGATGCCAATATGTGAGAATTTAGTCACTATCAAGATATTTTTAATTTAAATTGAATTTGTCCATCTTTTTCCTTTTGCGTCAAAGAGATAATTTTTTAGATGAAGAACGTGGACAACTTTTTGTAATTGAACAATGAACATCACGAATGATTCATCAGAAAAAATCCTTTAAAATAAGATTGGTTGATAAATATTCAGGCCTGATAATAAAATACACGATACAGATAAAAAAGTCTAAGATCATCAAGAAGATTCTTTAATCAGAATGCTTTGAGAGAGGAAAAAGTAATTTTATCCTTATAAAAAAATTTTCGAACACACATTGAAGAATATAAATTTCTAATGAAAAAAGAGCTACCAAGAAAGGATCATCATAGAATGAATAGCAAAATTACATACTGTAAAGTATAATATGACGTAGAGACTACGAGCCGATAACAAATTTGTAGCCAAAAAGATGGAGGTCCTATCGAGTTACATAAGTTACTGTAGAATGAAATATTTTGAGTGAATTAAACACCTAAAGTTGGTTTATTAAATAAATTAAGAAAATAATTACCAGAGAAATACTGCAAGTAGAAGTTATTTTTATGTTTATATTTTTGACATTGATTTGCAGGTTTAATTGATTTTTTGACAGGTTTTATTGATTTCATAAAAAATGAATATCACCACTGAATTCAGCATATTTGAAAATGGGTATACATGTGTAAAAAACTTTATATACTTATTTAGATAAAAAGTTTCTTTTTGAAATGAGCTGTCACATTTAGATCAATTTTTTGACAGGTTTGATTGATTTTCATAAAAAATGAACATCACCATTAAATTTTGCATACTTGAAATGTATAAAAAACTTTAAAAGAATAAAAATTTTAATTTTGATATGGGCTGTCATATTTAAATTATTTTCTCAGGTTTGACTAATATTTATAAAAAAAAAAGGAATATAACCAGTAAACACAGCCTACTTGAAAATGGGTATATGTGTGTAAAATGCCATACACGGTAAACTTCATAACCTCCCTATACTTTCTATTAAACGTAATTCTCTAATTCAAAAAACCGTGCCTGATCCTTTCTTTTTAGGATAAATCAATTTTTTGACAGTTTTGGTTGATTTTTATAAAAAAAATGAATATCACCACTGAATTACGCATGCTTAAAAATGGGTATATATGTGTAAAAAAAAGTATATTATTACTTAGATAAAAAGTTTCTTTTTAAGATTAGCTGTCATATATAAATCAATGCTTTGATAACTTTAATTGATTTTTATAAAAAAAAAATGGATATCACTGCTGAATTCAGCATGCTTGAAAATGGGTGTATATGTGTAAAAAAACATTATATAATTATTTAGATAAAAAGTTTCTTTTTTGAGATGAGCTGTCATATGTAAATCACTTTTTTGACAGGTTTGAATGATTTTCATAAAAAAATGAATATCACCACTGAATTCAGCATATTTGAAAATGGGTATACATGTGTAAAATACTTTATATACTTATTTAGATAAAAAGTTTTTTTTTGAGATGAGCTATTACATTTAGATCACTTTTTTGACAGGTTTGAATGATTTTCATAAAAAATGAATATCACCACTGAATTCAGCATATTTGAAAATGGGTATACATGTGTAAAAACTTTATATACTTATTTAGATAAAAAGTTCCTTTTTGAGATGAGCTGTCACATTTAGATCAATTTTTGGACAGGTTTGATTGATTTTCATAAAAAAATGAATATCACCACTGAATTCAGCATATTTGAAAATGGGTATACATGTGTAAAAAACTTTATATACTTATTTAGATAAAAAGTTCCTTTTTGAGATGAGCTGTCACATTTAGATCAATTTTTGGACAGGTTTGATTGATTTTCATAAAAAATGAATATCACCACTGAATTCAGCATAGTTGAAATATATATTTAACATTAAAATTATTTATTGAGAAAAATAGGGGGAGGGGGGCACTTTACGCCCCCAGCACTTGAGCGGACAAATTTTGCCCAGCACTAATTTAGATCAAGGTTAAATGTGGAGCATGACTTACGACCTTGTTTTTCCTAAATGTACCAAGGATAGAACATATTATTTCCATACATCCTTCCATTTACATTTTTTACACTGATTGATGTTTGAAAAATCAAAAAATACTATTTTTCCTTTGTGTTTTCAAGTTATAATTTTTTATTTTTTATTAGTTTTTGAATAAAGCCATGAGTTAAAGTAGTTTGATTGTTTTACATTCGAAAATATTTCACTGAATGATTTACACTAAAAATCATTATATTTTCGATATCAGAATGGTGGGGGTTCGTGTGAAAAAATTTTAAGCCAAGGGTACCTTAGGTCAAAAAGTTTGAGAACCCCTGTTCTAGAGTGACCAGAAATGTAGAAACTTTTTATTTTTCCTTGCATAAATTAATGTCTGCTATAAGATGTAATCAAAAATAACTTCTGTGAAAAATAAACTCCATATTTCAAAACAAGAGTATTCAGACAAATGTGAAAACACTCTTTTAAAGTGATGCATCTCTTGAGAAGAAACATTTGAT
This sequence comes from Nectonema munidae, assembly GCA_030549495.1. Classification (NCBI taxonomy): domain Eukaryota; kingdom Metazoa; phylum Nematomorpha; class Nectonematoida; family Nectonematidae; genus Nectonema; species Nectonema munidae. Next base: position 1,692,714 of record JAUIRK010000509.1, read on the forward strand.
AGTTTAGTATTCTTTTTCCAAAGGCGACACACGTTCAGTAATTTCTTCATAATCGTGTTCTTCATTAGCTAAATCTTGATTGAATTCCACCTCTATTTCTCCTGCTGGCTCTAATAGTCTTTCAGGTATCACTAAAAACTTCCTCGTCACTTGAAATATCTTTATCACCCCTGCCTGGAGGAATAAGTATAACTTCTTTACAACGATCTCTTTCTTCAATATAAATCAAAGTTTCATCGAATGTGACTAATTTGTAAGGTTTTCCTTCCGATTCATCAAAAATATGAAAAACAGGATGATGCCAATATAAAACACAGAAGAAAAGTTGTAAAAGAGAATCAAATGACTTGGATCAAAACTATAAGGATGTCGAACTATACTAAATGACTTAATTTTAAGAAATTTTGATGATTCACTCACACATGTCTTATTGCTTCAAGATTTATGACAACTAATATAAGAAAACTTATGTTATGGGAACATGCATGTTGATATTTTCCTTGTTCTTTTTATATGAATATATTTTTTTCTCTCTTCCTAACATTACCAAATGGGAACATTAGAGTTTTGAAAGTTATCATAACTAATGCACATTATTCTCTCTTCAGAATATAAGCTTTTTATTTTATTCAACTTTTAGTTTGTATAATTTTAATCTTGTAACATCTTAAATATTTTTTTGTTTTGAATATAGAAGTAATATTTTGTTTAATTTTAATTTCGGATTTTTCCTGAAAATTAAGTATTCAATGTACACCCATAATATATAAAATTATTTTTGAAATACTCGTATTTTCAAAATAAAATAGATTAGAGTATATTTTCTTGCTTTTGAAAATTTGTTCGCATATTGGAACGCTAGGCGCTAAAGGGCTAAACAAGAACAACGAATAAAATAAGGCAATAAGATCAAAATTTTGCAAGAATTCTCACAGACTGGTATCATTGCCTTTGTACTCAGATAACTCCAAAAAGGCCATGACAGAACAAATGTTTCTATACGACTATAGTAGATCTGGCAAAGAATTTGGCCCTGTAGGCGTTTAGGATGTCTAACAAATTTCTCAACATGGTAAGAGCTGCACAAAGATCAACGTGGTCAAGCCAGAAGTGAAAAACCATTTCTCAAGGGTCCTTTAGGATCACTAATGGTGTAAACGAGGTTTACGCCAAATCTCTTCAGCCATTTCTTGGTTTGAAGTCACCGATCTCGGCCACTAAAATGGCATTTACATAGGATAACGGACGGGTGACAGCCTTGTCAACTTGCTACGCCTTCAGTTCCTCTCAAACACTCAAAATGAGCTCATTCGCGACTTACTTTTTGCTTTACGAGGAATCAAACTTCATTTTTCTCAAAATCACTCCGAAAAATATAAGTTCTCTATCAACCTGCCCTTTTTGAAACGTATAACATACCCCTTATTATAATCGGAGAAACAAAATTAAAGCACCACAGCAGTTTATATAACTTTGAACATTATCTCTTCTGATGGAAAAATTGGCAATGTGGGTTACAAAAGTTATTACTAGGGGGAATAAAGTCAATTTTTTTTAAAAGTCTTCAAAGTTGTTGAAAACAAATATTTTTGATTATTATATGTTTTTCTAATACAAAAAAAAATTTTTTAAGTCAATAAAGTAAATTATATTTTCTTTTAAAGTCAATAATTTTTTTTTATGTCAATATTTTTTCAAAAATTTTTTTAAGTTTTTTAATTGTTCGCGTTCCTTATTTAAGTAAAAATCTCAATGCCAAAAACTGCTTCGAGAAAATTTACTAAAATAAACTTAATTATTCAAAAATATCCTAAAAAATTTACTTTTTCTTCTGAAAGAAAGTTACTCTTAAAACTATGCAATGTAGTTGTTAAGCATGAAAAAAACTTTTTTGTTGAACATCATAGAAAAGGAAAAAAATATCAGCTTAGCTAACCAAGTAAGTCAAAGAGCAATCCTATTTCTACTTACTTAGAACCTACTAATAAAACATTTTCAAAAAACTTAGTCAAAACTTTTCTCGAAGCAAACATACCTCTAGACAAACTATCTCATCCATCAATGAAATTTTTTTTACCAGTTTAGGATACATATTACCACCTGTTTCTTCTAGTAGAATCATAGTTAAAGATCCTGCTGAAGATATGTTAGAAAACATCAGAAAAAAATTATGGGTAAAAATGTTTTTTTGATGATTGATGAAAGTGAAATTCAAGAAAAAACGTTTGTTAATATTTAACTGATGCGCTTGAAAAAACATATCTTTTTGATGCTAAAATAATTGAAAATCATTTAACATCGAAAAGTTTAGTTTTGCTGGCAGATGACACTTTAAAAAAGTGAAGTAGAAAAAAGTAAATTTTTGTTGTTACTGACGGCTGCAGCAAAATATAACGTAGTTGGTGGAAAAATATTAAAATCAATTTATTTTAATTTATTTCATGTAACGTGTTTTGCTCACTTATTGCACAATTGTGCAATGAAAATAAAGTTTTATTTTGAAGAAGTTGATGACTTGATTGCCTCAACCAAGGCCCTCACTGTTAAAAATAAGAAAAGAAAATTTGCTTTTGAAAGTATCGAATACTCTCCAGCTCCAATTGTTACAAGGTGTGCCAGCTGGTTGAATGCTGCTTCTTACTACTGCGATCACTTACCAAAAGTAAAAGAAATCGTGAATAATTTTGAAAGCAAAAATGGAGTTTTGGTTAAAAGAGCAAAAGAGAGCGTCAGTTGTTCAAAGTTACATGAACAGCTGGTTAACATAAAACAAAACTATATCCAGTTGGCGCAGCTTGTTGAAAAAATTGAATCGACTAATTTTAGCATTAAAAATGCCTAAAACTTTTTTATTCTATCAAGTTTGATCAAGATGATTGTGGAATCAAAAACTATTTGAACAAAAGATTTGAAAACAACGACATTAAAGATATTATAGAACTGAAAAAGCAAGATATATCTCCTAGTATTTATGCAGAAATGCAAAGCTACAACTTGTTCAGTAGAGAGGTCTTTTTCTATGCTAAAAAAACTTCTAGCAAAAGATAGAAACTTTTCATCTTCTAATATTTTTTTAATTATTTTCTTGTATATGTTAATTCTTCTGTATAATAAAGCTAAAATTTTTTATTGAAATTTTTCACTTATGTCACTTATTTTACTAACGCTGTCTATCTTTATCTTTAAAAAAAATTGCGTTTACATGATTTAAAAAATTTCGAAAATCTCTGTTGTGCTTTTAAGCTGTAGATTTTTAGTATGAACATTTTATTTATTAAAAATCACAAGAAAGAAAAACAAAAAAATATATCTTTGTACATACTTTATTTTGAGCCGCTTACTTCTTCCAAACTTTTTGTGCAACTTTAAAAGAAATTTGTAGATCTCTTCATTGTCCGAATCAATGGCGAGTAAGAAAATATTTTATAGTTATTAGGGCTTATCAGTTTGGCTAAGAGGACGACCAGGGCTTTTACGCTTGCTATTTCATATGATTTGGTTTGGCACGATTATCATTTTTTTGGGAGTCTTTATTTTATTTTGCGTGCAAGTGATATCACAGAAGACGTACCAGTTTTACGCCTCTTTTGCCTTTATTATGATAGGACCGGAGATGTCTTTTTATGCTTACTTCAAACATTGAAGATCTACCTGTCTTTTCTATTGACATTTATAGAATTTCTTCAAAAATTTCAGGCTTCCTTAGCTTGTTCCTTAATTTTACGGTATGAATTATGTTAACTTTTTGAGAATCTTTTATTTTGCCAGTCGTTTAGATTTAACTATTGTAAAGAAACAGGACAACCTTAAATTTGTTTTATTGTTTTTGGCTCCATTCTCAGAAATTTTTCTTTCAGATCGACAATTACACTCCGGTACTTTATCTTGCTGAATGAAGCCATTTATATTTATTTTTATATTATATTTTGACTCACATTTTTGAAACATTTTGCTTAACGGGACACCATCATCATATTTATAAATTTAGGTAAGCATGAAAATGTCGCGTTAACAAGAGTTTAAATTTGAGGTTGCAGTAACTTGTAAATGCAGCCAAGCGCTTTTTGAGTAAAACAAGCATGTCAGAAAAAAAAGACGCCCGATAGTTAGAAATTTGAAGTTATAGAATCCCGAGATTTTTTTCTTCTGCAATTTTGTTTAAAACCGCTATATAGTTTTTTTACAATTCAGAAAAAGTTTCTGAAAAAGTCAATATTTTTTTTACATAAAGTCAATAATTTTGTAGTTATTAGGTCAATTTTTGTTCGCCCTAGTTATTAATACTTTGCAATTTGCACGATTTTAAATATTATATTTGTCGAATAATCAAAGAATCGAAAAATGTTCAAATGGAAAAATATTTATTCTTTTTAAATATATCGTTGGCTCCCCTTACTTTTAGTTTCGTATGTGCATAATTTGATAAAAATTAATTATTAAAGACTAGGTTTATCTTTCAATTTTAAGACTAGGTTTATCTTTCGATTTTAAAAGTAAGTATATTTAAATTTAATAGAGAAAAAAATTTGGTCTTAGACTCGAAAACAAGATGGAACAGTATAGTTTTAATGATAGAACGACATCTTGAAATAAAATCTTGTGTTGCAAAAAGCTTAATTGACAAAAGAAAACATTTCAGTTTCCGAAAAAAAACAAAAGAAAACATTTCAGTTTCTTTTAGAATATTTGAATTCTGGCAAAAATTATTATCAAAGATCAATCAAAAGTTTGACACTTTTAGACCCACACCAAGTTCGTGAACTTTTGATCAATTTGTTAAAGAAAGAAGGAAAAAATAAAAACGAAAGCATAAATATAAATGAAGAAATTCAAGTGGAAATATGAAAAAAAGTACAAAAGTTTGAATGAAAAGCTTGAAAGCACAATTAAAAATAAAATGTATCCAAGAAATGAAATGTTTACTAATAATGGAAATACTAGTTACTTTAAAGATGTAGAAGCGTTTGAAGCAACAGGAAAAATGTCAATTCAACTCGAAAACTTGTTTAATAATTTAAAATGTATTCCACCAACATCAACGGAGTCTGAAAGAATATTTTCTTCTGCTGGGATTTTTGTCACTAAGCTTAGTGACAAAAGTATCAATAGCTTGATTTTTTTAAGAATTTTTTTTAAACTTTCAAAATAAATAAATTTTTCTGAAATTTTTGAAAATTTTTAATAAGTTTAAATTATTGAAAGTTGTATTTTTCTAGATGGGTTTTAGATTTGTTAAACTTCAAAAAAGTTCGAGAATTCTCGAGAAATCTCGATATATTATTTTTTCTATCGAGAAATCTCGATTCGAGAAAAATTGCCAAAATATTGAACCCTAGGGATAACTAACTCGCAAAAGCAATCACTGCATTTCGAAGACACTACATTTGTGTCTGAGGAAACAAGCACATGAAAATAACGATTAAAACCCGTAGTACCAAATAGACTGATTTTCGGTTCCAAAATGTTGGTCACATACAAACATCGCATGAGATTTCTAGGACATTTCCATCAATAATGTCTTAGATCTATTCTCTACATGAACTGGAGCAATAACTTCACAAATGCTGGTTTGATAGAGCGAGTCGAGATTACCAGTATTGCGATGATTAAATCGCAACTACGACTGTCAACCTGCGATATCATTCACCCTCATTGGTTAGCTGTTGCCAATGATAGCAAAGCTTGGCAAAACGGTAGCCGGAGAAAAAGAGCCAAACTACTCCATTTTAACAAAATAACTAGTTGCTAAAATTGAATCTGAAACATTTGAAACGTAATTGAACGCAGATAATTTATCTTATATTTCTTGAATTGTTTGGCATTCATTTTTTCGTAAAAACTTCCGCTATTTCGATTTTCAAATTGCAACGTTTTCGCCTGTTAAATTTTGCTAAAAGTAAGCTCCTTATTTTTAATTTTTATGGTTTTCAGTTTTTAACTCCAAAATAAAAGAGCAGTAATTGTCATATAACTGATTTTTTTTTAATATTCTTTGTATTTCTGTGTGTATAAGTGTTAAACTAAAGTGTTAAGGAGTCAGAAGTATCATGAAAGGAGTTGGAGTCGAAGTGAGAGTCACCTCACCCCTTGTCAAAACTCGTTTAAGAGCTGAAAATTTTCTTTTACAGGAGGAAGTGCTGATGCAGAGAGACAATGCAGCTGCTGTAAAAGGTTTTTTGCTTCATCAATAATCGATTTCTTAATTCGCTCTAGCATTTAGTTTCATTCTGCAAATAGTCGAAACTAAGTCAACAAAAAATTTTCACTCGGGAATAAATATTATAATATACTTCTAATTAGAAAGTCATAAATAAATAAGTGTATTTTTGACCTTCAAGTTTTTTTAGACATTAAATTTGGTTTATTTAAATAAAAATCGATGAGACCTGCATGTAGGCATATTTGTTTTAACTACTTTAAAAATAGCAACAAAAAAGTGAGATTCATCTTTGTTTAAAATATATTGTGTACAAGATGTACACGTAATAGACTTCTTTTATTGACATTCTTATGATTTTTTAAATTCACATGTAAAACATGCTTCATCATTGACAATGAAGAAATATATTTTTAATTAGTCAACCATAAAGCCAAACATATGCAACACAATTTAGTGAAAACTTTATCATTGCTTCAACCCTTTTTCTAATTGCCATCTTTCATTTTTCTCTTTACTTTTGATAAAATATTTTTTTTAAATGACTTTCTTTCAAAAATCCATGTGCTATTTAAATCCTTGTCAAAAGAGGAATGATGTTCTTTTTGAGTTGAAAAATTAAGGGTCAAACCAAGACGAAAATGAAGATTTGAGACTCATTAAAAGTGCAAATACTGAAGGTTCTGTAAAAAAATTTGAAGACGAAGAAGGAAACAAGAAAACATTATTCGTAAAAACTTATGAATGTGATGATGACTCTATAGTTATACCACTAATTTTGGAAAAGGAGGATGAAAATATAAAATGAAGTTGCAATCCATAACGCCAGCTTCTGCTTAAGTAATATTCTCACTCATCTATGTAAAATTTGGCGTTAAATAACTACTGAAAAATACTTTTTGAAATTTTTACAAAGAAGAAATATTCTATCATATGTGTCAAATTTTGATCAGATATCTCAAGCTTCCTAGAATAATTAATAATAATTAGAGCTGGTGTTGATATAGAAAATATTAGTAAATTTCAAGAACTCTAGGCTGTCACAGATATTTATCTTATCTACCGTGCTACCATGAGCTTATTGAGTTTTAAGTTATTTCTCTGCTTTTTGAGAATCAATAGGTTTGGTAAATCGGAAGCAATGAATTGAGTTGAAACAATTCGCTGCAGAAAAAAAGTTATAGTTAACATTTCTAAACAAATTTGTGCTTTATCTTTCAGAAAACTCAATCACCGTGGAGGAATACATTACTTGTAAATATAGTATCAAGATTTTCTAGATATGTGAGTCCTAAACCGGTTATGTTCTGAGAATGGAAGTATTCCTTTTGATAAAATTAGAAAAAAAGTGTTGTTTTTAAATTCATTAAATTTTTTTAAAAATGATTGGAGTATAATAACCGACCTTTATTTCACTTTGTATGGTCTCGCTTTACAATTACTGAGAGAAAACTAAGCACTTTTGAGAATTATGAACAAAACAAGAAAATAAATCTTAGACAAATTGAAAAGAAAATCTCCTATATTTACATTTAAAAATTTTTTTTTTTATTTTTTCATTGCGACTCTATGTTTTTCTTAATAAATTATATTGACACTTAAAAAGCTAACATTATTTTGGATTATAACAAAAATAATGGAAGAGTTTAATGATTTCAATTGCAATATAATGCATATTTCTTGGCACAACGTTTTTTTGAAGTGATAAATGAATATAATTTGACTTGACTTACCAAATATCACGCTGTCAAAAGGTATTAAAACTCAAATAAGTGTAAGATTATTGTCTTAACTTGAAAATTATTTTGAATTCTATTTCTTATTTTTTTTCATAATAAAGTATTTTTAAGTCTGTTATAAATTTAATTACTAAAATTCAAATCCGTTTTTTGAAAAGTATTCTTTTATTGGCCTCAAACACCCTTGAAAATACTTTTATACCCGTAACCTACCATGTTGCAAAATTCACTAACACCTTTGATATTACAAGTGTAATATTCAGTATATTTATAAAGCAAGTAAGAATGATCGCAAATCGCATAGAATCTTAAAACACATTTGCTTTGACTTTAAAATATATTTCTCTGGGCCAATTTGAAATATTCCAGATGGAAGGGGGAGGGGGTGCTCGTAACCAAAAATTGTATAGGTAACGCTGGCTCTAAAACGAGTAGCTAGTTTCTAGATACTCAGTATACACCCGTTTAACATAGCAGATATTATTGTATTTCGATAGGCGTTTTCAATAATTAAGGCGAGGACATATAAGTATACAGTGAGTTTTAAATACATACAAACTGTATCATCAAGGATTTAAATACTTTTTGAAAAAAAACGAATTCTACTTCAAAACATATTTGTACCAAAGTTAGCGTTTGAAAAGTAGAATTTTTTTATTCTTTTATAAATTTGAAAGTTATAATAATATTCCAATTGTAGTAAAATATTGTAAAGAACTAGTTTTACATAAGCATGTTGCCAAGAAGTCTGAAATGGTTCAATTCAATGATAATCTTGTATGATTTCAAGAAAGAAGGCCCGCCCTTTTCATTTTAATGATATATTGTATGATTTCGCTAAACGCAAGGTTCGCAAAGTAAAGTTACTTTGATCGTCATTTTGTGTTAATGAAAAAGTAATAAAACAAATCCCTTTTCTTTTTTTCAAAATTTTATTTCCCACAATCTTTTTTCCTACCCACACAATCCTTTTTGCATAGGGCTTCGCGAACACTAGGGCAGGCCCTGATAATATTAAAAAAGAAGCGTCTAATCTTTTCAAGCCAACAACAAGAATTTATTTGTAAGTATATAAATATATATTTATAAAATGTCATGAACGCCTGTTTTCAGGGATAATATCAATAAGGTAGCAGAAAACAAGAGGCATCGTTTGAAATCAAGACAGACAATTTTAAGAAAAAGAGAAATTCTCCCAAACTCTATTAGTTTTAATATCCCAGAATGATATAAATTAAATGATAACAAATATCTTCTACAAGTGGATGAAAAAACTGATAGTGTCAGAATTTTAGTTTTCAGTGCTGAGGTATTGCACCATATAAACTCTGTTGAAGTAATAAATAAAGTTTATGTAGATGCGACCAGAGGCGCACATCCTCAAAATTTGGGGGGAGGGGCGAACTTTTTATTTACAATTTTTAAATTTTATTACAAAGAATTTTTGTCCAATGAACACACCACCATTATTACCCAACTTGCACTGTAAACTCTCAATCCCACCACAACTGGACAGCTTTTTTATGAAGTCAAATTACCTTGTTTGTAATTCTGATTGCATCACCCTTCTAGCTCAGGGATTTTCAAACTGGAGTCCACGGTGCCGCGAAGAAGTTTCACGGGAATCGGGAAGGGGACACTGAGATCGTTTTCGCAAAATATTGCACCCATATTGGGTCATTTGCCAATAAGTCACATTTAAAAAGAATAAATAAGTTAGTCTTTGAATTGAGTACTATTTTTTTCTTTTATTGCTTTTCAGATCTAATTTGTAAAGGTGTATGTTTCTTAATGGCAAATAGATGAAATATGACGACTCCCAATTGAAATTTTGTTTTACTGCAAACGTCTAGTGGGGAAGAAGAACATAAATGTCCTTTGTGTTCTGAAGTGTTAACATTCACTTTTTTAAAGAACGTCAAGTGAATCTTGCACCGGTATTTCGATAAACAAAATTATTGGTTGAACGAATGCACAAATTCATGTTTAATAAATAACATCTGAGTGTTTTTGCAAAATATTAAGTATGGTTTGAAATGTTTCAAAAAATATCTGTTGTCAAAAAATCCCACAAGATGGCAAAACAGCTGATATTACCTTGCGGAAAAGATATATTGAATGTTCTAAGAAGTTCTGAAGTTTTAAAATTGAAACATATCTTCCTGTTAAACGATACCATTAGAAAGCTAATAGGAGAGATGTCTGATGACATGTCAGACGTGGTTTTATTGATTCGAAATTCGATTTTCAACTTTTCAGATTGATGAAACGATAGATGCTGCAAACTTGTCTCCAAAAAGGTTGAAGATAAAAAATTTTTACAGCACATGGTATTAAGTCGGAATCTGGCTAAGCAAAAATCTCCAGATGTAATTGGTGCCCAGAGCGCCGAGCCATAAAACCATACCCGATGAGTTGAAAAATGTTTTAAATGAAGTAAGTAAAACAGTGTATTACATTAAAGCAAATGATTCAAGTCTTGTTTGTTAACTCTTGCTGCACTCAAACGTGAGGTGGAAAAGAAAAGTATCGAAGCGATACTATGGAAAGAAATCCAGCAATTTCTGGAAGGCAAACTAGACATGTATGTAGAATTTTCTGATGTCCGTTTTCATATATTTCTATCATTTTTGGTGAATATATTTGAATATAATAATTCCTTTAATCTTGCGCTGCAAGGAAAAGAGATCATAGTATGTAATAAAAAATGTCAGCTTTTGAAATGAAGCTGGAATGATTGCATTCTTTGACAAGAAAATTTTGCTCGATTTTCGGACATATTTGTTGATGAAAATAAGATTTCCTTTAATAAGAATGTCCGGGAGGACCTAAAACACTTGTAACATGCCAAGAAATTTTTCTTTATTTTCTTAATCTACAAAAATTTGAAAAATACTATCAATTTATTAAAAACACGTTTATAATCTCCATTAGTAATCTGGCCTGAGAAGACTTCTTATTTCAAGAACAATTTATTGATTTGGTTAATGATTGAGGATGTGCAAAAGATTTTTTTTCTGAAATATCTAATATTGATTTTTCGATTGAAATGCGAGAGTCCTATGCTTGCAAAGATTGCTGCTCTGTCAGCTCGGATTCGATTTGCCACTACATATGAGTGTGAGCAAAAGTTTTTCATGCTACTTGCCAAAACAAAGCCAAATTTAAACCTGGTTTAGACAAAGCAGATGCATCCATTGCATTAAGATTTGGATTGTTCAGACAATTTTGAATAAACAATTGTGCCTATTTTGTAGGTAATTTATATGTTATTTTTTTAAATGAGACCCCGAGCTATTAAAAAAATATAGTTTTTTCGCTAAGCGGATAAATGATTTGGAAGTTTGTGAACAACTCTTCATGCTCAACTAACTCTTCAAGCCCCTTGACCCCTAGATGTGTGCCCCTGGATGCGACTTTCAAAAATCACCAGCTTTTTTCTAGCAAATTTTTACAGTTCATTCGTTTACTATGTCTTTTAGGTGCCAATAATTTATGCATTATTACAGGATAAAAAACAAATCTAGGGTAAGTTTTTATGATGTACCTTTTTTTTTATAAATTTTTAGTAGAGTTTTCTTGTTCCTGAAGACAGAAGCATTTTTTCGAAATTGATCGACGTATGAAGAACGTAGGCATAAAACACTACGGAATGTTTACATTTTTGAGTGCTGTTGAGAGCGAACAAAATGTTGAATTTTGCTAAGAAATTGCCCCTCACCTTTTGCTGCTCAAGACTGAGTTATGCGTTGATGCCCGGACATATCATCCTGTTTCTATATCTTTGATCCGTTCTAGGTTAGTCTACCAAGCCAGACTGTCGACCTCAGAATCAAGAGAAAGACATTGATAACAAGGCTTACAAAATCGAAAAAAACACAAAGAAAGCTCTTTCGGGTGAGCAAGGCCTTCTTGTATCCAACGTTAGCGCGTCAAACCCTTCACAAGCTTCTGATTTTTCCCTCTACTCGTGAACATGAAAAAGGATTTTCAACTATAATAATGAACGCGAAGCCCAAGAGTAGGATTTGCTTAGTAAGCTTTTCGCTACGCGTGCTGGTTCAAATAAAACAGATGCAGCCTTGGCATATTATACTATATCAACTTAGGCTGGAAATTATTCATAGGATAACTTTGAGTTAGAAATTCTTCACTTCCTTCTTCATAGTTCGATGCAAACAACCCGCCTCTCGTAGAAATGTAAAAGTCAAACATAACATGCTTCAAAACATCCAATACACATACTACTTCACAATTTATCTTGATTTTTTCAAAGTTTATAATGAAAAATAAACTGAAAATTTTATTTAAAAGTTAAAAGGAAAGTGCAATAATAATAATCATGAATAAGTGCGATCTTTATCTAATGTTTATAAGAATTGAGTGGATCAAGGAATAACTGTACGTCTTGGTAGGGATGTCTACACGTAACTGTCAATTCGTTGAAGTTCTTTAATGACAATTTTATCTCAGGTTCTTTTTGGTTCGATTTTAGTCCATTTCCTAAAATTTTCAAAAATTTAACAGAGAATAGACAAGGAAATGACTTTAGCAAGGATTAATAATGAATTATCTGGTAACTTTTATTATCAAAAATCATCAAATAAAAAATACAACTACATTGATTTGTAGCACATCTTTCGCAAACGACATAATTAATGATTAGACGTTACTATGCAAAAGTATCAACTACTTTTTTAAATAACCTGGATCTAAACACCTAAAATTACTGATCTAATTTTGAACTTTTTTATAAAAGAGAGTAATGCTTTGTGATATAAATTCTCTGTCGAATATCTTACTTGAATATGCTCTACATTTATAATGGGAATTTGAGGATATCTTCGCATAAAAATTCTCATCATCATGGTGGATATCTGTTATGTTCATACCTTAAATAACATAGAAGTAATATCACTAGGTAGAGCATGAAAAAGAAAGCTTTACTGGGAGTAGGTTGATATACACTTTTCTCTTTAATAAATTTTAATTCATATCTAGCAGTCTCGCTGGCATCTCCGTGTATGATTATATACAAATGAGTCACATTTTCAAGAATATCTCGGTTGTCGTCCATATAAGAATACAAGTGATCTTGATTTATGCCAAGTTGCTCGCTTTTTACCCTTTTAACTAAAAATGCAAAATTTATGGGAAGAAGATGTGTGAATGATTTCGTTGTGACCTGGGTAAAAAGATTTTTCTAAGTTAATATCGGAAATATCATTTTCGTGGTTGAATTTTATGTATAAACTTGAATTTGGTAAAAATAGGATTTTTGAAAAGTACAAATCATGTTCTAAAAAGAAAATAAATTTATTGTTTATTTAAAGCACTAAAAAGTTTTTACCATCAAATTTTTTAAAGATTATCGAGTAGTCACTGAATCGGACGTTTGGATTTTGGCATTTTATTTTCAAGACCCTTTCTTTTACGTTGGTAACAAAATTGACGCGTCCATCTTTTATTACATCAAATTCTAAAATGATAAAATTTATCTACACAGATCCTCTTTATTCGCAAGTTCAGTGTTCTTTAATATTTGAAATAAGAACACAAGCTTTTGTTTGTTAAAATTCAAGGAATAAATATATATAAATCAATGTACTATATCCTATGACACAGATCAAGTGAAATATCGGAGTTTGTCTTTTATTATGTGTATCTTAAAAGAAATAATATGAAATCACATAGCCGGATAAATGTAGGGCATATGGAATGATATTTAATTGATTTGTAATTTAAAATAGTGAAGGTTCTCTTCTGTATTGAACTTCTTTAACTTTGGCGAATATCACAACGTTTTACAGATGAAATTTTCAAGAACAAAAAAGTATAAACATTTTTCTAACTAATAGTCCCAAAAAAACAAAATTTCAGCCTCAAAGCTGCTTTTTATCTGTCAATGATTATGATTTATTAATTTGATAATTAATTCTTTTGATAATTAATTATGAAATGAATGACTCCTCCCTCAATTCTAACTATTTCGATGTGAGATAGCATTGTGCGCTAAATATTATAAGTATAAAATGATCGCCTTGGTTGATGCACACGCATAAGAGACACTTGACGAGAATTGAAATCTCATCTAGTGAAACTAAATGTGGATTTGCACACGAAAATTGAAACTGATAAAGCTTTAGCGGATCTTTGACATTGTCTTCGATTTTTTGATGATGATCGAACACACATGGCAATTTACAATTTCTAATACTTCGTAAATAGCACATTTTTTCATCAATTCTCTAGATAAATAGCAATATAAAGCCAGAACAAGCACTAAATAAACTAGCGACTAATGAGTTATTTAATTTTGCAACTTAAGAAATGAACTTTTTTACATTTAAGGAATAATAAACTTTAGACGAACTCATTGATTTTGGGCTAAATTTTGGTTTGTTTAGTCTTTAGACAAACTTTAAAAAACATATTTGCCATCTTTAGTTGTAATACAGTTTTTTTCTGCAATACACCAATGTATTTTTTAACTTGTTCATTAATTCCTTACATATGGCAAACTTTTAAAAATGGTTTTAGAAATACTCACTACTAATCAACAAATATCAGATGAACAAATCTTGCCTCTGCTTTTTCTTGTATTATTTAAATGTGACTAGATGAGACCGAAAACAAGAAAACCGGCTTCCACTGCAATCTTTTGATGCTTTTTAGATATATTTGATTAGAAAGAATGAAGAATATTTGGGTTAAAGATTTCCAGCCAAAGAGACTAAAACTCTAACTTAATTTATCCTAAAGTTAAACTGTTTGGGACTTGAAATATATTTAAGGAATAAACTGATAAGTACATTAAGAAGCGTATTCTTCAAAACATTTTAATGAATTTCAATAATAAATAAATTCAAATTATTTATCAAATTATTTTTTGAAATAAAAGGGTATAAACTAATTCACTCATTTAATAGTAACAATTCACATTCAGGTCTTGCTTTTTACATTTCTCATGATATCAATTATGAAATCAAACAAAAAATTCTACAACAAACTTTACTTTACTGTTGAAGTTTGGTTGAATAATCAACAAGGTGTTATCATTAATAACTATTACAGAAGACCGATAAATGATTTTGACAGTGTTAACGAGTTTTTGTCGCATTTTAATGATACATTAGGCAGAGAAATAAAAAAATATATATATGTAGGCGATTTTAATTTGATCTTTTAAAAATTGAAAAACTTAAAAATATAAATGACTTTGTGAATATTCTTTTATCTAATTCTTTCATACCTGCAATAACAAAGTACACAAGATATAGTAGTCAAACCCTTTTAGACAATTTTTTTGTTTCCTCTTTCAATAATATATATCATGCTTATATTATTTACAATACAATGTCCGATCATTTTCCAATTTTACTTTCTCTTTCAAAAAGCTGTGGCTCAAACCAACAAAAATTCATCAAAAAGTTTGATAAAAATAGTTTCATCAGAAACATATCTAATTTCGACTGGGACAAATATCTTGTGAATAACATTGAACCAAATCTATTTTTTTCAAAAATTAACCAAAAATTAGTGAAAGAGATCACCTTGAACAAAACTTTTATTTCCAAACGGTCCAATTATTACAGAACTTCATTTAACCAATGGATGAACGAGGATATTCTGAAGATAATTAGAAAAAGGGACAAAATACATCTTAAGTTAAAACACACTCATTCACAGCTCATGTTAAAATAAGAAACATAATCAAGTATAAAATAAAGGCAGCTAAAAAAACACATATGAAAAATCTCTTCAATGAAAGCACTTCAACCAAATCTTTTTAGAACAATCTCAATAGCGTGATTAAACCTAAAAAAAGATAAAATAGTTTTAAAAAATGATAAGGGATTTTTAGTTTCTGAAGCAAGTACCAAAGTCAACCTTTTTAGCACTCAGTTCAAATTCACCTCTAATAACGCTTCTCGTAGCTTCTCTGATGATGATTTTGATATTTGTTCCGATTGTCAGTTTAATTTTCATAGATTTACTATGAATGATCTCATTCTTGCCATTGATTCTATTAAGTCTGGCTCTTCTGATGTGTATGGTATTGGACTTGGTTTGATTAAATGTATTTCTACTTCAATTGCAAAGTGTCTTCTTATTGGCCAAAACTCGTGTCTTGACTCTTCTTGCTTTCCTCGTGTTTTCAAAATCAGTAAAATCATTCCTATTCATAAAAAAGGCGATACACATGACGTCAAAAATTATCGCCAAATAAGTCTGATTTCTACTCTTTCAAAAATCTTTGAAAAGTTAATTTACAGTCAGCTTTCAATTTATTTTGGAAAAAAATGACCTGCTCTTCAGATCCCAATTTGGTTTTAGAAAGAGTCACAATTCAGAACTACTACATGCAACTGAAATCATATTTGCATGAAAGGTCACAATTTGTCTTCTATGATGATGAACAATCAAATCGATAAAGTTTTAAAAAGGTGCGAGTTTAATATGGTCAAAATTAACTATGAAAAATCAAAAATTATTCTGTTTTGCGAATCTAAAATTGATTTAAATGCTAAACAGCTACCTTTTCAAGTAACTGACACAGTTAACTTGTTGGGACTTGTGATCAATTCTAATCTTAATTGGGATGATCACATCAAGCACGTGAACACCAAATTAGCAGAATAAATGCTATTTTATTTCATCACAAAAATTTCCTTAACCAAAAAACAAAATTAACCATATATAAATGCGTCTTTCTTCCACATTTGCACTATTGTAATTTGATATGGGGAAACGCTAACATCAATAGTTTGTTTGTTCAACAAAAAAGCACTGCGAATAGCATATGATATGGATAGAAATTCTCACACAACATTGATGTTTTTTCGAGAAAAACTTTTCAAAGTATCAGACATTATATTTATAAACTGAATTTTTTTGTACAAATACTTTCACCTCATGCTTCCATTGATTGTATATGAAGAATTTATGATAAATGAAAACATAAAACCTTACGATTTACGTAATACCCACTCAGTTGAAATACCTTTCTATAGAATACAAAAATTTTAACAATCTTTAGTCTATAGAATAGGTACGCATTTGAACAGTTTACCTAAACCACTTGAATTTTATAGCATTACTATCTCGAAATTCAAGCAAAATCTAAATCTTCTTTGGTTCAAAATTATGACTATATGTGTGCCATAAATAATTGCTACATATGTAAAACTATTCATTGATATCGACACACATTTTAATATTTGAAGCTACAATTATATTTTTATGCCTTTTGAAACAGTTCAATGTTTCTTTTCTTTTTTTCTTAGCATGCATCTTCATTTAGCGGTTTTTTCAAGCCTTCGGATATCATGTTTTCAATCACTTGTTCAATTTATCAACTTTTTATTCAATTATGCTTGAATACACATGTGCTACTTTGTCATATATTATTTTTGTTTGAATCAATAAATTCTTTCTTTCTTTCTTTAAGTTTGTCTTTTTTCACTTCAAAGTTTGTCCTTTTTGCTGGCTGTCGTTGACTTTAATAAGGTCCTAAAAACCTTTTGAAATATAAATATTGAGAATGGATTAGTTATTTATGTTCTAAAACAAATTCAAAGTTTAGAATTTTTGAGAAATTGTAAACAGATGGATTCTTTCTATCGTTAAATTTTTCAAAACCATTTATAAACTTTATAACGAAAACAAAAGTTATATTCGACAAAATGTTAAATAGTATTTTTCTCCTACCTTGATCTTCAATCTGACACTTGGCTATTGTTGGCGAAACAAATGTGCCTTTAAATATATTTTCTGTAGCATTATATTCCAAATCTTCTATACCTATATCTAAAAATGAAATGTAGTATAATTAGTTATTCGTATTCTTCAATATTTTATATAAAGTTTCTAAACTAATTATTATTACTGGTCAGGCAAGACCATACGGGAGACAAAATACCTGAGACGTCACGTCAAACTATTATTTACTTAAATATAAAAATCGTAAAAGTTAAAAAAGGATACTCAAAATCAAAAATTGGTAATCTTTTACTTTACGGTTCTGTCAATCAAAAAATTTCTTTGACAAATTATTGGCTGTTGTGATGTCAATCAAACTATACATTAATAAACTCTGTCACAGTGGTTCCCAACCTTTTTTCTCTGGCGACCCAATTTAAGCCTCACCAGAGTTTTGCGATCCCATACAAAGATTTTTTTTCTCTATATTCATCTAATAAATCCAACTCTAAAATGACGGCTATATAAAAGTTAGTATATTAATAAAGTATATTATAAAAGAGTAAATTTTTTACTTTTCTCTTACTTACAAGTAAGTAAATTTTCTTACTTGTAATAATACAATTTCTTTTGTTCTGTAACTTTTTACTGTAATAATACAATTTCTGAACTGTGATTAGCGGTAGCTTTCATTTTTTATTTTTTATGAAGAGTAAAGTCGATCTAGCCTCTTGGGCTTGTTCTCAATGTAAGATCGCCAAAAAACAAGATATGACTCGTTGTGTTCTATGTTCTAAATGGGTTTGTCAAAAATGTACCAAGTTACCTGAGAGCTTCAAAAACTTTTTTGATAAATATTTCAGTATGGGAGTCAGATGGATTTGTAGTTCTTGCTCAACTACTCCCACTGTCTCAAAAACATCTGTTATAGATAATGATAGTTTAAATGTTATAAAAACTCTTAAAGAAGAATTTCAAAGTTTGAAGTCAGAAATTAAGGAAATTAAAGATAGCGTTACTCCCACTGTCTCAAAAACATCTGTTATAGATAATGATAGTTTAAATGTTATAAAAACTCTTAAAGAAGAATTTCAAAGTTTGAAGTCAGAAATTAAGGAAATTAAAGATAACGTTATTTCTAAACCTCCTAAGGAAAACAATGTGTTATCAACGAATCATTCGAATAAAACTTATGCTGATGCTCTTAAAAACAATAAAAATGTTTTATACTTAAAGTCTGATTTTAATCAAAATAAGATAGCTAAAGAATGTTTAGAGAATGTTAAAGTTAATTATTTAAAAGAAAATTCAAAGTTTATTAAAATCTCTCTCGGTGATGAGGATGCATTGAAAAAGGCAGAAGATCTCTTTAAAGATAAGAAAGTCAAATTTAAAAAGACAAGGATAATGAATCCTCAAGTCAAAGTTAATCTTCCTATCTCTATTGATGAGAAATTAATTGTTGAAGAAATCTTGAAAAAGAATCCTGCTATCAAAGAACTTGTTGATGAAGGAGGTGTTCTTAAATTTTTATTTTGTCATAAGTCTAAGTACAAAGATACAAAGTGTGCAATATTGAGTTGTGACTCGAAAATATATAATTGTATAAAAAATTTAGACTTTTATCTTTATATAAAATACAATAAGTGTAAATGTTATACTTATATTTCATCTCTTCAGTGCAATAAATGCTTATCTTTTGGTCATACCAAAAAATATTGCCGTAAACTTGTAATTGCGTGTGCTCATTGTGCTGCAACAGACCACACACATAAAGAGTGTAAATATAGAGATGATAACACTAAGTTGAAATGTTTCAATTGTCATAATAATAAAATGAGTGAAACATGTCATTGTGCATATAGTACTAAATGCCCTTCGGTTAGAGAGAATATAGAATATATCAAGTCTATCACATCGTTTTAAGCATGACAGTAACTATAAAAGATGTATCATGTTCCAGTAATAAGTTTTG
Organism: Nectonema munidae; assembly: GCA_030549495.1. Lineage (NCBI taxonomy): Eukaryota > Metazoa > Nematomorpha > Nectonematoida > Nectonematidae > Nectonema > Nectonema munidae. Next base: position 1,712,287 of record JAUIRK010000509.1, read on the forward strand.
TAAATCATTCACAGATATACTTGATTTTACATATTTTAAGGACACTATATTATTTAACAATACTCAGTCATCTACCTTTTGTAGCCTTGAGCAAAAGTTGAACTTGTATAATTTTAATATAATTTCAATAAACATTCAGTCACTCAATGCTAAATATTTATCTTTAATCTCTTTTCTCAATTCTCTTAATTCTAGTAATTCTATTCTGCCCGATTTGATTTGTATACAAGAATCCTGGTACTCACCTTCTGATGTAAACTTTTTTGACATCGATGGTTATAAGTTTTTATTTTCTCCTCCCTCTCTGAGTTCTCATTCAGGTCTAGCTTTCTATCTTACTAATCAGGTAAAATACGAAATTTGTAATATTGATATTAAAAGTGAATATTTTGAAGTTTTTACCATCTTGTTAAAATTTTCTTCTAAACACCAAATATATATCAATAATATTTATCGTAGACCCACCAATAATAAAAATCACATTGAAGCATTTTTGACAGAAATGGAATTATTTCTATCTGGGTATAAGTATGATAAAAAAAAGAGTATTTTCTTAGGAGACTTTAATTTTGATTTACTCAAGCTGAATATAGATCATCATACTACTCTTTTTTTAAGTGAATGGTTTGCTAACTTCTATATTCCAACTGTCACTAAGGTTACTAGATTAGCTAGCGAAACCTTGATTGATAACATATTTATTCCTTTTGACTTTCTCCCACATAGGAGCTTCAACTTTTCACATAATATATCTGACCACGTTCCTCTTCTAATTAGTTTAAAGATAGACAATAAAGAACCACTTGACTTTATCAAAAAGCGTTTTAATGAAAGAAATTTTTGTGAAAGTATTAGCTCTTTTGATTGGAGTTCCTACTTATACAGTAGTTATGATAATCCAAATTTATATTTTCAAATGATGTATAACAAAATACTTGAATCTATAAATTCGTGTACTAAAATAGTAAAATTTAGAAAGCAGTCAAATGGATATTATAAGAATTGTATCAAAGACTGGGCCAACTCTTATCTTTTGGAAATTATAAAATATAGAAATAAGATACATAAAAAATTGAAAAAACATTATGACATTGATTTGAAAATAAAGCACCAAAAAATTCGTAATCAGGTCAAACAACTAACAAAAAAGTTAAAAAATGAATACTATTACAAATACTTTTCTGAAGTCTCTAGCTCAAAAGATAAGTGGAAAAAACTAAACTCTTTGCTAAAAAATTCGGATAAAACTGAGATAACTATTGAACATTGTGGCTCGAAAATTTATAATAAGTTAAAAATTGCAAACTTGTTCAATGATCATTTCACAGCTGATGAGGTATCGTCTATACAACATATTGATACCCTTTCGTTTATTTTCGAAAAGAATCTAACATTTGATTTTAAGAGCTTCACTATTCAGGATGTCCTACTTGCTGTTAGTTCGCTCGAAGGTAAAAGATGTTGCGATGCTTATGGAGTGTCTATATACCATATCAAGTTGGTCATTGATAGTCTCGCGAAATATTTAACAATCGGGTTCAATTCTTGTTTGGAGTTTTCATGTTATCCAACAGTCTTCAAAGTCAATAAGGTATGCCCTATCTTCAAAAAAGGTATTAAAAGTGACATAAATAACTATAGGCCAATTTCGATTATTTCTTCAATTTCGAAAATTTTTGAAAAATTGCTATATCGTCAAATGAGTCATTACTTTGAAAAATATGACATTCTCAATAGCCAACAATTTGGTTTTAGAACCCTTCATAATTCAGAATATTTATTGAGCACTTTTGTAACTGATATAATATCCAAGCTGTCTCAAGGTAGAAATGTTTGCACATTATTTTTGGATCTCTCAAAGGCATTCAACACTATACCTCACTCTCTCTTGATAAAAAAACTGAGAACTTATGGATTTTCAAACAAATCTATATTTTTCTTGGAGTCCTATTTTGAAAAAAGACAGCAGTTTGTTTCAATAGATGACACACTTTCTGATAGAAGGTATATTGCCTCAGGAGTTCCGCAGGGCTCTATATTGGGTCCCCTCCTATTTTTAATATATTTGAATGATATATATCTTTCTAATGAAAACGTTGATTTTCTATGCTTTGCTGACGATATTACTATAAATATTCCATTCCTGCCCAATGATCCAAATATCTCCAAAAAAATTTCACTGGACATAAATAAGGTGGAACAATGGTTAGAAAATAATGGAATGAAATTAAATTACAGTAAGTCCAAGATAATGCTGTTCAAAAATCAATGTTCTAGTAATTTTCTTAATGATGGATTCAAATTTGAAATAGTGGACCGATTCAACTTACTTGGAGTTACAATCGATAATAAATTAAAATGGCATGCACACATCCAAAATATAAATGCGAAAGTATCAAAAGTGAATGGCGTTTTATCTAGATTGAAAAATACTCTTCCTATTCATATAAAGCTATTGATTTACAATTCATTTTTTTTACCTCATTTAAAATATTGTTTAACAATTTGGGGTCATTCAAATCTGACAACTTTAGCTAAAACTCAGAAAAAATGCCTAAGGCTAGTACATGGCCTGAGTCCGTATGCACACACAAGTAATCTTTTTTATGAAACACAGGTATTAAAGTTACAGGATTTATATCAATTTAGTTTGGCTCTTATGATTTATAAGTTGTTTAATTTCATGCTGCCTTCTATTTTCAGTCATATACTTCACTTCAATTCTATATCTATTCAATATGATTTAAGAGAGAAAAATACGGCATTAGTACCTCACTATAGATGTCTAAACTTTTACCAAACTTTAGAATATAAGCTTTCTAGTTTTTGGAATAGCAACCTTTATTTGATAAACTATCTAGATTTAAGCATAAGTCTATACAAAAAAAAGTTGAAGAAAATGTTCACAGAGGGATATATGTTTTCTTGTTTTGATGCAAATTGCTTCTCTTGTCTTCAGACAACTAAAGAGGTGAAATTATAGTATATGCATTTTATTGTATTATAAGTATATATATATATATATTTACATATACATATTTTACATATATCTGATTTATTGTGAATAATACTTAGAGATTGTCTGATACAGTTAATTATTTTGTGATGATGGTTCTAATTCTTTCAAACAAATAATAATATATTGTATAATTATATTATTTAGTGTAAACTCATGCAAGCGGTTCTTCAGCCTTTTGATTTTGCACGTTTGTAATAAATGTATACATAAATTTATTTATTTGATTCAATAATAACTACTTTAAAACTCTGTTTGTTTCAGTACAGCTTTCACTTCTATATGGAAGTTGTTTTTTTGTTCCTTACATTTCATTTTTTTTTAAATAAACTTCTTCTTCTTCTTCTTCTTCATACAAAGATCAAGACTATATTCATTGATTAAGGTATACATAAGAATGCTACATAACTGCAGTTTATCATAGCAAAAACGAAAATATCCATTTATATGCAATATATATAATAGCTCAAAATAACATAATTGGATGTTACTGATGCGAGTAATACAAGCTTTATTTTGATAATAAACAATAATGTTCTCAATGTCATGTTTGGTACTGTTTTTCTATCACCAACTTCTCAATCTATGGTGTTGTTTTGGATACAACACAACGTAGGTCATCTTCAGCATGGAGTTTATTTCTTAGCTTTGATTTTATAAGTTGTAAAGATGAAAAGGTCATCACACATAAGGAAAAGGCATGAGAATTATGGAAGTAATTGTTTGATCCAAAATTGATTCACTGCTATGGATTCAAACTCAGTAAGATCAATGAATTCCTCTTGATATTTTTCAAAAACATCTTCAATTTTTGCAGCAAATGGTTTTCTAAGTAAGCCATGGGATAATAAAAAAAAATTAAAAAAAAATTCAAATCTCCCAGTGTTGGATCAGCAAACTTTGAAAACTCTTGTTGAATGGAACATCATGCTCATTTTCTTCAACAAATATATTTAATGTGGGAAACGTAAAAATTTCTATTTTCTATCCTTGACAGCCAAAGATCATTTTGTCAAAGGCATTTTATTTTTCTGCAAAATCAAGTGTTGGAAGTCTCTCCCTGAAGTGAAAGATTAAGGGAATTCAGAATTGTGAAGAAATCTACCAAGTATGCAGTTTTTACCAAATTTGAAAGTTTTGTTCTTCCTTGCTGAGATAGGAATTCTCTCACCTCAGCATTCAACTCAAAAAACTCTTCAATACTTTTCCTTTTGACAGCCGTCTTACCTCAGTGTGCAATAGAAGAACTTCGTGCTTGGAATCGATTTCTTGGCACAGTTTAGCGAAGCAGCGATTGTTCAATGCATTTGACTTTATGAAGTTAACTATTATATGTAACTATGATATGAAGTATTAGTTAACTGTTTTAACAATTGATTGCATAATAGTTTTCAAATCTGTTGTCAATGTTTTTGAAGCAAATACTTGACGATGTATAATGCAATGAACACGAACAACTTGTGGAGAAACATTCTTTACCATCTGCTGAAACCCAGATCTAGCACCTAGCATAGACGGTGCACCATCAGTACATATGCCGCCAACATTTTCCCACTTAGTCCATGTCCTTTGAGAAATGATCCTATTTTTTCATTTATCTGAATTTTAATTATTCACCAACAACTCATTTATTATTTCCTACATGTATCCGCATGTCTTTCTTCAGCTTACTGTAGGTTTGCAAACATCAATATTTTGGCATATATGACTTGAAACTAAAGTTGGTAATTTGCAGTGAAATTATCATTAATATTCACGGAATATCATTGTCTTGAAGGTAGTTAATAGAAAATTCAAACATCAGACAACCTTCAATTACACACAGAGACACACACAAAAAAAGAAAAAAAATCATGTACCTAAGTACAAAATCAGTCCTTGAAATACTGACTAAAACAGAAGAGAAATCAAATTTTAAAATATTACAACGCTCCATACTTACAACTTTCGAAATACAAATTCAGTGTTGGCTTAAGCAGACTGGTAGCCCAATGACATACAGACATGCCAGATGCAAACTCTTATCTGACACAAATAATCCTAGACAGGCATATATATACATATTCGAAGCACTATGGATAGAGGTAAATAGAACCAAGAACCTGTGATTCCCGCAAGTTAATCCTAGGATTAAAAAGGTCCTTAAAAAGACGATAGACAACAATCTACTGTACAATTGATTGTCCCAGTTAATCTTGGCATTAAGTACAGTTTGACATAACGTGTATTCTATCCTTTGTCTTTTAGTTTACAGTTTGACATAACGTATATTCTATCCTTTGTCTTTAAGAATTAGGCCTATATATGCCGTCTCAGGTCGAAATTGGGCAAAGTTCGGGAAAAGTCTACTGAATCCTCTTAATCCATTGATATCAGCAAAATACCTTATAAATTTATTTGGGAACCCCTGCTCTATCATAATATAAAGATTAATTTAAAAATATATTTTATAGATTTCAAATTTAATTAGAATTCATTAACTATATTTTACTAAAGATTCTAAATTAAATTTACATTAAAGTATTAGAGAAATAAAAAAATATTTAATTTAGAAATACAAAATACATACTTTATTTCTGTTCAATACTTTGAGGTTGCAATAAACCTAGAATTTAAAAACACAGAAAATAATTTTGCTTTTGGAAAATGGCTTCTACAAACGAACTCATCTAAATATGATTTGAATAATTCGTTGGAGGTGCCAAACTGTCTTTTAAATTTTCTTTTGGCCTGCATTCAAAGATTTTCAATGTTTTGCGTGTGAATGTTCATATCATTTGGGTCAACAAAGTTACGTTGGTGTATAACTACCCAATGATCACAAACTCCATTATTATAGTTAGAAATGTTCCTGTAAGCAGACCATCCGTCAGAAACAATAATGGATTCTGGTAATATGTGTCTTTGTATAATTTGTGTAAGAGTTGTTTCGCTCCTATCTTCAACTTCAACTAAAAAACATTTCTTACTATTTCTTTCAATTGCTCCAAACACCCAATGACCTTCTCTCCAAGTACCTCTGTGATATTTTCTATGAAAAAACTTGCTTTCATCAATTTCTACTATAATTTGATCAAAGTTTTCATCAAAACCTCCAACAGTTAGACAATTTCTTTCAACCCAACTTGTAACAATCTCTTTACAAAAATTAGCCCAGTCTACAGCAGTTCGTCCACTTCCAATAGATGCTTCATGAATAATAGCGTCTAATGAATAGTCACGACACGACACCATCCATAAATGAACAAAATCATAGAATTTAAGGTGAGGTGGCTTTTTGCAAAAAAGTAGAGTTTTTTTTTTACCACCAACATAACATTTCCAACAATATCCATGAGATACATCATTTCTCTTTATTAATTTACAATTTTGTAGGCAATCATTGCATTGGAAAATATTTAAAATAACTTTGTGCGAAGCAAACCATTTTAAAATGTCTAATTTATCATTTGAATTTAAAACCTGTAACAGAGAAGAAAAATTCCAATTTTCAGATAAAATTGTATTCTCACTCAGAGTAGTATCCATAAGTTCATTTATTTCAGATGAAAATGAATCGATAGAAAAGATGATGAAAGAAAATATACTTCTTACGCTCGTGTCAAAACAATTCGTCAAATTATACATGTGCCTTCGATTTGAGCGAGTGTAGCATATGTGGGTGAATTTGGTTATATTCTCCGTGTGTTGTTTTTATTTGTTTGGATGCATATGTGTGGTATCAAGTAATAACTACGAAAGAATGATTTTGTTATTCAAACCCATACAAAACACATTCATACACTTATGAATCAGTATTAGCACATAAGTGTCGTGCTTATCTTATGCTGAACGAAACATCTTATACGAATACAACCAGAACCACACAACAAAAATACAAACGCTATACGCAAATCGATCAGACACAAGCTCTGGGTGTTTTGCTATAAATAGATGATTTTTCACATCCTTCAATGCTTATGACGTCATAATAAAAACAGTATACATTCATTACGTAAGGATATGTATGTCTGTCATTGCGGTATATTTTAACTATATACAATACGTATATTCAGGGCCGGGCTTAGGCCACTGCAACCTATGCGGCCGCAGTGGGCCCCGCGCTTCTCATTTTGATGGTATATTGTATCATTTCGCTAAACGCAAGGTTCGCAAAGTAAAGTTACTTTGATCGTCATTTCGTGTTAATGGAAAAGTAATAAAACAAACCCTTTTCTTTTTTCAAAATCTTATTTCTCACTTTTAATTTTTTTTCCTACCCACACTGGGCGCCGCGCAATCCATTTTGCACAGGGCCCCGCGAACACTAAGGCCGGTCCTGGGTATATACACTGAACTTATAAATCACATGTGATACTTTGCATGCTTCATACGTCAGAATCATATTTTTTAATCATTTATACTCTACTTTCCATTTTTGATTTTAGCAATTTATCGTTAGTATAATAGGACTTTTTTTTGAACTTTTGCACTATTTTTTTCTTCACTTGTTGTTTGATAAGTAAGAATTTACAATTTTTTTCCATTTTTTAGTCTAATTGTAAGTTTTTGTAGCATGTCTGGTATTAGAAATATAAAAAAAAAGAAAAATGAGGGTTCATCAAAAGATGTTTGTGCCGAAGAGTCATCGAGTATAAATAACATCTTTCAATTATTTCATGATCAAGATGATCAAATTCATCAACTAGTGAAAGTGATTCCGACTCAATTTATGGAGAACTTTGCCCATCAGAAGGGGATGATGTTTCCCAAGAGTTAGAAAAAGACTTCGATCAAAATACCAGAAGTATTGGTACGAGTCTCGAAAGTCAGCGTAGACTTTTATTTTCTGATTGTTTAGATGAAAATAGATTTGATAGAATTCCTGTAAAGACAGAAGAAACAATGTTCAACCAATAAATGTTGGTAGACAGGGAAGCGAAAATATAATCAGAAGAGGTCTTGGTCTGAAATCAAAAAAGAATGCTTGAATTTGTTTTTAAGTGAGTCAATTTTAAATGAAATAATACATAAGACAAATATTTATATCAAAGATAACAATAAAAAAAACGTGATGATGTTAAGTATCCTCACATTCGTATCATAGACATTGAAGAGGTGCATGTTTTTATTGGTCTGGCTTATTTTAGAGCATTGCTAAAACAAAATTACTTGAGATGGTCAGATTTGGGTTGTCCTATATTTGCTTCCACTGTGCTTTGATTTAGTTTCCACGAGAGAGGAAAGATGGAAGTTCGATAAATTAGTTGCATTTCGTAATATTTTTGACATGTTTAATGAAAATTGTTGTAAATGCGTTAATCAAAAATCTTTTTTAACAATAGATGAATCTTTGTATCCATCTAGAACTGCTATAAAATTTCAAGTATATAGCGCACTTAAACCTGCAAAGTATGGACTGTTATTCAGATCTCTTTGCAGTGTTGAATAAGCTTCAGGGGCGCACATCCTCAAAATTATTGGGGGGCGAAATTTTTTTGTTGTAATTTTCAAAATTAGTGGTCTGGAAATACCACGGGAGACCAAATATATATTCAAGCAATCGTTTAAAATAGAGTGTATTCAGCGCATACCTAAATTTATAAAACTACTTTATATTTTTTTTACAAATTTGTCGAATTTAAATACTATACTTCCAACGAAAATATTTTAATTAAATTTGCATATCGAATATGGTGCGTAGAAAAATGCCCCCGAAAAAAATGCCCCCAATTAAAAAGTAGGAACCCCCAGTAAAAATGCAACTGAAAAAATGCCCCAATTTAAAATAAAAAATGATGCCCCAACATAAAAAATTTCAAAAAATTATTAATTAAAATTAAAAAAATTTTTTTTTAAAAAAGATGTCAAATAAAGATTTTTTGTAAAAAAACAAAAAGTTAACTTTTAATCTAAAACATTTAAATTTAATTAAAGTAAACTAAAAAACTCAGCATAGGAAAATTTTTTAAATACAAAAAAAATTTATAAAAAAGCAAATATTTTTGGACTTTGTGTGTATCAGAAAACTTTCTAAATATAATTTGTGTTTTAACTGATTTTAAGAACACATTCCCACAAATCTGCACCTTTGCTATTGTTTTCAAGAACTTTATAAAGAAAAAAACCCTATAGATTAAGAAATTTTAGAAATTTAGCCTTTCGTGGTACCAAATAAAAATATTTATATAATTTAAAAAAATCATGAAAAACAAAAATTAGGAGGCATTTTTTCCTACTTTTTAATTGGGGGCATTTTTTCTGGGGGCATTTTTACCTACAACCATCGAATATACACTAGTTTTAAAAAATCCAAAATTGTTAGGGGTTCATTTACTTAGCATCATTCAAAAATAGTTTAAAAGCTAAATTGATACAAGCTACAAAAAGTAAAATAACTTTTAACATTTAGCAATGATTTGCCTTTTATAATAACTTTTAAGGAAAAAAGTCTATCAGAAAAAGTTATAGAGCTTCAACAAAAACAAAAATTTTTAGAGCATAACTTAAGTTTTTGAAAACTAATTTGACGCATCCCCTACAGCATACTCTATGGGTGGCATGGCAGGTTGGTTGAGATAATGGACTCAGCACGGAAGCCTCTGGATTCGATTCCTCATCGATACGAATTTGTTCATAGTTTGACATAAGCGGTACATCAGTGCCTTGTCAATGAAAATACACCCGCTGCACCTTACCTTTTACTCAAAATTGAAAATTTTGCTACATAATTAACATAAGAGAGAAAGGAAACAAAATAAACTAATAAAGCAATTTTCACTATTTTAAAATGAAACCGTCTGTTCTCAGAATAATTTCAACATAAAGAATTAGAGTTTATTTGATATTTTCAAGTTTTTATAAGCAGCAAAAGCCAACGTTTAAATAGCTTAGCCCTTATAATTAAAAAATTATTTAAACTAACGGTCGACAGACATTTCGCCCCCTGACGAATTGTCTCATAGGCTATTAGTTTCATCCATCTTTGCTTATTATATGTGTAAAATTATTAAAAAATTTTATATTCTTGTTTATTTTATCTCTATTAAATTATTTCAAATTATTCATTTTATCTCTTAATTTTTTAGAATTGTCCATGAGACAAAATGTCTTATGAAAATAACCGGGCAAATTGTCCATGAAACAAAATGTCTTCTGAAAATAATGGGGCGAATTGTCCATGGGACGAACTGTCTTATGAAAATAATGGGACGAAATGTCCGAGGACCAAATTAACATAAATCCCCCCCCCCCGGATGTGCGCCCCTGATATGCTTTTACATACCAACCAAGCGTTTATGCTGGCAGACCAATTGAGGGCGAAAGTCCATATCTGAACACAACTGAAGAAACGGTCAAGAGATCAAGCAAAATAAAAGGTAGAAATATCACTTCAGATAGATTTTATACATCTTTAAAATTAATTGAGTGGTTGTTTAAAGAAAAAATAACATGTTTAGGAACAATAATGCTTACAAAAATAGGTATTCCCAAAGAACTTATTTCATTGACCGATAGAGATAATTTTTCTTACAAATTTTTTGGGAAAAAACTATTTTAAGTCGTTAAGTTTACATAGTTATATAGTTAAAAGGAAAACTAGTAATAATAAGGATAAGTAGTAATAAGGAATACTAGTAATTATTATACTATATTTGAGTTTACACATCATATTATATAGTTTTACATATTTCATTTGGTCTAGGGGTGAAGCTCTAAATTTGTAAACAGAAGATCGTGGGTTTAAATCTATAAACCATAATTCAGAATCTTTGGGGTGCTCAACATACTTTTTAAATATTTTTGCAGGGGTGGAATCCGCTATTCAAAGACGATTCAATTTGTTAAAAAATAAATTACAGTTAAATTCAGCGCCTTCTAAAAATATATAAAATATAAACAATCAAAAAACAAAAAAAATCTTCAATTTTAAATCTTTTGATTCTTTTCATACATTATCTCAAGTTTATTATTCAAACTTTTTTTCAAAGTGTTTTACAGATTTATTATACAAAAAAAACTAATTGGCTTTCCATAAGTCGAAGTATTACTTTTTAAAAACATAATTATTGAAAAAATATTTAGTTTTTGATTTTTTAAAAATGATTGATTAATGACAAATTGATTGCATTTCATAAATATAATTATCTTTAAGACTTATTTTATCCTAAAATTATTTAATTTTTGTTTTTTTAAAAATGATTGATTAATGATAAATTGACTGTGTTTTATAAAAAAAAATTAAGGTATCAATCAATTCAACGTACTTGAAAATGGTAGTTTTGACTTTTTTGCCCCCTTGCGAAAAACTTGTATTAAATAGGCCTGCTTTAAATATGGTTAAAATAGTATAAAAAATACGAGCTCTAAGACATATTTAAAGGTCTTGTTAATTTAAGACCAAATACTTTTCTACTTACATCAAATAATGATGCAAAATTTGATATCAATTCATGTCAGTGTGAACTTAAATTATCAATATTTTTTAGCTTTAAAATGAATGTAAAATTTCCTACTATACTAGCTAACAAAACAAATTTATAAAAATTACGGTAAAGTCCAGTGTATTCAAATAGGTATTGCAATTCTAGATCTAAACGTGTTGAATGGAAGATCAACCAAATGGATTCCAGTTGGATATCTACCATGTCCTCAACATATTCATTTAAGGGGCTACTCGTAACTTCAGTTACAATCGTTTTTGCATCTTTTCCTAAAAATTTGAAGAGTTGTATCTGTGTATTATTCTCTGCTTCCGATCTCCATTGAAATTCAGTTGAGCCATTGGGAAATGTTATGATTGAAGTCAAGTAGGATTTGGAGTGTTCGATGATCGCTTAAGTTGAGAAAAAACAGTTGCGAAGAAAACGTGAGCAAGTTTATTTTACGTTTGCATTTGTCGTCTACAAAAGCAGCAGCGTTGTCACACTTGCATTCATATTTGTCTTCGGAATAGAAAACCCGACGTTGCCTAACTTTAGAGCACTTGCCTAAAAAATAATAAATTGGCGTAGAGACGTCTAAGCGGAAAAGCAAATGAGATGACACTAAAATTGTTCTAACGAAATAAATTAAGCTAATTTTTTTTCTATGAACATACATATTGTAGGTCTGTTAAATTTAAGTCAAATGTTTTTAATTACAATTTATTTCAATAATTATTTTAACGAATGTGCACATTTGAGAATATGAGAGAATGTAGATACGGTCGGAAAATTGGACACTTCCATTTTATTTGCCATAAAAAAGCAAAGGTTAAAAAAGAAGTATTTAAGCTTGGAAAATAATATTACACTTCAAAACCCAATCCAAATTGCTTTGCATTTTCATAACAAATAAATTTAGTGTACAATTTTAGTAAAAATAGCATGTAATTTTCTTTTTGTATAAAATCATTTCAATTCAAAAAGAAAATAGAAAAAAATTAAAATATGTTAAGATTTTTATACAAATAAAATCAAAATAATCTCGGCCTTTAAATTTTAACATAATTTTTTCAAAGTCAAGTCAAAAAGCTCATTTTATTTTTCCAAATTAATATAAATGAAAATGAATTTAAAAGAATGAAAATGGAGAAATCATTAAAATGAAAATATACTTTGTATCATTTTTTGATACACCTATGCTTTTTGGTTTGTAGCTTTGTACTGAAATATACGAAATGATGGTGTTTCTCCCCTCTCAATATTGATATCAAATTCAAAAAATCAATAAATTCAAAAAATCAATAAATTCTTATGGTACTCAAAGAAAAACACGTGGACATCAAGCGCTACGATTCTAAAATAAAAAATGATAAATGAAAAAACAATTTTCAGAAGTTATTGTACAAATATACAAGTAGAAGTGTGAAAGACTAGTAAAAATTAGTAAAACAGGCCAACCGGTTTGTCAATAGGCCATAACTTTTTATTCATTTTATTCGCTGGGTCTACACCACTTTAGACAACACTTATTATGTTGTCCAATAGACTCTATTTTATTCACGTGTTGGTAGGACAAAGTATAAACGACCTACAAATGTTTATTGGCATGTTTTCGAGAAATGTAAGCTGTAAGAGAAGCGTGTGAAGTAGAATTAAACTTACTATCCCACTCAATCCACGTCAAAACATTCTTATGTTGAAGCCTGATGATAATTGGCACAAAAGACCTGTTTGGCTTGTATAATCCCAAGTATTGTTATATCCCTGCTTGATATAAAACACAAAGTTCGTGAGACAAGAAAAATCAGTCGACCATCACTACTTCGCCAACAGGAAGTTGGTCCTTTTTTGACCGGTGATTCATTTATGAATCGTTTCCTTGGTGTAGCATTTGGGACAAGTGATTCATATACGAATCACTGAAACTTTTATAAATGCATCAAAAATTACTAAATTTCAACAATTCAAATTTGGTCCGTTATGATATTCAAATCAAATATAAAAGAATTAAAATTAATTTAATTCAAAATTTTATTTATAAGCATTTATAGAAAATTAGTTATAAAATGAAAAATTTATTAGATTATTTCTAATTTATGCCCAAATATTTGACATTTAACAAAATTAAAAAGTTTTTTCTCTACTAATTTTTTTAAAACACTCTTTATAATATAAAAAGTGTGAGATCTCAATGAAAAATTTGAGTAAAAATTTTTATACATTTAAATGTATCACATATGAAGCGCTGGGGATATCGATACAAAAAAGCCTGCAAAGATGACTATCAGTTTTAGTCTCTTATAAAGGGAAATATACACACACACACACATGGGCATGGAAATAAACCAAAAGAGGCTTTTCTCTGAGAAGAAAGGATGCCTTGGTTGAGACGCTTTTATTGACTTGTGTGATATTTTGGATTTTGTTATCTTATAACTTCAAAGCAAAGAGAAAATTAAAAAGTTTCTAGACAATCATTGATATATGAAATTTTTTGTTTCAGCAAAGTAAACGAAAAAGCACATCACTTCACTTTGTTTTGAACAACTAAATTTCCTTTACTTTTTAAACTTTTCAACTGCCTATATTTTGTACTCAAAATAATGGCAAAATTTTTGTTTTACTGTTCAAATTTATAATAGGTTTTAGTTAACAAACTCAACAGTATATTTCTACAAGGCAATAATTATAGCAGAAGGTTTATCTGGCCGCAACTAAATATAATTTACTTTTTTTCTTCTTATGATTTAGTTAAAGAAATGCTGAACTTGACACGAAAAATGACTGCAGAACCAAAACTATTCAATATTGAGTAAAAAAAATTGAGAAAAAAGAAAGAGGTTTTCACCAACTTTTTTCAATTTGAGGAGTTATATCTGCCAATGGCTTGACATTAAATCAGTATTGTGAGTATTTAATACTTGTAATGATGAACTTTTGTTTAGAGTAGAAAGATGCTCTAGAAAAGAAAAGAAGCAAAAGATGGCTGTTCAACCACATATACAGCAATGAGATGCAATGGGTTAATAATCGTATGCATCAAAACATTTTTCAACATAAAATTCCCATTACAGGTAAAGAATGGCATTGACAAATAATAAGCCTTTTGATTAACATGTCCGTTTCTCATGCCTGGAGGAAAATATATGAATTAAAAGTCCAAATCAAAAAATAAATCATTTAAATTTTATAATACTACCAGTGGAAGTGATTTTATCAAATTTTGGAAAACTTCTTCTCCTGCAAAATCTATAATCTTGAATTCAATGAAGTAAGATATGATAAAAATCAAGAACACTTTGTTTGATAAAGATACTGATTATAAAAAAGGTTGGCGTGTAGGTTGTTTCATACACTAACACAAATAAAGTGTAAAAAATGTAAAAGTGGAGTCCATATGAAATCCCTTTTAGATTTTCATATCAATTAACATTTGTTAAAAATAGATTTATCAGTCTACTGTTGATTTTCAAATCGACGGCGTTTCTCGTGTCTAATTCTTCCAATGTTTGTTTGACAGACTCATTCTACAGAAGTTAAAGCGAAACAGTTCTTCATCATTTTGAGATAATTTAAAACACGGTCTCTCCTAGAGATGTATCGGATATCCACATCCGCATATGCGCATCATTCGCAAAAAATTCTTACACCCGCTTTACATCCTCATCCGCGGATTTTTTCATGTTAACATCGGCATCGGTTATTTAAAATCAATTTTTACAAATATCCATTGAAACTTTTTGTATTTTTTTGTTTAAAACTTACAAGATTTGTTATGTCTTTAATTCAAGTAAAAAATGTAAAAAAAGGGATTAAATTAGTAAGATACTGTAAAATATAAAATATATAATTTTTTAAAAATATTTTATATCCGCATCCGCATAAAAATTTACTTTGGATATCCGCTAGGATGTCAAATCTAATATCCGCATCCGTGGATGTAAAAAAATTCACATCCGATACATCTCTAGTCTCTCCTTTCCAAAATTTTTGCCGAAGTTTACTCTCCTAGCCAGCACAACCACATGGCAGCAGGTGGTTTAGATAAACAAGTTTTCCTTCTCGTCACTGAAGGGGATTTGACCTAGCGCGCTACCCTCACCTGTTTCAGTCCGCCTGCTAAAGCGGTTACCAGGGTGTGGCCACTGCTTATGCTACAGCTTCTAGGCGCTACAGGTGAGAGCTGAGTGCCACGGTATCCGGTAATTTCATCGTATAGTAAATTCATCGTGATGCAATACATCGTTGGTATTTTCATCGTGCAGCGATTACATCGCGAGATTTATGGATTTACCGCATAATACGGCGCATTGTCAATGATTTTGAAAATCGTGACCTAAATGATTACCTTAGAGGTATTGCTCATAACTAAAATTTTTTTAATTGTTTCTATTTTTCCAATTTGAAATGAATTAGTTATCTCAATAATCTTTTTGAAATATGGAATAATTTATTACATATATAACATAACATAATATAATTTATTAAGCGAATAGAAAGGCAAATTTGCCTCTAATGATCGCATCGGAAAAGAATAACTAAACTGATCGAGAATAGTATATGTGACAATTATGAAAAAAAGATTAATATAAGAAAACTAGGATATTCAGAGTTACTAAGCTAGGAAGGAGTATACATCTTATCTTTCCAGAAGTGGTCAATGCGTTGCTTGAAGATGTTTAAAGTAGGAGAGTTCACTACTTACGCGGAAAGGCTGTTCCAGTCGTTGATCATTCTGTTAGCAAAGAAGTTTTTGCGAAAGTGCTTTTTGTGTCAGCTTTTTATACATTTGTACTGATGAGTTCTTTGAAATCTTGAAGAAAATGGGGGTAGGATATCACGATTAACATGAATGTTTTTATTTATGATGTTAAATACTGTTATCATGTCGTTTCTTTTATATCTGCATGACAGAAGTGGTAAGGACAGAGTCTGCAATCGTTCTTTATAGTGCAGTTCTTTGAGGCCTTTCATTCTTTTGGTTATATGTTGCTGTACTTTCTCCAAAGATTTCATATTTTTTATGCAGGTAGGTTGCGCTATAACATTACCGTACTCAAGGATGGGTCGTGTCAAAGCTTTATATATAGGTTTAGCTATCTCGGCTTCAAAGAAGATAAATATCGAAGAACTAAATGGAATATAGAGTAAGCTTTCGAGATGATTTTTGAAAATTGAGGTTTAAATTTGAGAACATCATCAATAATAATTCCTAAATCGTTAATTTGTGCGGTACGCTTAATATTATAACCACCTATGTAGTAAGTGACGCTATTATTTAAACCAATTTGTAAATGATAACATTTAGAAAAGTTTAAATCCATACCCCAAGTGTGACACCATTGGTATAAAGTAAAAAGGTCGGCTTGAAGTTGTAGTTTAGATTTGTTATTTGATTCAGAGTACATTTTAAGATCATCAGCAAACAATTTTGAGCGAGAACGAACTTGGGTGTGTAGATCATTTATGTGAATGTTGAAAAGTAGTGGTCCTATCACACTGCCTTGGATAACACCACTAGTCACTCTACTTGAATGTGATATATGGCTGTTCACGGTGACAAACTGGGTTCTATCGGTCAAGAAGTTATCAATCCAATTAATAATTCCAGAGTTAATGTCATAGGCCTTTAATTTACTGAGTAAATAATTATGCGGGACCTTGTCGAATGCCTTTCGAAAGTCAAAGTATAAAACATGAACCGTGTCATTATTTCCAAGGAGATTAGTAACATCATCCTGGAACTCCAATAATTGTGTTACAGTAGATTTTTTTTTCAGAAAACCATGTTGGTTAGTGTTAATCAAATTCTTTTCTTCCAAATAAAAAAGAATGTTATCAGCAACTATAGATTCAAGCACTTTTGACAGGACGGAAGTTAAACTAATGGGCCTGTAGTTTGAAGGAAGCTCGGGGTCGGAACTTTTATGTACAGGCACAACTAATGCAGATTTCCAAGTTTTGGGTATGACTCCTTCTTTTAAAGATAGGTTGAATAACTTTGTTATAGGAAATGCCAAATCTTGGGAAAGTTCTTTCAGAATTTATGGGTGCAAATTATCAATACCAGGTGATTTGTCGCCGCCGAGAAAGCTAAGTTTCTGAAATACAAGTTTTTCACTGACTACTACATCTTCCATCGGTGAGTAGTGATGATACTTGGGTAATATTTTTGGAGGATGGGTTTGAGGGTTAGTAAATACAGAAGAAAAGTACTCACTGAATGTTTCAACAATTATGTTATCAGATTTTACACGATTTCCATTTTTATCAATTATAATATTAAAACTATGGCTTCTTTTTTTTCAATACGTTTATATAATTCCAAAACTTTTTAGGCTTGTCTTTTATGTTCTTTGAAATGTTACATTCAAAGGAACGCTTTGCTTTTCTTGTTTCTCTTCTTAATTTATCTGATATTTCTTTGAGTTGTAACATCATTTTAGGGTCTTTAAACTTCAGGTACTTCTTGAAGAGCTTTTTTTTCTTTTGTATATCTATGTAGTTGATCTGTTCATATACGGATTATATTTTGTTTTCTTTTTCATTAAAGGTATAAACTCAGCAATAGCTCCGTATATAACTCTCATGAAAACATCATAAAACTCTAAAAAAGAGTATTCATTATATAGGTTCCAATTAACATTGGACAGATATTCTCTTATTTTGTTGTATCTTCCCGAGCGAACATCTAGTTTGGTGGTTATAGAAGATGAAGATTTGACAATATAAGAAAAATCGAACGTAATAGAGTAATGATCACTACCATCTAATGCTGGTAAAATAGAAATATTTTAATCAGAAAAGAAATTCGTAATTAAGAGGTCTAAAATACTTTCTTTTCCAGTATAATCTAATCTAGTAGCATCCTGAATTAATTGGAACAAGTTGTTTGAAGCTAGGTACTCTACAAACTTCATAGCAGAAGAATTCTTTCTAGCGTTGTGAACTTTGGAGTTCCAAGGAATAGAAGAATAGTTAAAATCTCCAATGAAAATTATAGTAAATTTAGGAAGCAAGTCAATGAGGGTTGAAAAAAGACCAATTATTCCATGAGTAGAACAAGCCATATTGATTGAGGGGCTTCTATAAATGCAACAAACGATAAAGTTTTTGCCATTATTTTCAATCTCTAAAGTAATATATTCAATGTAGGAAGGAATAAAGGGGGATACAGTTTTGACTTTTAAAAATGGTTTAAAATAAGCAATGATTCCTCTAGTTTTAGAAGCATGGTTAGTTACTTTATCAAAATTGTTGACCATTGAAAAACTGCACAGATTATAGGTGGAGCATACTGGCGGAAATGAACCTTTATTTTTTGGAAGAACTTCGGTAATAAAAATCAAATCAGAATTTGTTTTGTCTATTATCAAACAAAGCTCTGACATTTTAGGAAGAAGTTGATTAGAATTAGTATAGAATACAGATAAAATATTTCGGGAAATTTCTTTATGTTGACTTGAAGTGAAAGTTTATTGTTTTAACTTGTAGGTTCTGTTGATTCGTTGGTGGCAAGTAGTGTTTGATGAACATATTTTTTTTCTTGATCACACGGAAGTCGTTTAAAGAACTACCTCTTAATAAATATATTATTGATTCATTTTTGTTTTCTTGATTCAACGTTTTCACTTGAACTCTTAACTTGTTCACTTTTTTCAGGATTATAACCGTTTGAAATGAAGATCTTTTTGAAATTGTCTGGAGCATTTTTCAAGTTGGGTCTTACAACCAAGTTCTTGTCAGAATAGCACTCGTAAGTAATTCGGAGAGGCCTTTTAACATTTTCCTCCTTTTTTATTTTAATCGAACAGCTCTTGAACAAATTGAGCGTCATTAATGCTTTTACCAGCATTGTTATACTCTTCAGCATCATGAATTATATGATTGGCTTTACGTCGTTCTATGTCTAGCTCAGTGGCACGTTGGCTCGATAGCGTATCTTTAAGTATTTGCCGAAAATCTTGTGGAGGAGGGGAAGTTGATTTCTGAGTAGAATTAGGTAAGATTTTTTCAATTAGTTTATCGATCTTTTCATTCAATTTGCTATGAGATAGTTCAATCGTGTTTACAAGATGTTTATTGTGGTCAAAGACCTCCGTTATTCTTGTAGAAAGATCTTCATTTATTTTCTTAATATGCTTTTCATTGTTCTCTCTTTGAAAGAGGTAATATCTTGGTTAATTTTATTAATGACTTTTTTCAGCGTTGGTGTATCATCTTTCCTACAAGCCGTACAAAACCAACGGATACCACATCCTTCAAATTTTTCAATTAAGTTAACCATATGCTTAGATATACTTTAGCATGTGTAGCACATCCAATTAAGGCATGAGCTGCATTTCATCATTTCATTAGATTTACTTTCACAATTGAAACATATCCAGTCATGATTAATAGAGATATTAGGACTTATAAGCGAACTTTTTGAGGTACTAGATTTAGATTTCATTAGAATAAATTGTAATAAAAAGTAATTGAAAACTAGATTTTAAATTTCTCTTTACCTTTTATGATACACTTTTCAAATAGCCACCATTTTTAAATGAGTAAAATTTAGATCAAAAAAAATTTTGAAAAAAAATTGGTATTTTTTTCTTAAAAAGAAAGTTAATAACAAATGATTATTTTTAGATATAATATACCAAATAATGACTAAAAAGTCGAAGGTTAAAATAGGTTAGGGGATTTTTATGAAACTAAAAGGTGTATATACCAGCGGCCACAAGGCTTTTTACACACCCTTGCAGAACTCTACATGATTTTTTTTCAACAGTTTGGTTTTTTTTTCAAAAACAGTTTGGTTTTTAGATCTATGTGTTCTTTTTTTTGATTCTGCTGAATAAATTCTTTCTTCTTCTTCTTCTTGTAAAAAAACTTATATATTATTTTTATAAATTAAATTTGATACTTTTTTTAATTTTCCTTAAATATTAAGAAATTTAAACATATTTCAAGGCTATTTAAGTCAGAAAGAGATATTGTTTATTTACAAAAGTTCATAATAAACTTAAAAAAAATATAAAGGGATATTTACAAAAAAACATTGAGCGTCAAGCATAAATTTAGTAAGACGATGTAATTACTGCACGATGAAAATACTTGACGATGAAAATACCGACGATGTATTGAATCACGATGAATTGACTATGCGATGAAATTACCACGATGAAATTACGGCGATGAAATTACAGTGAACCGAGTGCCACGTGAGAGCCAAAGCAGGAATAGCTATCCTATAAGCTAATTTTAACTGTATAAGGCATAGGTAGTGACACACCATACGGTATTTTTTTTCTTTGACGTTTTGCCTTTTTAAACTGATCTTTCAGAAATAAAATATCCAGTAAAACTGAAGTTACGCTCGCTAGAAGAACTTATTGCCATAATACATAAAACGTTACTCGCAACAACAGAAAGTGTTGGAAAGCAGGGAGATTTTTCTTTCCACCATTTTAAATGCTAGAACTGTTTACTCTTCTATTTCCGCTTTTTGTTTACGCTTTGAAAATGCTCCCGTAGGACAACTGCTCCCCATCTTTGAAGAAATGGTAACAAACAAGAAGTATTAACGCTGATGTTTTATTATTGTTAATAAACATAGTTGATTTCAAAAAGATAACAAAAATTTAAGTATATAATGTTTTCTTTTTGTTTTAGACAAATTCATTATTCACTGAAATAAAAAAATTTATGTCTTTAAAATAAATGAAAAAAGCTTGATCTTTTATCGATTGGATAAAGAAGCATACGATGCTAGAATATATCAATTTTAAATGTAAACCTGTCATATATCTTTTTCAAGTTATAATAACACAGTCTTCATTCACCATACGCTCGTTTGAAGCGTATGCGAATTGACCACAGAGTGTGATAGCTTCCTATTTGCAAAAAAGTTGTGAACAGCATCTAGTTCCGATAAGCAGTTGAATGATGTCTGCAGTAGAATACTATGATGAATGTACATTTTCAAAACCCCCATACCCATCCCTTGTTTCATTTTCTCAATCTTTTACCGCCCCTATCCGTCTTTTGTCTTATTTTTTAAAGCCTGTAGTCTAGCCCAGCCACGGTTAAACGCGCATTAACCGTATCTTTGCCGTGTTCAACTTCTATATATTCTTAACCGCATGTTTTTATGCTTATAAATTACAGAACCAAGGTAAATACGCATTTAGTTTTTATTTTTCTAAATACAAAAAAACCCCTTTTTTGGTTCATCTCAAATAAGCTAGTTGGATTATATCAAAATACTTCAATGAAAAATTTAAAATAAAAAACCTTTCATATTTTCATTCAAAAATTTATATAAGATGACAGAAAGATAAGAACAGGGACATTATTTTTTATTTTCTGAAAATGATGAAATATTTTTTAAGATGGTGTATCAGACGTGATATATTCCAACTTATCTATATTTTTCTACGTAGGGTGATAGCGACAATCACAGTTTGCCTGCATTTTGATATTGAAACGAAACTCACGGCCCAAAATACTTTTGCCCTGCGTCCGTTCGGAAGAATGTTTTTTGCAGGTAGCCACTTATTCTCGCTGGTGAAACCACAATGGGTGGTGCATTAATCATATAGGGCACAAAAATCCACGGGTTCATCAATATTTCATATCTCTGAGTTAAAAGTACTTACTTTCACATATTTTCGTTTGCATCGCTCGATGGTGAGCGTTTTCATCTTCATCGTGGTCATTGAACACACATCTACAGAATTTTTTAATCGTGTTTTGCACACAATGGGAATATGATCCACACGCTCTGCCTGCCATGACTTCACAATCACCTAAATCATTTTAAATTAGTATGCGCTAACAACAGCCTCATCTCCACTTTTTACTTAAGCAAGATCCATTGATAAAGGAATAACCTTCTTCGCATTCGCAAAAATATCCACTTATTGTTTGAACACATTTTGAGTTTCCTGGACACGTTGACTTTGCTGGCACTTCTCTACATGCATATACCACTAAAAGCATATAGTAATGTTTTTATCTTGGCTATTGGAAATTTGCCCATCTGTCGTCATTTGCGTAACGGACGATTCCACAATTTTAAGGTAACACTAACCTGCATTCTCACAAAGTGTCTAGCTGAACATTTTATTGTGTAACTAACCAACCAGCAATTAAAAGGCATGCTTAGTGCAATTTGAAAAGACTTTTACCTTAATCTTCATCATTGAAAACTGATAAACCTATTAAACTTGAAAACGGAAAGAATTTTTATGACACTGCCAATTTGCTTTTTTACATATGGCAAAAGTCAATTTGGTGAATATTCTTTGTGTTTGTTGTAAGGATTTATATAGTAGAGGGAATATACTCTAGACTGAGATTGACAATAATATATAAATTTTTATAAAAGACTTCGTGATGCTTAGAACAATTTCATGTTCTAGGAATGTGCATATACAAGAGAACAAACATACAATATTCACATTGAATGCGGACATAAATTATTTTTTGTATCTAAATTAACAATATTTAAAGTGTAAGCTAAATTTAGACAAGTAGACTAAAACCTGTTTAGAATCATAGCTACCGGGGCAGCGAGTTAAATAATTTTTCAGTTGGTAGATTTTACCTATATAGTAAATGAAAGATAGACACTTTGAAACCTCCTTCTCTTGTCAACAAAACACTGCTCTTTGTTAAATTATAATTTATATCCTCTCCTTAGCTTTTACTTCATTACAAAACGCATATAGGTTTTGAATAAAGCAATGCAAAACTTGATCAAAAAAAAGAAGTGAGAATTTTTTAATTTATGGTATAAACATTATATTCGATTTTATCATTTTACAAGTTTCTTTTATTTCAGAGAATAAAACAATTTTAAATATTTTTAAATACTTGAAAATGGTAGTTTTGAGTGTTTTGACTTATTTTATTTTAAAAATAATTAACTTTTGATTTTCTACAAACTTGTCAAAAATGGTTGATTAATGACAAATTGACTGTGTTTCATAAAAAATTAAGGTCATCAATCAATTCAGCGCACTTGAAAATGGTCGTTTTAACTTATTTTATTTTAAAAATAATTATCTTTTGATTTCGGACAAACTTGTCAAAAATGGTTGATTAATGACAAATTGACTGTGTTTCATAAAAAATTAAGGTCATCAATCAATTCAGCGCACTTGAAAATGGTCGTTTTAACTTATTTTATTTTAAAAATAATTAACTTTTGATTTTCGACAAACTTGTCAAAAATGAAACTTTGGTATACATGAACTCATAAAAATTTTAAATTAAAAACGGAAGCTATACAAATTTTAAGATTTTAATATAAGAATCAGGTACATTTCTAAAATAAAATCGCTTATATACACACTTTATTTAGTTAATGATGTTTTTGGAGTTTTTTTCACATTTCTGTAGAGATGTGATAAATAAAACGAATATTCAATTTAACTATAATATATGCACCGATGCATTTACATAACTTGCATGGCAGTTCGCCTCCCCTCGGTTTTTGTCGGTTTAGGTGTGCCCCTTAAAAGATACAAACTAAAAAGATAGAAAGATTTAAGTGAAAGCGATATTTTTATGCTTTTTAATAAAGTTTAACTGAAATTGCTGGCTCTGATATCGAAGATGCTGTTTACAATCTTACGAGTTATTATTTATTCTTGCACAGATGGGCGCATATAAGTAAGCATAAAAAATTAAGAGGCCTTTTTAAACCAAATGCCCTCTGGCTTTAAAAGCTAGTTACGCCTTTCCCATGATATTATATATACATAAGTAAAATGAAGTTAAATTAACAGAACCAGGGACTATTTATTTTAAAGATAAGTGTGAGATTCTTTATTTAAAAACTACAGACTTAATATCAACCCCATCATGTTTAATTTTTTATATCTTGCTTTCTTTTGATTCCGAGAGCAGTGTGAAATATATTGACTCACAGATTCATGTTAATGGAAAAAGAAGCCGGGCTCAATTGATCTGTTCAGAAACAATTTACTTCCTCCTAATGTCTTGAAAACACCTCGATAAAGACAGGAAATTTGAGCCCTGAACGAGTTACAACAAGAATGAATGCAGGTAGTGAACTCGTAAAAACACGTTAAATCAGATAATAAACACAACGCAGTGTAAAAAAGGTTTTCATATTAGAGCAAGACGCAACCTGGATCTTCGGGAATTGTAACATAGTACCCATTAACTTCTGTAAATAAATAAAATGTATTGCTTTTATGATCCTGACATAATCTTATAAATACCTTGACAATTTCCATCAATCTCCTGATAACCTTTTTTACAAAAGCATTCGTATACTCCATGATGATGAACCCATTTCGAGTATTCTGGACACGATCTATTTTCTTTGGAAAGAGCTGTGGGAAAGTGAAATAAATCTAAAGTCCAAAGTAAAAGTAAGGGTAGCTAAAGATTTACGAAGACATGAAGATTTGTATAATTCATAGCCTTCATCACAAGCAAGATAGCGCATATCGTCTTTCTCCACACAGTGCGAGTGTGGAATATCGTAAACAGATTTCGAATTATTCATAGAGCATTCATCTATTTCTTAAAAAATGAAAGACGGCTTTAAGTAAGCGATGAGACTAAATAGCTCACATCACCATAAAATACCTCAAATAACACAAGATAATCTATAAAACTGTCTATTAAATATTACTATTTTTCCTTGTTTTAACAAGTGTCTTGATTTTAAAATCCCTTCAAAATTAGATTTTTTGGTATTTTTAGTCATCTATTATAAATTGAATTGAATAATTTATAAAAATATTTAATTTTAAAAATTATATTATAGTATAAAAATGGTTAGTTTATTTGCTGGTTAAGATTTTAAAACGTGTAAGTTAAACTTAAAATAAAAGTATAGTTAGTACCTTCACATGTTTTTTAATTAGAATACTTTTTATTATATAAAAAATTAAAAAATCTTTAAGCACTTTGATAAATGATGCAAACTATCAAATCGTATTTTATGGTCTCGTAAGGTTTTTAAATATGTTTGTATAGGTTTTTGGATGTTTCGGCTGAACTTTTAAAAATTGAGAGGGAAGTAAATACTTACTCTCACAAGAGCGTTCAAATGGTTTAATTCCAAGTCTTTGATCACAAATACAGATGCTTGATCCGTCTAATGTTTTCACTGCTTTTCCTTGAGGACCACATTTTTCAACTTGGAGACTCCAGGCGTACACAACTATAAATCAGAATCAATAATATCAAAACCATTATATTAAAGAAAATATTTATATTAAACTATACAGTGAATCAATAATTTCAAAACCATTAAAATTGTTTAGAAAGAATTAAATAGAAAACAAACGTGCATGCTTACAAAGGAAAAAGTGAATTTTTGGTAGAAATCATAGCCCTCTCAAATCCTTTGATACTAGAATATTATTTTTGAAAAAAATAAGGTCTGAAAATCGGAATTTTTCATTTTTTTTCACCTCGAAATTGAAAATAGCTGATAAAAATTAAGTTAGTGTAAATTTAAATTTACTGGATTGATATTTTTTTATGAAAAATTAAAAAAAAGTGAAATTGATTATATTAATTTAATTTTGGAAGAAGCAACAAGATAGAAAAGTTTCATTTCCTAAAAAAATTTTCCAGCAAATATATAAAACCACTGAGATGGTGTAGGCCATTGCTAGTAACAATTGTTTGCTCAGAACGACATAGCATTTCTTAGCTGTTGTTGTTTCCCGTAAAATGAGAGGTGATATAAAATAAAGCGAGACATCTTTAGATGACAAAATATTAAAGATTTTTACAAAATTCTCCCTCGCATTCACT
Organism: Nectonema munidae; assembly: GCA_030549495.1. Classification (NCBI taxonomy): domain Eukaryota; kingdom Metazoa; phylum Nematomorpha; class Nectonematoida; family Nectonematidae; genus Nectonema; species Nectonema munidae. The sequence goes on from JAUIRK010000509.1 coordinate 1,738,504, forward strand.
AAATATGTGATTGCGAATTTGACGCCATTTTATTTTTTTATGAAATGCAATCAAACCTGACAACCAATGCAAAGTATACAACAATATATAAATATTCTTGATTTATGTGATAGGCCTGTTTACGGTGTTTAACTCAGTTAAAATATTTAACCCGTTATACATTAACATTTATATGAGATATTTTTTAATGATTCTTTCCATGTCATCAATAGAAGGGGGACCAACTCTCTACGCGAGAGGACGTGATGTCATGTTTGCTTAAAGCTCACAAAACTTACATTTACAGATTTTTATTTCTCGTTAAATTTGTTATAACTCCATAGATGCTTCATATATTGCACAATTAATGTAATTGTTTTGGAACAATGATTTGTATAAAATCAATTACTTACACTTTAATATAGGCGTGTTCAAGGAAAAAATGAAAGAAAGATACATAGAAAGTTATTTATATAAATGTACTATCTCATAACCTGCACGGTTGAACGCCGGTAGATAGCTTGTTTGTCATTTCCAACCTCTATACTACGCTGCATATTAGGCAGACAAGGTTGAAATTTATGTTCATAAAACCTATATTTTTGCAATTTGCACACTTTTAAATAATATATTTGTCAATTAATCAAATAATCAAAGATGCGAACACCTTATCTAACATACCCTCTCTTTCCCACCTAAAGAAAAATGGTCAAATTCGATTCACATTGAAATTTTTCGACAATATCTACATCTTCATTAATTTCATATTTTTCTAGAAAAAGATTTAGACGATTTTACAAAAGTTAAAACCTATATTTTTGCAATTTGCACACTTTTAAATAATATATTTGTCAATTAATCAAATAATCAAAGATGCGAACACCTTATCTAACATACCCTCTCTTTCCCACCTAAAGAAAAATGGTCAAATTCGATTCACATTGAAATTTTTCGACAATATCTACATCTTCATATATTTCATATTTTTCTAGAAAAAAGATTTAGACGATTTTACAAAAGTTAAAACCTATATTTTTGCAATTTGCACACTTTTAAATAATATATTTGTCAATTAATCAAATAATCAAAGATGCGAACCCCTTATCTAACATACCCTTTCTTTCCCACCTAAAGAAAAATTGTCAAATTCGATTCACATTGAAATTTTTAGACAATATCTACATCTTCATATATTTCATATTTTTCTAGAAAAAAGATTTAGACGATTTTACAAAAGTTAAAACCTATATTTTTGCAATTTGCACACTTTTAAATAATATATTTGTCAATTAATCAAATAATCAAAGATGCGAACCCCTTATCTAACATACCCTTTCTTTTCCCACCTAAACAAAAATTGTCAAATTCGATTCACATTGAAATTTTTAGACAATATCTACATCTTCATATATTTCATATTTTTCTAGAAAAAAGATTTAGACGATTTTACAAAAGTTAAAACCTATATTTTTGCAATTTGCACACTTTTAAATAATATATTTGTCAATTAATCAAATAATCAAAGATGCGAACCCCTTATCTAACATACCCTTTCTTTCCCACCTAAAGAAAAATTGTCAAATTCGATTCACATTGAAATTTTTAGATAATATCTACATCTTCATATATTTCATATTTTTCTAGAAAAAAGATTTAGACGATTTTACAAAAGTTAAAACCTATATTTTTGCAATTTGCACACTTTTAAATAATATATTTGTCAATTAATCAAATAATCAAAGATGCGAACCCCTTATCTAACATACCCTTTCTTTCCCACCTAAAGAAAAATTGTCAAATTCGATTCACATTGAAATTTTTAGACAATATCTACATCTTCATATATTTCATATTTTTCTAGAAAAAAAGATTTAGACGATTTTACAAAAGTTAAAACCTATATTTTTGCAATTTGCACACTTTTAAATAATATATTTGTCAATTAATCAAATAATCAAAGATGCGAACCCCTTATCTAACATACCCTCTCTTTCCCACCTAAAGAAAAATGGTCAAATTCGATTCACATTGAAATTTTTCGACAATATCTACATCTTCATATATTTCATATTTTTCTAGAAAAAAGATTTAGACGATTTTACAAAAGTTAAAACCTATATTTTTGCAATTTGCACACTTTTAAATAATATATTTGTCAATTAATCAAATAATCAAAGATGCGAACCCCTTATCTAACATACCCTTTCTTTCCCACCTAAAGAAAAATTGTCAAATTCGATTCACATTGAAATTTTTAGACAATATCTACATCTTCATATATTTCATATTTTTCTAGAAAAAAGATTTAGACGATTTTACAAAAGTTAAAACCTATATTTTTGCAATTTGCACACTTTTAAATAATATATTTGTCAATTAATCAAATAATCAAAGATGCGAACCCCTTATCTAACATACCCTTTCTTTCCCACCTAAAGAAAAATTGTCAAATTCGATTCACATTGAAATTTTTAGACAATATCTACATCTTCATATATTTCATATTTTTCTAGAAAAAAGATTTAGACGATTTTACAAAAGTTAAAACCTATATTTTTGCAATTTGCACACTTTTAAATAATATATTTGTCAATTAATCAAATAATCAAAGATGCGAACCCCTTATCTAACATACCCTTTCTTTCCCACCTAAAGAAAAATTGTCAAATTCGATTCACATTGAAATTTTTAGACAATATCTACATCTTCATATATTTCATATTTTTCTAGAAAAAAGATTTAGACGATTTTACAAAAGTTAAAACCTATATTTTTGCAATTTGCACACTTTTAAATAATATATTTGTCAATTAATCAAATAATCAAAGATGCGAACCCCTTATCTAACATACCCTTTCTTTCCCACCTAAAGAAAAATTGTCAAATTCGATTCACATTGAAATTTTTAGACAATATCTACATCTTCATATATTTCATATTTTTCTAGAAAAAAAGATTTAGACGATTTTACAAAAGTTAAAACCTATATTTTTGCAATTTGCACACTTTTAAATAATATATTTGTCAATTAATCAAATAATCAAAGATGCGAACCCCTTATCTAACATACCCTTTCTTTCCCACCTAAAGAAAAATTGTCAAATTCGATTCACATTGAAATTTTTAGACAATATCTACATCTTCATATATTTCATATTTTTCTAGAAAAAAGATTTAGACGATTTTACAAAAGTTAAAACCTATATTTTTGCAATTTGCACACTTTTAAATAATATATTTGTCAATTAATCAAATAATCAAAGATGCGAACCCCTTATCTAACATACCCTTTCTTTCCCACCTAAAGAAAAATTGTCAAATTCGATTCACATTGAAATTTTTAGACAATATCTACATCTTCATATATTTCATATTTTTCTAGAAAAAAGATTTAGACGATTTTACAAAAGTTAAAACCTATATTTTTGCAATTTGCACACTTTTAAATAATATATTTGTCAATTAATCAAATAATCAAAGATGCGAACCCCTTATCTAACATACCCTTTCTTTCCCACGTAAAGAAAAATGGTCAAATTCGATTCACATTGAAATTTTTAGACAATATCTACATCTTCATATATTTCATATTTTTCTAGAAAAAAGATTTAGACGATTTTACAAAAGTTAAAACCTATATTTTTGCAATTTGCACACTTTTAAATAATATATTTGTCAATTAATCAAATAATCAAAGATGCGAACCCCTTATCTAACATACCCTTTCTTTCCCACCTAAAGAAAAATTGTCAAATTCGATTCACATTGAAATTTTTAGACAATATCTACATCTTCATATATTTCATATTTTTCTAGAAAAAAGATTTAGACGATTTTACAAAAGTTAAAACCTATATTTTTGCAATTTGCACACTTTTAAATAATATATTTGTCAATTAATCAAATAATCAAAGATGCGAACCCCTTATCTAACATACCCTTTCTTTCCCACGTAAAGAAAAATGGTCAAATTCGATTCACATTGAAATTTTTAGACAATATCTACATCTTCATATATTTCATATTTTTCTAGAAAAAAGATTTAGACGATTTTACAAAAGTTAAAACCTATATTTTTGCAATTTGCACACTTTTAAATAATATATTTGTCAATTAATCAAATAATCAAAGATGCGAACCCCTTATCTAACATACCCTTTCTTTCCCACCTAAAGAAAAATTGTCAAATTCGATTCACATTGAAATTTTTAGACAATATCTACATCTTCATATATTTCATATTTTTCTAGAAAAAAGATTTAGACGATTTTACAAAAGTTAAAACCTATATTTTTGCAATTTGCACACTTTTAAATAATATATTTGTCAATTAATCAAATAATCAAAGATGCGAACCCCTTATCTAACATACCCTTTCTTTCCCACCTAAAGAAAAATGGTCAAATTCGATTCACATTGAAATTTTTAGACAATATCTACATCTTCATATATTTCATATTTTTCTAGAAAAAAGATTTAGACGATTTTACAAAAGTTAAAACCTATATTTTTGCAATTTGCACACTTTTAAATAATATATTTGTCAATTAATCAAATAATCAAAGATGCGAACCCCTTATCTAACATACCCTCTCTTTCCCACCTAAAGAAAAATGGTCAAATTCGATTCACATTGAAATTTTTAGACAATATCTACATCTTCATATATTTCATATTTTTCTAGAAAAAAGATTTAGACGATTTTACAAAAGTTAAAACCTATATTTTTGCAATTTGCACACTTTTAAATAATATATTTGTCAATTAATCAAATAATCAAAGATGCGAACCCCTTATCTAACATACCCTCTCTTTCCCACCTAAAGAAAAATGGTCAAATTCGATTCACATTGAAATTTTTCGACAATATCTACATCTTCATATATTTCATATTTTTCTAGAAAAAAAGATTTAGACGATTTTACAAAAGTTAAAACCTATATTTTTGCAATTTGCACACTTTTAAATAATATATTTGTCAATTAATCAAATAATCAAAGATGCGAACCCCTTATCTAACATACCCTTTCTTTCCCACCTAAAGAAAAATTGTCAAATTCGATTCACATTGAAATTTTTAGACAATATCTACATCTTCATATATTTCATATTTTTCTAGAAAAAAGATTTAGACGATTTTACAAAAGTTAAAACCTATATTTTTGCAATTTGCACACTTTTAAATAATATATTTGTCAATTAATCAAATAATCAAAGATGCGAACCCCTTATCTAACATACCCTCTCTTTCCCACCTAAAGAAAAATGGTCAAATTCGATTCACATTGAAATTTTTAGACAATATCTACATCTTCATATATTTCATATTTTTCTAGAAAAAAGATTTAGACGATTTTACAAAAGTTAAAACCTATATTTTTGCAATTTGCACACTTTTAAATAATATATTTGTCAATTAATCAAATAATCAAAGATGCGAACCCCTTATCTAACATACCCTTTCTTTCCCACCTAAAGAAAAATGGTCAAATTCGATTCACATTGAAATTTTTAGACAATATCTACATCTTCATATATTTCATATTTTTCTAGAAAAAAGATTTAGACGATTTTACAAAAGTTAAAACCTATATTTTTGCAATTTGCACACTTTTAAATAATATATTTGTCAATTAATCAAATAATCAAAGATGCGAACCCCCTTATCTAACATACCCCCCTCTTTCCCACCTAAAGAAAAATGGTCAAATTCGATTCACATTGAAATTTTTAGACAATATCTACATCTTCATATATTTCATATTTTTCTAGAAAAAAGATTTAGACGATTTTACAAAAGTTAAAACCTATATTTTTGCAATTTGCACACTTTTAAATAATATATTTGTCAATTAATCAAATAATCAAAGATGCGAACCCCTTATCTAACATACCCTCTCTTTCCCACCTAAAGAAAAATGGTCAAATTCGATTCACATTGAAATTTTTAGACAATATCTACATCTTCATATATTTCATATTTTTCTAGAAAAAAGATTTAGACGATTTTACAAAAGTTAAAACCTATATTTTTGTAATTTGCACACTTTTAAATAATATATTTGTCAATTAATCAAATAATCAAAGATGCGAACCCCTTATCTAACATACCCTTTCTTTCCCACCTAAAGAAAAATTGTCAAATTCGATTCACATTGAAATTTTTAGACAATATCTACATCTTCATATATTTCATATTTTTCTAGAAAAAAAGATTTAGACGATTTTACAAAAGTTAAAACCTATATTTTTGCAATTTGCACACTTTTAAATAATATATTTGTCAATTAATCAAATAATCAAAGATGCGAACCCCTTATCTAACATACCCTTTCTTTCCCACCTAAAGAAAAATTGTCAAATTCGATTCACATTGAAATTTTTAGACAATATCTACATCTTCATATATTTCATATTTTTCTAGAAAAAAGATTTAGACGATTTTACAAAAGTTAAAACCTATATTTTTGCAATTTGCACACTTTTAAATAATATATTTGTCAATTAATCAAATAATCAAAGATGCGAACCCCTTATCTAACATACCCTTTCTTTCCCACCTAAAGAAAAATTGTCAAATTCGATTCACATTGAAATTTTTAGACAATATCTACATCTTCATATATTTCATATTTTTCTAGAAAAAAGATTTAGACGATTTTACAAAAGTTAAAACCTATATTTTTGCAATTTGCACACTTTTAAATAATATATTTGTCAATTAATCAAATAATCAAAGATGCGAACCCCTTATCTAACATACCCTCTCTTTCCCACCTAAAGAAAAATGGTCAAATTCGATTCACATTGAAATTTTTAGACAATATCTACATCTTCATATATTTCATATTTTTCTAGAAAAAAGATTTAGACGATTTTACAAAAGTTAAAACCTATATTTTTGCAATTTGCACACTTTTAAATAATATATTTGTCAATTAATCAAATAATCAAAGATGCGAACCCCTTATCTAACATACCCTTTCTTTCCCACCTAAAGAAAAATTGTCAAATTCGATCACATTGAAATTTTTAGACAATATCTACATCTTCATATATTTCATATTTTTCTAGAAAAAAGATTTAGACGATTTTACAAAAGTTAAAACCTATATTTTTGCAATTTGCACACTTTTAAATAATATATTTGTCAATTAATCAAATAATCAAAGATGCGAACCCCTTATCTAACATACCCTTTCTTTCCCACCTAAAGAAAAATTGTCAAATTCGATTCACATTGAAATTTTTAGACAATATCTACATCTTCATATATTTCATATTTTTCTAGAAAAAAAGATTTAGACGATTTTACAAAAGTTAAAACCTATATTTTTGCAATTTGCACACTTTTAAATAATATATTTGTCAATTAATCAAATAATCAAAGATGCGAACCCCTTATCTAACATACCCTTTCTTTCCCACCTAAAGAAAAATTGTCAAATTCGATCACATTGAAATTTTTAGACAATATCTACATCTTCATATATTTCATATTTTTCTAGAAAAAAGATTTAGACGATTTTACAAAAGTTAAAACCTATATTTTTGCAATTTGCACACTTTTAAATAATATATTTGTCAATTAATCAAATAATCAAAGATGCGAACCCCTTATCTAACATACCCTCTCTTTCCCACCTAAAGAAAAATGGTCAAATTCGATTCACATTGAAATTTTTAGACAATATCTACATCTTCATATATTTCATATTTTTCTAGAAAAAAGATTTAGACGATTTTACAAAAGTTAAAACCTATATTTTTGCAATTTGCACACTTTTAAATAATATATTTGTCAATTAATCAAATAATCAAAGATGCGAACCCCTTATCTAACATACCCTTTCTTTCCCACCTAAAGAAAAATTGTCAAATTCGATTCACATTGAAATTTTTAGACAATATCTACATCTTCATATATTTCATATTTTTCTAGAAAAAAGATTTAGACGATTTTACAAAAGTTAAAACCTATATTTTTGCAATTTGCACACTTTTAAATAATATATTTGTCAATTAATCAAATAATCAAAGATGCGAACCCCTTATCTAACATACCCTTTCTTTCCCACCTAAAGAAAAATTGTCAAATTCGATTCACATTGAAATTTTTAGACAATATCTACATCTTCATATATTTCATATTTTTCTAGAAAAAAGATTTAGACGATTTTACAAAAGTTAAAACCTATATTTTTGCAATTTGCACACTTTTAAATAATATATTTGTCAATTAATCAAATAATCAAAGATGCGAACCCCTTATCTAACATACCCTTTCTTTCCCACCTAAAGAAAAATTGTCAAATTCGATTCACATTGAAATTTTTAGACAATATCTACATCTTCATATATTTCATATTTTTCTAGAAAAAAGATTTAGACGATTTTACAAAAGTTAAAACCTATATTTTTGCAATTTGCACACTTTTAAATAATATATTTGTCAATTAATCAAATAATCAAAGATGCGAACCCCTTATCTAACATACCCTTTCTTTCCCACCTAAAGAAAAATTGTCAAATTCGATTCACATTGAAATTTTTAGACAATATCTACATCTTCATATATTTCATATTTTTCTAGAAAAAAGATTTAGACGATTTTACAAAAGTTAAAACCTATATTTTTGCAATTTGCACACTTTTAAATAATATATTTGTCAATTAATCAAATAATCAAAGATGCGAACCCCTTATCTAACATACCCTTTCTTTCCCACCTAAAGAAAAATTGTCAAATTCGATTCACATTGAAATTTTTAGACAATATCTACATCTTCATATATTTCATATTTTTCTAGAAAAAAGATTTAGACGATTTTACAAAAGTTAAAACCTATATTTTTGCAATTTGCACACTTTTAAATAATATATTTGTCAATTAATCAAATAATCAAAGATGCGAACCCCTTATCTAACATACCCTTTCTTTCCCACCTAAAGAAAAATTGTCAAATTCGATTCACATTGAAATTTTTAGACAATATCTACATCTTCATATATTTCATATTTTTCTAGAAAAAAGATTTAGACGATTTTACAAAAGTTAAAACCTATATTTTTGCAATTTGCACACTTTTAAATAATATATTTGTCAATTAATCAAATAATCAAAGATGCGAACCCCTTATCTAACATACCCTTTCTTTCCCACCTAAAGAAAAATTGTCAAATTCGATTCACATTGAAATTTTTAGACAATATCTACATCTTCATATATTTCATATTTTTCTAGAAAAAAGATTTAGACGATTTTACAAAAGTTAAAACCTATATTTTTGCAATTTGCACACTTTTAAATAATATATTTGTCAATTAATCAAATAATTAAAGATGCGAACCCCCTTATCTAACATACCCTTTCTTTCCCACCTAAAGAAAAATTGTCAAATTCGATTCACATTGAAATTTTTAGACAATATCTACATCTTCATATATTTCATATTTTTCTAGAAAAAAGATTTAGACGATTTTACAAAAGTTAAAACCTATATTTTTGCAATTTGCACACTTTTAAATAATATATTTGTCAATTAATCAAATAATCAAAGATGCGAACCCCTTATCTAACATACCCTTTCTTTCCCACCTAAAGAAAAATTGTCAAATTCGATTCACATTGAAATTTTTAGACAATATCTACATCTTCATATATTTCATATTTTTCTAGAAAAAAGATTTAGACGATTTTACAAAAGTTAAAACCTATATTTTTGCAATTTGCACACTTTTAAATAATATATTTGTCAATTAATCAAATAATCAAAGATGCGAACCCCTTATCTAACATACCCTTTCTTTCCCACCTAAAGAAAAATTGTCAAATTCGATTCACATTGAAATTTTTAGACAATATCTACATCTTCATATATTTCATATTTTTCTAGAAAAAAGATTTAGACGATTTTACAAAAGTTAAAACCTATATTTTTGCAATTTGCACACTTTTAAATAATATATTTGTCAATTAATCAAATAATCAAAGATGCGAACCCCTTATCTAACATACCCTTTCTTTCCCACCTAAAGAAAAATTGTCAAATTCGATTCACATTGAAATTTTTAGACAATATCTACATCTTCATATATTTCATATTTTTCTAGAAAAAAGATTTAGACGATTTTACAAAAGTTAAAACCTATATTTTTGCAATTTGCACACTTTTAAATAATATATTTGTCAATTAATCAAATAATCAAAGATGCGAACCCCTTATCTAACATACCCTTTCTTTCCCACCTAAAGAAAAATTGTCAAATTCGATTCACATTGAAATTTTTAGACAATATCTACATCTTCATATATTTCATATTTTTCTAGAAAAAAGATTTAGACGATTTTACAAAAGTTAAAACCTATATTTTTGCAATTTGCACACTTTTAAATAATATATTTGTCAATTAATCAAATAATCAAAGATGCGAACCCCTTATCTAACATACCCTTTCTTTCCCACCTAAAGAAAAATTGTCAAATTCGATTCACATTGAAATTTTTAGACAATATCTACATCTTCATATATTTCATATTTTTCTAGAAAAAAGATTTAGACGATTTTACAAAAGTTAAAACCTATATTTTTGCAATTTGCACACTTTTAAATAATATATTTGTCAATTAATCAAATAATCAAAGATGCGAACCCCTTATCTAACATACCCTTTCTTTCCCACCTAAAGAAAAATTGTCAAATTCGATTCACATTGAAATTTTTAGACAATATCTACATCTTCATATATTTCATATTTTTCTAGAAAAAAGATTTAGACGATTTTACAAAAGTTAAAACCTATATTTTTGCAATTTGCACACTTTTAAATAATATATTTGTCAATTAATCAAATAATCAAAGATGCGAACCCCTTATCTAACATACCCTCTCTTTCCCACCTAAAGAAAAATGGTCAAATTCGATTCACATTGAAATTTTTAGACAATATCTACATCTTCATATATTTCATATTTTTCTAGAAAAAAGATTTAGACGATTTTACAAAAGTTAAAACCTATATTTTTGCAATTTGCACACTTTTAAATAATATATTTGTCAATTAATCAAATAATCAAAGATGCGAACCCCTTATCTAACATACCCTTTCTTTCCCACCTAAAGAAAAATTGTCAAATTCGATTCACATTGAAATTTTTAGACAATATCTACATCTTCATATATTTCATATTTTTCTAGAAAAAAGATTTAGACGATTTTACAAAAGTTAAAACCTATATTTTTGCAATTTGCACACTTTTAAATAATATATTTGTCAATTAATCAAATAATCAAAGATGCGAACCCCTTATCTAACATACCCTTTCTTTCCCACCTAAAGAAAAATTGTCAAATTCGATTCACATTGAAATTTTTAGACAATATCTACATCTTCATATATTTCATATTTTTCTAGAAAAAAGATTTAGACGATTTTACAAAAGTTAAAACCTATATTTTTGCAATTTGCACACTTTTAAATAATATATTTGTCAATTAATCAAATAATCAAAGATGCGAACCCCTTATCTAACATACCCTTTCTTTCCCACCTAAAGAAAAATTGTCAAATTCGATTCACATTGAAATTTTTAGACAATATCTACATCTTCATATATTTCATATTTTTCTAGAAAAAAGATTTAGACGATTTTACAAAAGTTAAAACCTATATTTTTGCAATTTGCACACTTTTAAATAATATATTTGTCAATTAATCAAATAATCAAAGATGCGAACCCCTTATCTAACATACCCTTTCTTTCCCACCTAAAGAAAAATTGTCAAATTCGATTCACATTGAAATTTTTAGACAATATCTACATCTTCATATATTTCATATTTTTCTAGAAAAAAGATTTAGACGATTTTACAAAAGTTAAAACCTATATTTTTGCAATTTGCACACTTTTAAATAATATATTTGTCAATTAATCAAATAATCAAAGATGCGAACCCCTTATCTAACATACCCTTTCTTTTCCCACCTAAAGAAAAATTGTCAAATTCGATTCACATTGAAATTTTTAGACAATATCTACATCTTCATATATTTCATATTTTTCTAGAAAAAAGATTTAGACGATTTTACAAAAGTTAAAACCTATATTTTTGCAATTTGCACACTTTTAAATAATATATTTGTCAATTAATCAAATAATCAAAGATGCGAACCCCTTATCTAACATACCCTCTCTTTCCCACCTAAAGAAAAATGGTCAAATTCGATTCACATTGAAATTTTTAGACAATATCTACATCTTCATATATTTCATATTTTTCTAGAAAAAAGATTTAGACGATTTTACAAAAGTTAAAACCTATATTTTTGCAATTTGCACACTTTTAAATAATATATTTGTCAATTAATCAAATAATCAAAGATGCGAACCCCTTATCTAACATACCCTCTCTTTCCCACCTAAAGAAAAATGGTCAAATTCGATTCACATTGAAATTTTTCGACAATATCTACATCTTCATATATTTCATATTTTTCTAGAAAAAAAGATTTAGACGATTTTACAAAAGTTAAAACCTATATTTTTGCAATTTGCACACTTTTAAATAATATATTTGTCAATTAATCAAATAATCAAAGATGCGAACCCCTTATCTAACATACCCTCTCTTTCCCACCTAAAGAAAAATTGTCAAATTCGATTCACATTGAAATTTTTAGACAATATCTACATCTTCATATATTTCATATTTTTCTAGAAAAAAGATTTAGACGATTTTACAAAAGTTAAAACCTATATTTTTGCAATTTGCACACTTTTAAATAATATATTTGTCAATTAATCAAATAATCAAAGATGCGAACCCCTTATCTAACATACCCTTTCTTTCCCACCTAAAGAAAAATTGTCAAATTCGATTCACATTGAAATTTTTAGACAATATCTACATCTTCATATATTTCATATTTTTCTAGAAAAAAGATTTAGACGATTTTACAAAAGTTAAAACCTATATTTTTGCAATTTGCACACTTTTAAATAATATATTTGTCAATTAATCAAATAATCAAAGATGCGAACCCCTTATCTAACATACCCTTTCTTTCCCACCTAAAGAAAAATTGTCAAATTCGATTCACATTGAAATTTTTAGACAATATCTACATCTTCATATATTTCATATTTTTCTAGAAAAAAGATTTAGACGATTTTACAAAAGTTAAAACCTATATTTTTGCAATTTGCACACTTTTAAATAATATATTTGTCAATTAATCAAATAATCAAAGATGCGAACCCCTTATCTAACATACCCTTTCTTTTCCCACCTAAAGAAAAATTGTCAAATTCGATTCACATTGAAATTTTTAGACAATATCTACATCTTCATATATTTCATATTTTTCTAGAAAAAAGATTTAGACGATTTTACAAAAGTTAAAACCTATATTTTTGCAATTTGCACACTTTTAAATAATATATTTGTCAATTAATCAAATAATCAAAGATGCGAACCCCTTATCTAACATACCCTTTCTTTCCCACCTAAAGAAAAATTGTCAAATTCGATTCACATTGAAATTTTTAGACAATATCTACATCTTCATATATTTCATATTTTTCTAGAAAAAAGATTTAGACGATTTTACAAAAGTTAAAACCTATATTTTTGCAATTTGCACACTTTTAAATAATATATTTGTCAATTAATCAAATAATCAAAGATGCGAACCCCTTATCTAACATACCCTTTCTTTCCCACCTAAAGAAAAATTGTCAAATTCGATTCACATTGAAATTTTTCGACAATATCTACATCTTCATATATTTCATATTTTTCTAGAAAAAAGATTTAGACGATTTTACAAAAGTTAAAACCTATATTTTTGCAATTTGCACACTTTTAAATAATATATTTGTCAATTAATCAAATAATCAAAGATGCGAACCCCTTATCTAACATACCCTCTCTTTCCCACCTAAAGAAAAATTGTCAAATTCGATTCACATTGAAATTTTTCGACAATATCTACATCTTCATATATTTCATATTTTTCTAGAAAAAAGATTTAGACGATTTTACAAAAGTTAAAACCTATATTTTTGCCATTTACACACTTTTAAATAATATATTTGTCAATTAATCAAATAATCAAAGATGCGAACCCCTTATCTAACATACCCTCTCTTTCCCATCTAAAGAAAAATGGTCAAATTCGATTCACATTGAAATTTTTCGACAATATCTACATCTTCATATATTTCATATTTTTCTAGAAAAAAGATTTAGACGATTTTACAAAAGTTAAAACCTATATTTTTGCAATTTGCACACTTTTAAATAATATATTTGTCAATTAATCAAATAATCAAAGATGCGAACCCCTTATCTAACATACCCTCTCTTTCCCACCTAAAGAAAAATGGTCAAATTCGATTCACATTGAAATTTTTCGACAATATCTACATCTTCATATATTTCATATTTTTCTAGAAAAAAGATTTAGACGATTTTACAAAAGTTAAAACCTATATTTTTGCAATTTGCACACTTTTAAATAATATATTTGTCAATTAATCAAATAATCAAAGATGCGAACCCCTTATCTAACATACCCTCTCTTTCCCACCTAAAAAAAATGGTCAAATTCGATTCACATTGAAATTTTTCGACAATATCTACATCTTCATATATTTCATATTTTTCTAGAAAAAAGATTTAGACGATTTTACAAAAGTTAAAACCTATATTTTTGCAATTTGCACACTTTTAAATAATATATTTGTCAATTAATCAAATAATCAAAGATGCGAACCCCTTATCTAACATACCCTCTCTTTCCCACCTAAAGAAAAATGGTCAAATTCGATTCACATTGAAATTTTTCGACAATATCTACATCTTCATATATTTCATATTTTTCTAGAAAAAAGATTTAGACGATTTTACAAAAGTTAAAACCTATATTTTTGCAATTTGCACACTTTTAAATAATATATTTGTCAATTAATCAAATAATCAAAGATGCGAACCCCTTATCTAACATACCCTCTCTTTCCCACCTAAAGAAAAATGGTCAAATTCGATTCACATTGAAATTTTTCGACAATATCTACATCTTCATATATTTCATATTTTTCTAGAAAAAAGATTTAGACGATTTTACAAAAGTTAAAACCTATATTTTTGCAATTTGCACACTTTTAAATAATATATTTGTCAATTAATCAAATAATCAAAGATGCGAACCCCTTATCTAACATACCCTCTCTTTCCCACCTAAAGAAAAATGGTCAAATTCGATTCACATTGAAATTTTTCGACAATATCTACATCTTCATATATTTCATATTTTTCTAGAAAAAAGATTTAGACGATTTTACAAAAGTTAAAACCTATATTTTTGCAATTTGCACACTTTTAAATAATATATTTGTCAATTAATCAAATAATCAAAGATGCGAACCCCTTATCTAACATACCCTCTCTTTCCCACCTAAAGAAAAATGGTCAAATTCGATTCACATTGAAATTTTTCGACAATATCTACATCTTCATATATTTCATATTTTTCTAGAAAAAAGATTTAGACGATTTTACAAAAGTTAAAACCTATATTTTTGCAATTTGCACACTTTTAAATAATATATTTGTCAATTAATCAAATAATCAAAGATGCGAACCCCTTATCTAACATACCCTCTCTTTCCCACCTAAAGAAAAATGGTCAAATTCGATTCACATTGAAATTTTTCGACAATATCTACATCTTCATATATTTCATATTTTTCTAGAAAAAAGATTTAGACGATTTTACAAAAGTTAAAACCTATATTTTTGCAATTTGCACACTTTTAAATAATATATTTGTCAATTAATCAAATAATCAAAGATGCGAACCCCTTATCTAACATACCCTCTCTTTCCCACCTAAAGAAAAATGGTCAAATTCGATTCACATTGAAATTTTTCGACAATATCTACATCTTCATATATTTCATATTTTTCTAGAAAAAAGATTTAGACGATTTTACAAAAGTTAAAACCTATATTTTTGCAATTTGCACACTTTTAAATAATATATTTGTCAATTAATCAAATAATCAAAGATGCGAACCCCTTATCTAACATACCCTCTCTTTCCCACCTAAAGAAAAATGGTCAAATTCGATTCACATTGAAATTTTTCGACAATATCTACATCTTCATATATTTCATATTTTTCTAGAAAAAAGATTTAGACGATTTTACAAAAGTTAAAACCTATATTTTTGCAATTTGCACACTTTTAAATAATATATTTGTCAATTAATCAAATAATCAAAGATGCGAACCCCTTATCTAACATACCCTCTCTTTCCCACCTAAAGAAAAATGGTCAAATTCGATTCACATTGAAATTTTTCGACAATATCTACATCTTCATATATTTCATATTTTTCTAGAAAAAAGATTTAGACGATTTTACAAAAGTTAAAACCTATATTTTTGCAATTTGCACACTTTTAAATAATATATTTGTCAATTAATCAAATAATCAAAGATGCGAACCCCTTATCTAACATACCCTCTCTTTCCCACCTAAAGAAAAATGGTCAAATTCGATTCACATTGAAATTTTTCGACAATATCTACATCTTCATATATTTCATATTTTTCTAGAAAAAAGATTTAGACGATTTTACAAAAGTTAAAACCTATATTTTTGCAATTTGCACACTTTTAAATAATATATTTGTCAATTAATCAAATAATCAAAGATGCGAACCCCTTATCTAACATACCCTCTCTTTCCCACCTAAAGAAAAATGGTCAAATTCGATTCACATTGAAATTTTTCGACAATATCTACATCTTCATATATTTCATATTTTTCTAGAAAAAAGATTTAGACGATTTTACAAAAGTTAAAACCTATATTTTTGCAATTTGCACACTTTTAAATAATATATTTGTCAATTAATCAAATAATCAAAGATGCGAACCCCTTATCTAACATACCCTCTCTTTCCCACCTAAAGAAAAATGGTCAAATTCGATTCACATTGAAATTTTTCGACAATATCTACATCTTCATATATTGGCATTTTTCATAGTTATGAAAGATGCAAATTTTGGAAATTTTGAGACTTTGTATCAATATTAGCGACGCTAGATTTTCCGTGTAGACAAGATAAACACTTCTACGAGCAGAACTTCACACATGAAATGCATGGTCGGTATTGTATTAAAAATTATTTTAAAAGCGTATTTTTCGGATCTGAAATAGAACTCGTCTTTCACAAAACGAAAGTAATTCTGATTGAACTGTGCACGGTTATGCTAAAATTGGCAGTAGAAGAGAGCCCCACCCCACCGAAAACAAAACTCAGTTCTATTCACTAGTTTGGTTAGTGAATGAATTATACATCATGCACTTGTGTGTTGAGTCTTTATCGCATTCATTCCCACAGTCGCCGGCTCTTCATTAACTTTCCCTGTAGTTATTTATCATATACAGCTACACCCCCAACATCTGTTTCCAATGAAAATGCGCTATCTTTTTTGCTTTTTCTCATGCAGTCCTTTCTGAGAGTGAAGTGCCAGTGGTTTGCGTAGAAAAAGCTTCTTACGACAAAAAACTTTTTTTTTCCTATTTGATTGACAACTTTCTGACGGATATAATTGCACCATAATCTTCAACATAATCCTTCTCCGTTTACCGACAACGCATGCAACAACACTATAGTGTAATCCCAGTATATGCAACTAAAAACTTATTAGTATCATTCCACTAGTCTTGTTTAGTACACTTACTTGTTGGTTTAATAACAAGTAACTTTACGAGAATGCATAACAATGTTAAATGATGGAAGCCGAGGTGAACTTAAAAGACAAAGTGCTTTAAGAAAAATTCGGTACAATAGAAAACGAAAGCAAGGCCCTGAAAATATATTTTTTGAAATCCCAGAGAACTACTACAATTGCTCTAACAAGCTGTTCCTACAATATGACAAAATTTTTCAAATGAAAGAATTATGATATTTCACGGAGAAGTGATGGATCTCTTGAAAAAAGTTTCGAAAATAGATGGAATATTCCTAGATGGAACATTTAAGCTCACACCGAAACACTTCTCAAAAATTTTTACAATACATGCTTTTCATAATGAAGTTCAAATTCCAATAATGTATTGTTTGTTGGGTTCTCAAAAAGAAAAAACGTACATGTAAGCAAATTTTTTTTTTATAAATAAGCATTAATTTAGTTCAAGTATTTTAGAAAAGTATTTGAGCATTTAAAAGAACAGATCATCTTTAAAAATCTTGAATATGTAACTGGGGATTTTGAACAAGCTCTCATAAATGTAATTCGTAAGTAAATTGTTACAGTATATATTTTCTCATATTAAAAAATTTATTTAAGACTCAGAGCTTATTTTGCAAATGATAAAGCTACTTTATGGGAGATATTAGAGTTTTTTATACTCGAAGAAAGAAAGCTACAGAAGGATATGGAAGAAATCGAAAGAGTAAACTTTTCATACGCTAAAAGTGGAGGTTCGTACGAAAAGAAGAAAAGAGAAGAGACAAACCTCTCAAACATATTTTATGAATATGAAAAAAATGGAAACATATACTTGTTTTTATGAAGGATCAGTTCCTTAGTATTTAACCCGAAGAAACTTGATGACAAAAGTTTTACGGATAAAAATAATTTTAATATCAATTTTTCCATTATGAATGAAACCTCTTCATCATTCTCTATTAAAAATATTTTAAATTTTCAATAAAATGTTTTTTATATTTTACGTTTTTATTTAATGTCCAAAAATGATTTCTTTTACTTGTCAATTAGTAAACTAATGAATTATTTTAATACATAACTAATTGTTATTTTTATATAATATCGAAGTTTTCGTTATAAACGCTCTATATATACGATATTATAAATAATATAGTAAGGTGTGTATGTTCAAACTCTGGCACGCATGCTCATATTCCCACTACACACAAACACTAAAACAATAGAGAACACAGATGATCAAACAGATGCGTGTTCACAGCGCAGTTGCGAACTCTCACTTAGCTATATCGTTTTCATTGGCTAGTTGAAACGTCAATTGTCGTCATATATCCTAGAACCCCAGTGCCAGTCAGTACTTATTGCAGCATTTGTTTTCATTTCATTGCTTTTCTATTTCTCAATGAGTCTCCTCTACTAAATATTTTTACTTGTTATTGTGATTCCCTCCTCAGTTTCAATATTTTCCAGGATCTAGCCAACAAGTTTCTTTATTAGCGTATGTTTCAATCTCATTACCAATTTTTTTCGTATATTTACAAAATTTTTATAAACTATTGTACACATGATCACAACGGCAACAATTATTTTTCACCTGCATTTTGATTATCCTTCAATTACCATCTAGTAACTACCATCATTCGCGGAGTCTGGAATCCCCCAATTTAAAGCAGTACTTAATCATCGATGTCGCCTTGCTCCTCATCAAGGTTATGATTTTTTTATTGTAAATAATATAGACTTCATTTTTTGCATCTGGAAAAAATGTGTTTTGAATCTAAATTTTGTCCTTTTTCTTCAAATTTTATTAGACATTTGAATATGAATCACAGGTTAGAAAAAAACTTTTCTGTTGATTGTTTTGTTGAGAGTTGCAAAATTAAATATAAGAGAATCGACTCCTATCTAAAACATTTAAAAAGAAGACACATTGAATTTTATCGCGAACGCTTCAATTTATTTTTTGTGTGAATGTTGCTTTTATTTAATTTGTTAGTAAGCTTACTATCTTCATTAGTAGATTGAACTTATTCTCTACTAACTTGATGAATACTACTTACTTTAACATTAGTAGGGTTTAACTAACACATTAGTCGAATTTTGGACAGCAGCGTTTACTTTATAAGTTTGTAAGTGTTACTAAGAATAGAATAAAACAAAAGCTTAATTCATAAAAAAATTTAATTAATTACAAAATCTATAATAAATCGAATCAAAAACACGAAGAATTTATTTTTTTCCGAAACGTCAAGCCTTATCTGGATGCCAAGAAAACTAAGTTCTGAAATGATCTCAACATCCTAATATCAAATAAAAGTATGTTTTTAGATAATTTTGAGGCATATATCACCAAATCTACTTGCACTTTTACATATTTTTTCACAGTAATTGTCAAATCGCAGAAATCATATCAACATGTTTTTTAGACAATTTAATACTTACTAGAAGATTACTAGAAGTTGACACAGCTGCATCAACATTTATGTCTTCTACATCCCAAGTGAAATTTGAAGTTATTGCAATTGCTATTTTTTTTCTCTTTCTATTTATCTAATTTTTTCTGGTTTTTACTTGAATAAATTTCTTATTCTTCTTCTTCTATAGAAGATGTAATAAATATAACTAACTGAAACTTACAATCTATCATCAGGAGATGAATTCCAAATGTAATTGAGAATGCAACTTTGAAATCCATGCCTTTCATTTTGCAAGAAGAAAGTAAAAATGGAGTAAAATGAAAAAACACCTACTTTTATATTTTTTATTTTAAAAAGAGATTATCAGAAGTTATAGCCAATCAGGAGACGAAAGTGCACGCCTATCATTTGAGTTCATGTATCTCAAAGTTAAGAGAGTTTAAGAACCTTGTTTGGTTGTTTATTTACTTTATGTAGGAGAAAGTTTGCTAAAAAAACACAAGTAGTTGAGATATGTATCATATTCTTATGCTTGTAATGAAAAACACCATCAGTTTCATAATCGAAGAAGCTTGAAAACAAGAGTTGTTTTTCTTAAAAATAAGATCAACAAACCAGACATTTTACTTCCTACCATGGTGATTCATTTAATTCCTCTTACTATTTACCTGTTTTCATCATCTCTTATATAATGAAATTACATACTAAAATATTAATGCACAATTTATATATACGATATACTAAATTTAATTCAATTTTCAACACTAGATCTCAAAATATATCTATGGTGAAATGAAAGTTTGGGGTTTAAACAAAGGACATCCGTAAAAATGGATTTAAAACCCAATAAGAAAAGTTGAGTTTTCATTACAATTCATTTCGACTTTTTTAATAGAACCAACATACAATTAATATAGAATATCGAAACTTCTATTCCAGAAATTATTTTGAAGTTCTTACAAGTTGTTTTTATTTAATAAGATGGTCAGAATTACTACGAAACACTGTTTTTTTATTGATTTTTTTAAGTGATTTTTTCACTTAAAATTAAGAGAGAAATCAAGAAGAAGAGAGAGAGAGAGGATATCCGAACATCTCCGATGAATCGTGTTGAAATACAAGATGTTTTGATATGGAAGATATAGTGTTATACTACCAAAGAGAATGATGATTGATCATATTTTGATCTCAAATTTTATTTCATTCAACATGCGTAACTAATGATTCATCAAAGTGTTGGGTTTTGTATGTCTGACTTGTAAGACGAGAAATTTAAATAATATTTTATCTCTACCATACAAATAAAATACATGCACGCATGATGCGTATAAACACCTAAATGGATGGATCACAGAATTTATTGCTGGAAATCAATCAATTAATTAATTAAGTTGTTTGTGACGTTTCGCACGCATCCTTTCGGATATTGTGGCCCCCTGGAATGCTGAGTCCAGGTCTACCTGGACTTTCCATCCCCCTAAACGCCTACCGGTCCTTGTTACTGCATAGCTATACCTTGTTATATATATTATTTTACAAGAAGTATATTACAAAAATATACATTCAGCTAAGTGAACGATACAATCCTAACGCGAACGCTCCCAATTTGGGAAACAAATCTTAATGTCTAGAGATAGGTTGATTAATAACAAGGTTAGAATCGGGTCGCCATAGCACTACCTAACCGTAAAAACCATTGAATTCTTCGGAGGAAGAAAAGCAGGATAAAAAACCGGCACCACGGAATGTAGCTTGTTCCCAAATAAAAGAATATGATTATAAAAGTGATATGCTACAAAAATACAAGGCATGCAATATCTTATATGTTATTAATTAATAATATTTGATACGTGTTATAACGGTTAAGAAAGGTATACACAATTTAGGGCATGCTAGGTTAGGAACAATCTACCCCTGTAATTTGACGCCATCCGTTATATAAACATGATGTGAGTATATATGTTCTCCCTAGGATATATTATTTATAATAGCAATATATAAACGCTCCTACAAGCAAACTCCTGCAGAGGCCAGATTACCGACTATGCCCAACCTAGCTCGTACCATGGAACTGTTTTGGGACTCATACCTTATGCCAATCCTAAATTTAAGTCGGCGGATCTAGAACTCAGAAAAACAGAACTATATCGCAGAACGCAGAATTCCATATCGCCCGGGGGATATTGTATATGGGTAGTCACCTAGGATAACTTTCCTCTTTTTTTAGCATATACCCCGAAGAACGCTTCAGCCTGGAATTGCGTGGCTCCCAAGCTTGGCATAATTGTGGGCAATGCTTGTGTTCTTAGTTTTTCAATAAACTTTTTATTTAATTTCTCCAATCTTTTCTGGAACCAAGAAAAGGAGGTCCGGCTATGAGCAATAGTGAAAGGGTGGCCATGATAGTTCTAAAAAGTTTATACACGACGTCGTCTATTTTGTTGGTCCAAGTTGAGGGAAGGCATCCAAAAATGGAGTTTCCATTTTGTCAATTTCGGCATTGTTGGATTTTAATGACCTTGCCTACCACCGTGGAATTGACTCCAAGGTCTTTAAGACATTCATATAGCGCTATGTCCTTTTTCCCCTTCTTAAGCTTTTCGTGAGCTTCAGGATGAAAACTAAATCCTGCATCCCAATTGATTCCTAGATATTTTAGGTGGCGAACTCAGAGAATATTCTCTATGGTTGGCGTGTTATTTTTGGGACAATTAGCGCCAAAGATGATGAACTTGCTTTCACCTTAAGGTTCCATCCAGTGAAATACCTCCCTAATATGGTATTTACATCCGTAAGGTGTTTGCAAATAAGCGGTACACATATGTCGTCAGCAAAACTGATTATCCTAGCATAGATTGACTAATTGAAAGAGTCCGTAATGTCAGATATGTAGGCTTAGGGGTGAAACTTGGGGGACCCCGCGTCCTAGCCCTATTCTCCTGGAAAATTCGTTATTTATTCTGTTCGGGAATAAACTACCTTGACGATGCATGATGGCACAAACATGCTACTAAGTTTGAACAGCAAAGCATCATACCGGACTGTATCAAAAGCCTTCTCCAGGTCGTAAGATATTATGCCTACGTAGAGGTCATCATTTTTGCTTTTAGCAACATCATGATGCAAGGTAAGCAAATCATGATTTGTTGATAGTCCTTTTTTAAAGCCAAACTATTCGTCTGGATCTTTAACAGGACCTAAATTAAAGGTACCAATGATCTGTCACACGTCCTAGATTAAAGGTACCAATGATCTGTCACACGTCCTAGAATCACAGTACCAATGATCTGTCACTAGGGTAATGACCTTTTTTATTGCGATACCCCTGTGTGATTTTTTAATGAATTTTTATATTTAAAAGTTATATATGATGTTAAAATCAAAATAATTTGCAAAAAGTTGCCCCAGCATGCTCCTTATTGTTTAAAAGGTTATGAAAGTACGATTAAAGAAAATGAATGCTTTATCATATATCATTTTTTAAAATAAACCTTAAATTTAAGTACTTATCACTTTTACAACTTTTTTTTAAATCCTCCATCAACTTTATTGCTCTCTCCGCTATCATGTTAGTTCTTGGAATGTCGATAACAGAATCCGCCTGAACCCAATGATTCAAAAACGTATTCTCAACTGCTTTGCATTTTGTTTTTGCTATGGAGTTCAAGACTTTTTCATAATTTTCAGGTATGAATTTTTGATTTGAGAACCATATTTCTTGCCACTCATAGGATATAAAGTTCGCAACATTTTCCATTATTTCTCGATATCCAGGAAAAAGAAAGTAAGCAATAAGAGCGTAAATAGCCCTCGAATTCCACCGAGCTTTGTTAAGTGCTGGAAGTGCTTTCCATTCGATCAAAGGAAACTTGTTTTTTTCTTTGTAAGTTCCATAACCATAACACAGCGTATACAAAAACGTGAAGTCATCTCTCCATCCTAAATTTTTGAAATCAGGCATAGGAATTTCAGCAACGTACATTTTTTTATAACTTTTAAGTGTTGGTGTTATGAATTCATAGTTCATATTTGGATCAGTTGATTTAGCTGGAAAAAAGAAGTCCAGAACATGTTTCAATACTCTGTCTAGAATATGATGTTGGCAACCAATAAACTGGGGTTTTATAAACCCTAAATTCACCATTTTTTGTTGTAGCCTAACGACAACTCCAGAATGAGAACCAGTGTTTGTAGCCGTCGTGTCACAAACAATCATTTTGATACAAGACCATGCTCCATTTTGATCCAGTACTTTCATTATTCCTTCTGCAATTCTTTTTGCAGAACTATTTTCAGTTCTGATAACTCCTAAATTTATTCTTCTGTCAGTATTTTGCAAGCAAATTACTTGATATTCTTCAAGTTTATTGTTGTTTTTTTAACTGGTAATCGTTTACCGTCAAAATGTAAACAGAAACTTGTTTGTTCCTGTAGTAGTCTTTTAATTTTAGTTTGTATAACTTTTGCGTGTGCTATAGTTGCTTTGAATATTCCAGATTGGGATGGTGTGGGTAAATTTATTCCTTCATCTGAAAAAGATAAACATATTTTTGAAGCTTTATGTGTTGAAATAGACAGGTTTTTTACTAGTTTAACAGACTGTGACGTAGACGACTTTGTTTTATCTTTTATGCTAGTTTGAAAAGCTTTTTCTTCACTATCATTATATTCATCATCCGAGATGTCTGTTTCATTGATCTCATTTGAATTTAGGCTTGTTTCATCAAATGTTAAAAAACTATCACTTGTTTTTTTTTGTTCTTTTGGATGGATGAATAGAAGATATGGGTGCACTTTTATTTGATACATAACCAACTTTACACTTTGACTCAACTTGTTTCTGATAAAATACTTTATCCTCTTTGCATAGCCAGTTTCCATCCACCTTTGTTATGTCGAACAAATCAAGTATCTCATCTCCACATTTTTCTTTTGGGCATTTTTGATTTTTTTCGTATTCTTTGATAATTTTTTGTATTTTAGCGAAAATCGTCCGCTTACTCAGTTGTGGAAGACTCATTTTTTGCCATAAGGAAGATAACTCTTGATAGATAATTTTAATTCTTTCTTGTTTGAGTTTTTCTCTATCAGAAAGAGTTCGATAGAAGCCTAAAATGTCAACTTTTCTAGGTAATCTTGTTAATGATGACAAGTTTTTCACTAGTGGTAAACTTCTTGAATTCTTTTTAGATACCAAGTTCTTTTTCAAAGTTTCAGAGTTTTTTAGAATAATAGTAGCAGATTTGTATTCAGCCATTACTTACTTTGAATAAAAAAATCAAAAAAAAAAATTATATATGACAAATCGTAATTTTTGTATTTATAAAAATTAATATAATTTTTGTTATATGAAAAAGATTTTAAAAATAATATACTGATAAATTATATAAGAAAATATTTGAGTTTTAGGAAATTAATAATTTATAGAATAAATGTAATTTCCTGTCCTGGGGTAAAATTTTTTTCTGATTTATAATTTTTTTTTGTGTTTTTAAACTGAAAACTGGATTGCTCACCTAAAAAAATGACAGGCCTTTTTTTATTTGAAAATTTTTCTCTGAGTTATCACCCTAATCTGTCACACGTCCTATAATCACAGTACCAATGATCTGTCACACGTCCTAGGATGTGGCGTCCTAGAATCACAGTATTTAGAATCCTACGTCTCGAGTGAAGCGAGAGACAAACACAGGGACCGTCTAGTCCTCTTAATAATAATCGCAAACATGAAGATTTAGAAGATTTCAAAAAGTAGAAATTTGGCGAAAAGCCAACATTGCAAACTGCTACAAAACTTAATACGTGTTCTTGATAAACAATGCCAATTATTTTGAGTCAGAGTGTAAATCAAGTGGTTTTCTCTCGAAATGCTGTTTGTGTAAGCGGGGTTTTTTGTGAGGTATTTTAGAAAAACAACCTTCCTGGTTCAGTGTACAAGAAGTAACCCTTCCAAGTGTCTCTTACGGGAGTGTTTGTTGACAATTTTCAAAGAAGTGTAAACAAAAAGCCTGCCAAGATAAGGAAAAGCGCGAGTCTGTAAGCGGAGGAGGTGAAATGGACTGATGCTTTGAGGTGGAAACGAGTTTTAGGCGACTTTCATAGGCGTGTAGAGATGTTTATGATCAAGGCTCATTCATCTGTAGAGTCTTTTTTGAAAACACCGAAATGGCGTAACTGAACAAAATGCTCCCAATTTCCGAAAATTTTCTCATCATTTATGACATTCCCATCATTATGTATAAAATTTTGTGAAGCAGTTTTCACGTATACCCAACAGAATTATTACTTTAAGTATTTACTAGAAATTACACCCTTAGTAAAAACATTAAATTGCAATTAATATTAGTTTTAATTTTTCCATAAGAATTAGCATCTTCCAAATGAATAATTCTAAATGCATCTGACTCTATAATATTTATATTCATCCAGTACCTGATTCTTCTATAACGAATATTTTAGTTGACTGAAGAATTTCTTTTTTCTTTGTCCAATGAAAATCTCAATTTATTTACTTCGTGATTTCAATTTAAATCTTTTAAAAGCAAACAAAGATTTTCTTTATTTTATTTAACCCTTCCATTATTAGTTCCAATCGCTCTATTTCCAAGACATTAAGTGACATCTTCATATCCTTGATGCAGAAAACTACAAATCTTTTGTGATTGATGAGCCTCTATCTCTGATCATTTGACGGGTTTATTCAGTTTTATCTCGCAGAGATAAATATGTAGACAGAGTAAAATTTTTTTCTCACATCTTGAATTACGGTATTCAAGCATTTCTCTTTTTTTGGCAACCCTGGGCATTTTGCAATTCCAATTATAGATTGTTTTTTGATTTAGAATTTGAAAATACTTGTAAGCGTAAATCAAATTTGCAAATCAGGTGTTTTACACATATGTACCCATTTTCAAATAGGCTGAATCCAACAGTGATGTTTATTTTTTATAAAAATTAATCATACCTGTCAAAAAATGATTGACATATGACATTTCAACTGAAATAAAGGACTTCATGATTAAATAGTTATACGTAGCTATATATGTAATTTATTTTGTCACAGAACAAATAGAATTATAAATGGGCAAAACAAAATTGCATAAAAAGAAAATATAACTGAAAATGATATAGAACTAAAAACGTGATTTTATACCGAATTCAATGAGGTGATTTTTTTAATGAAATTAATTAAATACAAAACAAGGACTCTGTAGAGGCATATTTTGATGCGCATCATTTTATTTGAAGGAGAAAGACAGTTCGTTTATACGTTCATTCACTCTACAATATCTCGAAACAAGCTGAATCGGTCAATTTAAATACGTTTCGTGTTTGACCATTTTGAAAAAGTTTTATACGTATAATCAAACAATATACAAATGAACGAAGATGATAAATTTGAAACATAATTTATTTATAATAAAAATTTGATCGTTTTTTATATCTAATCATTTGGTTGTCGTATCGTTTCCCTAAATTAAAAAATATTTTCAACTCAACATGAGTTTTCTGCATAAAATTTGCTATTTTATTTAATAATTGTTGGCAGTATTTAAAAAAAGTGAATGATCTCCTTTATTAAAAACTGTCAAGGATAATAAAAATAGTTTAAAAAAAGAGAAAAATCATTATTAAAAGCAAAAATAGTACCTGCATTTACTCTTGCCGTATCTGATAGATAAGAAAAAGAGGCTACTGTCCATTTTTTTGTTTTCATTTTTGTGGATTTGTGGAATAATTTCTTATTCTCTGATCGACTATATCCGTTCCACCCTTGAAAAAATCGTACTGTTTAAAAATTGCAAGTTTACTTTTTTCATCCTTTACTTTAATTCCTAAAATGGGGGGGGGGGGGGGGGGGGGGTCTGGAAGTCAAAACTAATACATTTTTCTTTCCTTTTGATTTAGAAAATACTACATAACTATGAATTGATAAAAATTCTCTATCTATATTCCAGCAAAACTTAAAAGAAAATTCATCTCTATTATCTAAACTTTTTATACTTTGCGGAATACATTTTCTTCTTGTGTCTATTGTACCGACTATATAATTAATCCTTTTTTATACAGCCAATCAGCCAGCTCTATAGAGGTATACAAACGGTCAATGGCTAAATTTCGACCTCTCAAAGATAAATATGCAGTGATGATGCCTCTTATAAGTGTATAAGTTCTATATAATTTTTCTGAATATATACATCGTTACCTTGGCAAAACTTGGATGGCATTTTCTGAAGAAGAGGGAGTCTACTTTATATACAAATGTAAGAAAGTTTGAGAAAACTTCATTCTTCCGAAATAGTAACTTACCAAATTTTGCATATCTGTATGCACTATGCACATATAAATAGAATATTCAAGATTTGAAAAAATTATACATAATATATTGAGGGTTCTATTTATGGATAAGAGATACATAATGTAGCGTCAAATTGTGCAAAGGTTGTTTGTTTTGTCAAATTGCTTTCATGCGAAATTGTCTTATGGTTGATTTAGTTTTATATGAGAAATCAAGTACGATGATGTCTCAGTATGAGGCATCACGACAAACGTATACATTCAAGATACTTCAATAAAGAAGAAAACGCTTTATTAAAAAGAGGTATGTGGAAGAGGTGGAGAAACTGCTTTTTCTAGATACTTGTACTTCAACACAATACTTTCCATCGCTTTTGCATCCAGCATCCTTCTAATGATGTTTTTAACGAGAGAAAGATTTGTGTGTTTTTTCGCAGATATACTAGTAATGGAAGCGAAATTGGGAGTACCAGACTCTTCATTTCCCTTAAAGGTTGATTTTATTTCAGAAATGATGCGCATGGTTTCCTCATCTTTATTCAGCGTATCGATTTTGTTTAAAACGATCACACACGGTTTCAGCAACAAATCATGATCATAGTGACGAATTTCATCGATTAACAGCTCCAGACATTCAATAGGAGATCTGTGTGGAGCATACACATTCATTTGAAATCCATTAACATCTATAACGAATAAGAGAATTTTTGTCCTCGTCAGATGTTTCAAAAAGTTATGACCTAGGCCACGGTCTTCATGAGATCCTTCAATGAGACCGGGAAGATCTGCAACAGTGATAGAGCGCTTATCCAGAGAAAAAGTCATGTGACCGACTAAGGGGCGTAAAGTAGTGAAAGGATAACTCGCTATCTTGGGTTTGGCAGATGACACGGCGGCTAAAAAGCTGGATTTGCCAGCATTTGGAAAGCCGACCAAGCCAACATCAGCAATCAACTGCAGATCCAAACGCAGGGTACATGTCTGACCTGGTCTGCCGAACCAATTTGTGTCCGTGTTGCCTCCCGCGCCTCCACGTGCAGCGACAACAACACTCCCATCCTCGTTTAACACGCCCAACTTGACTTCCTTTGAATGAACCTTCTCATACACCGTGATTCCCACTGGACACTTTATGACCAAGTCTTCGCCATTAATTCCCTTTAACTGAAATAGCTTTGAATCTTGACCTCTTGTGGAACGCATACGCTGCATTTCCATGCCTGCAAGATCGCTGAGCTTGGCTTTGGCATCTGCTTTCACAATTACATCTCCACCTTTTCCGCCAATGCCTCCATACTTGGAGAAACCATCACCTCCATTCCCGCCTCTCAAAATCAACTGTATGGAATCTACAAAGGATTTATTGCAGAGCGTACGCTTGGCGAAATTGCAGGGCACACTACTGCTCATAAGTAGCGTATGACTTTTGATGAGCGCGCGTAACATCGAGGCGAGATCAAGTACTTACCTGCATATCTTTAAGCGCTGTGCAAATGCGTTGATAATGGTGAGTTCTAAAAAACTAACATCATTCATTTTCATCATATTATAAGTTTTGCAAAAAAATTAGTTTAATTTTAAATTAATCTAATCTAAAAATCTCTAGATCACTTTAAGGCTACCAAGTGGGGAAAGAGACATTCGAAAGTGTTAAAATCATTTTGATAAATTAAGTTTTTTCAAGAATTTTAAAATGTTTTATCTAATAAAATTTAAGAGTCCAAGTTGGAGTCGGCTTTTTGTAAGTATTCGGAGTAAAAATACATCAAAAAATTAAAAGGTTGCTTGGAAGCGAAATATGAGGATCACAGGGGAAGGGAAAAATAAATTTGCTTTCTATATATTATAGGAGATTGAATTAAGTAAGAAAGTTATACTCATTAAATTTCATTTGCTAGTTTCTCTTCACCCACTTTGATCCCTCAAAATGGACAAGGGCTCTGAATGTTCAACAAAGATGGCTAACGAGCTTTTAAAATCTAAAAATGGTTTAACTTTCACTAAAAATTTTGCTTAACGTTGCCTATGTATTAAATATACATATTTACTTCAAATTTTGTTAGAAAATGAAAGACAAGTTTTTTTGAATTTTTAAAGAAACTTTTTCAAAAAATTATGGACCTTCTTTACTTATATTTTTAGCATTTACAAAAAGTTTATTATAAGTTTTGTTTTTTATCACTAATTTTTTTGTTTATTAATGAGGGAGGGTAAGAAGTAAAGAAGCGCCAAGTTAATCCCTATACAAGCAGTGCTAAGACATATATCAGATATGCAAAATTCGGGTCCATTAGTTCGGGCAACGAAAATCCTAATCAACGTGGCGGACATAGTTTGAAAATGTCATTTTTATTCGCGCTCGGTTCGGATAGCATTCGATTTTTAACACGTTTTAGCTTTTCATTTTTATTGTATCTGTATTTAGATAGTCATTTAATCACAAATGCTGAATTGTGATTTTATTTTATTACAGAATGATACCTTTCTCAAATTTTATTAGGTAAAGTATTTTGATGAATAGATCGAAGACGGGCATGCAAATCGATGGAAATAAAATGTACTACATCTTGTATTTTTGAATAATGATAATAATAGATCTAGAAAAAGCTTTTGACAAAATCTACAAACTTGTACTCAGTTAGTTCGGTCACTGAAAATCTCAATTAGCGGGTCAGAGACGGGTTGAAAACGTAATTTTTATTAAGGTTTGGTTCTGATAGACCTTATTTTAAATATTCAGTGCTATTTATGCATCTAAAAAAACGAATGAATTATAGTTAACAAAGAGAATAGTTTAATAAACTTTTATTTATAAGAAAGTGATAAAAATTGAGTAGTAAATTTTTCTTCCGAAAATCATATACAGTTAAAGTACAACATGAGTATTTTTTACCCATTTGTTTTTTCCATATCTTATATATCAAAAACTTTTAACTCGATTCAAATAAAATTTATTTTATGTTAATTTCAATTTGCTTTAAAATAACTTCACAAAAAACTTGATTTTTCATATTTTCAAAAAACTGTGATAAAATATATGGGGTAAAAAATACCCATATATGTGTCACTAATATTATATGATTTCTAAGTCTCTATAACAACATACATTCATGCTGCATGTGTCTTGTCAAATTTTGACGTATCTTACTTGCTGTTTTCATTTATCTTCATCACCTGTTCTTCGATTTTTTTCATTTACACGTCAGTTTCATTTATCATTTTGATTGAACAAACTTTGCTATTATCTTACTTCAGAGTCACCATATATATTATTTCTCAGGCTTTTTTTTACTTTTCCAATGCCTAAAGAAAGAGAGTCAAAAGAAAGAGCGTTGTGTTCCATATATCAATCTATGTTCAGCGATAGTGAAAGTGAAAATCAGGTGATAGATAAGCTTTGCCCATTTGGTGTTGAAGAAGTTGATGAATTTTCTTCTGAAGATGATGATAGTTATAACGACGAGTTTCTCTCATCTTGTGATGAAAACGATGTAAGTGAGGATTTTTTTGAATCTGAAAGTGAGTCTGATAATGATAATATACCAGCAAATTCCAATTCAGTAAAGTCAAATTTGATCTCGAAAGATGGAAAAACATGGATAACCGATCCGTCAAATTTTCTCAAAAAACAACAAAAAGCTAATATTTTTCGTGAAATTCCCTTCAAAATTCGTGACTGCTTAAAACCTGACTGTGAGAGCGATGCCATTATGATATTCATCGAAAAAATTATTGAAACATCCGTTCTTTATACCAATCTTTACGCTCGACGGCAGATAAGGAAGTTCAATTCTCAATCTTCCAAACAAAGATATTGGAAAAAAGTTTCAACAATAGAGATGAAATCTTTTTATGGGCTTCTTATTATTGCAGGTGCATACCGTGCGCATTATAGATCAACACTGAACTTTGGTCGACTGCTCATGGACATCCCATTTTCAGATCAACGATGAGTAGAGAAAGATTCATACAAATAGTCTTTTTTACGATTTGATGATGTCAAAAGAAAAAATAAATCAGATCCTTTGGCTCCAATACGTTTTTTAGTCGAAAGTTTTTTTGAAAAACTAAGAACATATGTTGTCGCACCAGAATATTTAACAATAGACGAGCAACTTTTGGAATTTCATGGAAGAGTCAAGTTCAAACAATATATACCTACCAAGCCAGGTAAATTTGGGATCAAGTTTTTTTTTGCTTTCAAGCTCTGATGGTGCATACGTTTTCAATGGATTTGTGTACATCGCTAAAAATAGCTTGCAGGGAAAATATCAGTCAGAAAAAACATCCACAGAAGGAATTGTTTTACAGCTTGCAGAACCCTTTTTATCCAAAGGTAGGAACATAACTGCGGATAATTTTTTCAGTTCTTATGAATTAGCAGATAAATTACTCTCAAAAAGGACCACTTACGTAGGAACTGTCAGGAAAAACAAAAGATTTATACCTCCACAAGCACTTTCAAAAAGTAAAAACAAAGGTTCGTGCAATTTCTTTTTTCATCAAAATAAGGTTTTGTACTCATTTTACGACAAAAAATCAACACCCGTAATTCTTATTGATACTTTTGGACAAAATTTTAACCAACCTAATACACCTTCAAACTGCAAGCCAAGTACGGTGCTTTTTTATAATGAAACTAAAAGTGGGGTTGATATTGTTGATAAAAAAGTTCGAGCATTCACTTGTAAACGAAAGTGTAAAAGATGGCCTGTTGGTGCAATTAGTAACTTGATCGATATTGCTGGAATCAACGCCTTCTACATTTACAAGCGTGCAAACGAAAAACCTCTGCTTTCTCATTATGATTTCTACAAATGCTGGTTACCAACTGGTTGATGATCAAATAAAAGAAAGGAGGGCCAAATTTTTTGTTTACAACAAAAAAATGTTGTAAACTCCTTAGAATTATGTGGTTATGAGGTTGAGGAAAGAAATACTACATCAAATTCTAAAAAAAATCAAAATAGAAAAGCAAAGAGATGTGTTTTTCGTAAGACAGACAGAAAGTCAAAGACATTATGCTCAATGTGTCAGAAGGTCATTTGCAGCGAGCACTCGCTACCAATCTGCATAAGTTGCTTTGAAATAAAAAAATAAACGTTACTTTTTGTTTTTTAGTCATATTATTGTTTGATACAAAAAAAGAATTTATATTTTTATGCTTTCTCGGCTATTTTGGTTTAAATTTATAAATTTTTAATATGGGTATTTTTTACCCAGGGTTGTACTTTAGCGCATAATTTTTTTGAAGTACTCTAACCGTTAAGTTGCTAACGTTTCATAAAAATTTATTAATTTTCAATTTCTTGCTTTAATTTTTTTGCATTTCATGATTATGCGCAAAAACTTAAAAATTGTTTGACAACTTTTGAGAATTAAAAAGGTTAAAATTTTAGAGCTGAAAATACGCAGAGATTAACACTAAGTTGCATTTTTAGTGAAATCCAAAATAAGGATTTTACTCCCTTTTTCCTCTTATTTATGTGCAAAAATAGAATAAATTTGAATTAAGGCAAATAATGGTAAAAAACTTGAAATTGGGGTTAAACAAGGTTAAAATTTCAAATTGTCTGTTTAAAAAATAATACCCTGATCAACTGGAAAACATCTTTCAATTACTAGTACACATGAATATTACTCGATATAAGACTTTCAATACCCATATTTTCCCAGCCTGTATCTTCTTCTTGAGGTAACATTTTAGGCACTCATTTTCATAAATTAACTATCTGGTTTTCTTTTTGAATGATTTTTATTATATACAAAAAAGGTAAAACTAGGCTAGCTTTGGCTAGTTGTGAATGACTCATCATCAAAGTGACGTATCCATTTGGACGTAGGCAACCATAGAGCGCCAGAGTTTTTCTAGTTTACCATGAGTCTTGGAGATATTATGTGATGAGGTATCGAATTCTCTTCCACGCCGTAATTGTAAGCTACGGACCTAGACTTTGTCTAATTTGACTAACTGCAAGGCAGCAGTAACTATAGGCTTATT
Organism: Nectonema munidae; assembly: GCA_030549495.1. Taxonomy (NCBI): domain Eukaryota; kingdom Metazoa; phylum Nematomorpha; class Nectonematoida; family Nectonematidae; genus Nectonema; species Nectonema munidae. Next base: position 1,772,946 of record JAUIRK010000509.1, read on the forward strand.
TGGAGGCGGCCTTACTCGCCTTGTCACGACATAGTCCTGAACATGAAGAATTTAACCTGTAGAAAGGAGTCACCCAATCTACTACTTCTTCTCGTTATGTCATCGTGGATTATTCATCAAGATAAGCTTGCTTATGTCACAACTAACCACCATATCTGATGGCCGTTTTACTATCCACAAAGTGCGGACCCGCTCTCTAGCTGTTCCAGTCCAGGCGAGCGAGTGAATGACTAAACAAGAGAAATTCTTTAAAAATTTTATTTTAAATCTAATGTTATAAACTCGTATTTTATGAACTTTTATGGGGCCATACATATATTACGTAAAGCAAAATTATTAAAATTTCAACTATCCCCCACCCCTCTTGTAACGCAAATGTAATACATTCACGCCTAGCCAAAAAAAACGTTTATATCTTCTATTACCCTCGTTCACCTCTTTAAATCTTCTATTGTAGACAGTATCTTTCTTTCTCTTTGATTGTGCTCTACTAATGTAATAACACCCCTGTTTATGTTTAAGAAAACGTAACTAGGCCCATAAATACCACATAATTGATATTTTTTCTGTAAACACTTGAATTAAGTTTAGAAAATAATAAAAAAAATCAGTTTGTTATTATTTATAGTAAACTCAACACTGATTGACTGGATATTTTGAACTATCTTCATGAACAAATAGAACTCCTAAAATGTCCAATAGATTAGATGAAATTTCTAAAATTATTTACTAAGCGATAAATAATATTAGTTTTTAATTTTTATCGAAGCCATAAGATGAATATTATAAAAAATTGTGATAAAAATTAATGATGGGAAATTTGGTCAACATCACCATTAATAATTTAGTTAGAAATATAAATAATAAGTACAAAATAAAAATCATAATAGTCAATTTCAAATCAATTAAATATTTTTGTCGAAAATAAAAAAAGTATGAGAAAAAGATTTAAAATGTAAAAAAATCTTATTCCTAGTTTTTTCTTTAACTATACAATTCGCCATTGAAGAAATCGATTTTTTTTATTTCATGGATAATATTTTCTATTTATTTTCATATTTGACTCAATTACTTTACTTTACACACACCTTACTTTGGTTTACCTAGATTTTAATTGATACACATTCAAACATCTCAATTTACAATTCAATAATTAATAAGAGGTAGAAGAATATATTTATATAAACAATAAGAATAAAACGATGTAAAGTAAAGAAAAAAGAATCCTGTTGGTGGAGCGAGGATGTGAAAAATACACTTAGAGAAAAAAAAGTGCGCTCTAAACGTTATCGAGAAACAGAGAGGAGGAAGCATAAGGATAGGTATAAAACTAAGAAAAAAGAGCTAAAATAGTTATATATTTGGACAGAAAAGATGGCATGCAAAAAATGTATAAATAACTAAAGAATAAAGAGGAATAAAATAGAATATATATAATCATTAAAGCTAATCAAAGAGAGAAAACGAATCTAAAAATGTAGACTTGAAAAAGACAAAGCTGAGAAAATTTTATTTAACAACATTGAGATTGGGGAAAGTTGGGCAGAGTATTTTAAAGAAATTTAAAAATGAACGAGACAAGATTGATGAACAAAAAAATGTTGTAGGAGCAGAAAAAGAAATAGAGCAAAATGAAATTGAAAACACTATAATTAAAATGAAGGCTAATAAATTAAGTAACTATAGAAATGTTTAAAGCTGGTGGCAAAATCTACATAAACTGGATGACGGAGATTCTAAACGAAGTATGGATAAATGAGTGAATCCCAAATGAGTGAAAAAGGAGCTTGATTGTACCAATATATAAAAAGAAGGGAGATAATTTGGAATGTAGTTGCTACCGAGGCATAAAACTGTTGCAGCACTCATTCAAACTTTTTGAAAGAATAATGACAAATTGTCTCTCCAGAGAATTTGGGGCTAAAGTAGGGTTCAGCTTTGAGCCCACTTTTATTTGCTATCGTCATTGATATTATATCTGAATAACTTTGAGCAGAACTATGGGAATTATTTTCTGCCGATGACTTGATAAATTCTGGCTGAGAGTAAAGAAAAAAAGCAGAACAGAATATTTTTTTATAGCAAACATGTTTTGAAAAAGTTGGATTAAATATACTGAAAATAATGTATCGTTATGCCAAAGAATTGAATCAAGTGAGTAGATTTAAATACATTGGATCATTTATTACAGAAAGTAGGAGCTGCCAAAAATACGTACATGCAAGAATAAACCCTTGCTGAATGAAGAGGATAGAACTTAAAGAACAGGTAAAAAATTGTACAACAATTATAAAACCGGCTATGACATATGGGGCAGAGTGTCTGAGTTTAAAGAAAAAATATTATATTAGATATACAACAACCGAAATGAGTATGCTGAGGAAAATAATATGAATCTCACTGAAAGATCACATGAAGAATGAAATAAGGTTATGGTTAGCGTGTTGAATGTAATTGAATGAAGTAGACTTCGATGAATTAGGCATGTTCTAAGAAAAATAAAGAAGAATGCGGTCCGCAGAATAATATATTAAAAGAGTTTTTTTTAGCTAGAAAATTTATTTTAATAATGGGGAGATCTCCTAGTGGTCGAAGAGTAGATTCTTTATTCATTTTTCAACATTTCAATACCTGAATGTTACATCCCTATCATCCATCCAGTTTAATTACTTTTAGAACAAAAAAAAAAATTCTTAAAAATATAAAATTTAAATTTAAATTTTGGTTTCAATAAAATTTAGATTCAAATAAAGTTATAAATTAAAATGTTGTATAAGGAGATTTAAGTTAAAAGAGAGTTGTATTTATTCAAATTATTTGTCAAGGAAATAGAGAAATATTTTTGCGATTATCTTTTTAGGTTTGGCCGTAACCAGGTAAATTGAATGCATTTGTTTTGAAAAGAAACTTCAATTAAAAGTTGCTCTGTAGATGAAATTTTTTAATTCAAAATGGAAACTTGTGACCTGGTAAGATTCTTCAGTTTGGAAAAGCCAAGAAAGGTAAAACTAAAGCGTAAGCGAGTATAAATACAAATATATCTCAATAGAGAGAGAGAGAGAGAAAAAAAATTATTCAAAAAAAAAAACATTTTATGGAAGGTATTATTAAAGTGTGAAGTGCACATATATATATATATATATTTATAATGATATATATATATATTATATATTCACAAAATATATAACATAATTACATAATTTACAATCCTGAAAAAAACAATAGACAAAATGGCCGTCAGTTAGATTTCTCCATTGTGAAATAAAATATGTATATCAACGCATAAATTGTTACAAATATTATCAACTTAAAAGTTCTTTTGTGAATCTTTTGGTAAAAAATACTTAATAAGTAGTTTTTTATTTTCTTTTTAAAAAAAAGCAACGACATAAAAACGTCATCAAATAGAATTTTGTTATCGAGGTAAAAATCATTACATTTATTCAAAATAGAGATATTTGATCCTTTCAGTCTATTATAAATTTTCAAAGGTTTTCTTAACCCTTATGGTACCCTTATTTTCCCAACTTTATAGGTTCCTTGGGCTGTTTTCAACCTTTTTTTTCAAAATTTTAATTCACGTGAAAAATTTTTTGAAATGGCACAAAAATTTAAAAACATTAAATTGAACAATTTATACAACATATTTCAAATGATTTTTGCATGCAAAGTAGTCACAAATAGAGCATTTCAGAGATATTTTATTTTTTGTGTTTATGCAAAGATGACATCTTGCTTTTTTTGGCCCATGAAAAATTTCTTCTTCAACTTCTTGATTATTTCTTTTTTTTATTTTAAGTACCAAATTTTTGCTTGATAAAGTTCTAGGCAGTTTTGGCCTTGCCCTAATCAGTCGTTCTATAAGTTTTTTCCTAGTGTAACCAAATATTTTCGCCTGACATCACAACAATTTTTGTTTTTTATGAAAATCTCTTTTGATAAAATAAAACTATTAAGTGCGGAAATATCAATTATGTTACTAAAAACCACAATTGGCAAGCGCTTTGTTTTTCTTTTGACAGAAAAATTTGATACCATTTGATCAACTACATCAACAGCAACTTTGGTTTTTTTGTATTAATGTATAATCACTTCTGGTTTTTTTGTATCAGAGTCGTCGATTCTTTTAGATTTATGAAAAGAAGATAAAAGGAAGACGTTTTTGTTTTTTATAGGCATATACGAAACAAGCATGTTTTGTTCGGTGAACAAGAACACAGAAGAAAATACATGGCGCTTTTTTATATCAAGTATTGCTGGTGGTATAAACTTTTTGTTTTTACGAACTGTACCAAGAAAAGTCATTTTTTCTCTCTTTTAAGAGTCTTTTAGACAGGTTCAAAGATGTAAAAAAAATGTCACACGTCATGTTGTGACCCTTTATTCCTTTTGTCATATCCATCACAACTGCATTTACAGGTTGCTTTCCCAAATATGGCTGGATGTTCCATACGTAAAAACTCTCAACATCTTCTAAAATCCAAAACTTTAATCCATATTTATCTGGTTTGGTAAGAATGTACTGTCTAAAAGGACAATTTCCCCTGAAGCCTCTGAGCTGCTCATCTACTGTTACTTGAAAACCGGGATTGAAAAGTTTTGGTAGAATAGCAACCCATTCATCCCAAATTTCTTGAATTAGAGCAAACTTGTTTTTTTCTCTTCTATTTTCCCTTGTTTTTTGTCATCAAATCGTAAAACTCTTGAAATCATTTTGAAGTTTTTCAGAGACATTGTAGCTCTAAAAATACTTCTCCCAGTATCATCATCCCATAAGCTGGCAGTGGACTCGTTTTTGGATTTGAAAACTACAGCAAGAATCAACAGGCCTAAATAAGCTTCAAACTTTACGGTATCAAGCTCCACTCAGCTATCACCCATCACAACTTTGCTTTCAATGTTAGTCCACTTCATTATTGTATTCAAAATTTTTGGTTGAAAAAATTGCATAAAAGCTGTGTACTCATCTTCTATCCTTGAGCAAGCATAACTTGTTGGACCTGGCTTCATTGATATGCTATTATGACACCTTTCTTTACTTGAATAATTAAAATCGTCATGATACCATTTTCTCTCCCCATCTTTCGAAAGACAATACTCATGAGTTTCCTCATCTTCTAAATTAGAAAGCATTCCATCGGAAAAATCACTATAACATTCTTCAGTCTCACATAATGAAACATGATCTTCTACCTCAGAAAACTCGCTAATGGAAGGGGAAGAGTCGCTGTACATGCCTTTATAAAAAAATGTAACAATTTAGTACTAAAAAAAATATAAAAAACTTAAATTATGAAAAGAAAAAATTAATTACTCTAATTTTTTCTTGCTTGGACTCTTTTGAACCCAAGATCTCAAATGTATAAAAAAATATATCCTAATAAGTTAAACATTTTATTGTGTTTTAAAAATTATTTTGTGATTTTTATATTATATGTAGGTAGGTATGGAGATTTCTAAGCACTTTCCAGCTGGAGCTGATATGCTTGCAAGTCTGCTGGAATTTGGTCTTCAAAGTGTAAGTTTAGTTTTGTGGGTCTTTCTGAAATAGAAAAAGAAAATTTGGAAGATTTTTATGGGTGTAGACATTAGATTGTTTTGTGGAATGCATGGATTAGTGGTGATAGTGGCTTATTGTTATTAGATATTTGAGGGAGGAATGAGTGTTTGGGTTGCAGAGAGTATAGGTTCGATTGTGGTTATGAGAAGGGAGAGATGTTTGATGAGTAGTGGATGTTGTAGAAGATCATGTAAAGAGGATGGAATATCTTTAAAAAAGAAGCGACTTTTATCAAGGAGTTGGTGTCGGTGAGAATCAAAATTGGACAATAAAGGAGAATATGTGTAGGTGTTTCAATGTACGAACAGCTGAAACGACAGAAAGGGTTTGAGTGAAGTTTGAATTTGAAGAAGTATGCATTACAAGGGCAATGGGATGAGAGCCAGCGAATGATGTTCCGAGGGAGTGAGTGAAAGTGTTTCTTTAAAATGAGTTGTGATAATGGCATAGATGTCAGAGGTGATGTGATGGTTGAGTCGATAGATTGTTGCCACTGCAGTAGTGTAGAGTTGGTTATAGTATTTGTAAAAGTGGAGATGGGTAGAGAAAATAGGGGTAGGATCTGAGAATCGGAGATATTTGATTTTGCGATATAGTCAACGAGGTAATTTTCAAAACAGCTGGAATGAGCTGGGCACCAGACGATTTTTACTACAAAGTGATTGGATAGGTGAATAAGTTTGCGTGCTAAACTATAAGTTGAGTGTGAGATTTTATTTTCGAGTTTTAGGTTTTTTATTAAATTTTGCGAGTCTGTGAAAAAAGTTATGTATTTGAAGGAGGTAGAAAAGGAAGTTAGGTTATTAAGGAGTATGTTGCAGGATAGTAGTACTGCGTGAATTTCAGTTTCGTGTGCAGTGATTTCTGGATCTAGGTTTGTGTGTTGGATAAGAAAAGGGTTTTTTGTGTTTTGTAGGAAGAAAGCGCATGCAGCTGAAGAGCGGTGTTGTGATTTAGAACCGTCAGTGAAAATTGAAAGTGAACAGGTATTGTTTGTTGTGCGTTGGTGAGCTATAGAGTTTAGGGCAAGATATCTGTGGTGACAGATGTTTGTGATGTAAGGAGGAGACGAAGAAGGGTGGATGAGCTCGATTGGGTGGTTTAATGGTAGTACTTGATAAGATGTTTTGTTAGGAGCAAACTGAATTAATAAGGAATTGTAATACTGCAGGGATTGGGATGTTTGAGTTGTGTATAGGCTGGTGAAAGGATGTGGTGGGGGTGTAGAGCAGAAAGTTATAAGGTAATTTTTAAGAAGCGTTTTCTTTAGATTGAGGTGTAGCGGTAGCGTGTTAGTGAATAATTCAAGTTTTGTAGTTGGTGTAGTGTGATAGGCATTGGTGATAGAAAGAAGACACAGGCGATGAATTTTGCTGAGATGAGTGATGGATGACTGGTGTCTCAACTCTGAGCCCCATGAGAGAACTCCATATTTGAGGACAGGGAAAATTAGACTTTTATGAATGAATTTTGTGATTTTTGGGGAAAGTCCCCATTTGTAAGAAATTCCGTTTTTAAGAGAGAAAAGGGTTTTGATTAGTTTTTGTGAGATGCTTAAGGCTATGATAATTTTGAAATTTTTAATAAAAGATAATTTTTTAAAAAATAGATTTAAATGAGCCCTAGGATCTTATAAGGGTTAAGCTCCTAGTAAAAATCCTAGTATTTTAAATCTCCTAGTTATTTTAAATATAAAATATATTCGAATTCAATTTCATTTCTGTGAGAACAATTACATGAAAATTGTTTTGAGTATTAATCAATTCTTTTAGAATTTGCAAATTATAAAAATATAATTATAAATACAATATGTATAGACTTCCCTCATATAATATCAAATATGTAGATTTTTTCCTAATTTTTTTTGATAGTTTACTTTTCATTAGAAATAAGGCTGTCACCAATGTTTAATGTGATGATTTAAAATTTTGATCTTTTTAAGCTGAGCTATCATGCTATTCAATTCTATAATATTATCATTTCTAATTTTTAATGCCGGAGATTACTTTGCCAATCTGACTGGCAACGGATACACTCATATAATTTTTCCATTAGTAACGATATAGTATTATATAATGACCTTATAGATATTTTAAAAATATTTAAACTTTAAATGCACTAAACATTTGGACCAAATCAGAAGAAAAATGTAATAAAATCGCTGAAAAAACAGTTTTTATATCTTTTAAACTTTTCAACTGAGAAAAGTTCAATATTTCATTTCTTTCATAGTATACAAATTGATTTTTTCTTAGCATACAAATCTAATATACGGCTATCTTGGCTTTTGATTTTTATGTCATGTAATATATTTTTATTATTTACAACTTATTAAATTGTTTTTTGAAACAGAACTTTCAAAATGGTATTTTTTTTTAGCGTTTTCTATTTATTTTGAATAAATCCCCCCTCTCTCTCTCAATTAAAGTACTAATTAATTAAAGAATTAAATATCGGTAGCTTAGTTGGGATATAAAATAATTTATACAATTTGAATAGAGGTACCATGACGATAGAGACCTCTCTGATTACGTTTAAGGAATATTAAAAATTTAGAAGAGAATCTCTTTAAAAAATATTAAAATTCTTTAGTAAAATAATTTACTAAAGAATAAGAGTTTTGGTTTTGTTGTTTTTGTAGTTTGTTAATTATGTGTTTTCGTTGTTTTTTGTTTTTTAGTTTTTATTTAAGTCAACTCCTATTTAAAAATGTCAGTTTTTTTTACTAAAAACTTCCAACTTGATTTGCTTTTTTGAAATTTCTTTGTAATTTTTTCTTTCCTTTTTATAATTAATCCTTAAACTTCTAGTTTTAATTCTTCTTATAAGTTTTCTAATTTTCTTTTTGCTTCTATTTCCTTATATAATTTTAATTTAATGGAGACTGACCCTGTTTTTGGTAAGCGAACTAAATGTGATTTTTCTAGCTCTAATATTTTATCTCAACTTGGTGATCTTAAATTACAATCACCCTTAATTTATAAAGATTGCAATAAGGAAATTGAAATTTTTACTGTTAAAATTTTTGAACATATAAAAATTTATCATTCCAATTGACCGAAATAATTTCTACTCAATCTAAGCTCATTAATTATTTAACTCCCATAAAAAAACATGCCTTATTGATTTTACTTCTGAAACTAAATTTTTCAATCCTTTCATCGCAATTAAACTAAAACTTTCAAATGATAAACGAAATAAGCTTCAAACAATTTAGTTCAAAAAAGACATTATTAATAAAATTAATCCTTGCAAGAATAAAATATCTATTGACAATATTAAGATTAATTCTGATGGCAATGATATCATAAGTCTCGAGCACTCTTCCCAGAAAAATTTAATCTGATCTCTCTTAAAAAAAAATTTGATATTGTGACTCATTCAGATATCAAAAGTATTCCCTATGATATGAACAATTAATATATTATAAACTCTATCAATTTTTGTAATTATAACATTTAAAAATATGTGGGTGTTAAGTTGACCAAATCCTTTTGTACGACCAACAAGCATTTGAAATTTGCTGTAATTGAACATAATGCACAAGTGGCACTACTATCCAAGTTCTCGACTATTTTTTGTGGTTTAAACTGTTTACCTATAAGCTTTCTGTCATGGAACGAAAGATTTGTAAAAAGTGTGGTAAAATTGGGCACTTTAGTAAATTCTGCCTTTCTAAAAATCCCCCTTGTTTAAAATGTTCTAAATTACACTCAGAATATATTGAAATAATAACAAAATGTATTAATTGCAACGGTGAACATTCTTTTGATTATGAAAATTGTCCAAAATTTAAAAAAAAGTGTGAATCTTCCAAAATTTTCTGTTTAAATATATTGAACTCATTCCTGCAAGATGTATGGAAGATTCTATCCTAAATATAAATCTTAGAATATCAAAAATTGCTTCGAATAATCTTATATTTCTAGAAAAATGTCCTCACGATATCATATTTTTGAATGAAACTTACCTTTGGAAAAATAGAATTGCTAGTATTCCTCATGCCTGCACTCTAGCTGTTTCTCAGTGCGATCACCCCTTAACTGGAATTTTGTTTTGTAGTTCTCTCTGTTTTTCTCTCAAAATTGAGCTTTCTAGTTCCATCTGTTGTGCTATTTTTAGCAAAATTAGTTTTTCTTCCTTCTATTTCATTTCTGCCTATTTCCGTCAATATATCTACTCGTTATATTGACAACTTTTTCTCAAACGTCATTGATAAGATTGAAGCTTCAGATTTTCTTGTTATCTGTGATTCTAACTCTCGTCATCAACGTTGGTACGTGAAATCAAATGCCAGAGGTCACCTGGTCAATTCTAAACTTATTGAATATAATTAGAACCTTATCAATAATAGTCTTTTTTCCTATTAATGATAATTGTCTTTCTTTTAAGGAAAATCTCACATATGAATCACATCCAAACATCTCTCTAGCTGAACGTAATAATATAATGAATAAGTTAAAAACTAAATCTTCCCCGGGAAATGATAAAATTAGTTATAAACACATAAAAATAGTTTCTCTCTTATCTCTGATCTTTTACTTTCACTGCATGCCTTAAACACTCTTTTTCCTTCTATTTTCAAACAAGGTGTAATTACCCTTATTCCGAAAGTTCCTCATGCTTCTGCTATTTCCGATTGGGAGACCCATCACTCTTTTACTGTGTCTTGGAAAAATTTTTGAAAAAATTATAAGGACCCATATGGCGTATTCTTAATCATATCTTAATTTCAAACTGCATTAGCAATTTTCAATTCGCATACATAAATCGAAAAGCAGCAGATATTGCTAGTGAAAGACTTATTTTCCAAATATATAATTCCTTTAAATCAAAAAAATGTTTTACCTGCTTTTTCATTGATTTTAGGTAGGGGTGCTTTTAATTCTGCCTCATGCTTTTATCCTTATTAGTATGAAAAATATGATGTTTCCTTCTTATATACTCTTTTTTTAAATTTTATTTAAACGAAAGAAAAATTTCTATTCGGAATTGCCCTGATTCCTTTTACACCTTAACTGGTTCCATTTCTCAAGGTGGTTGTCTATCAGATTTACTTACTTTTTATTATACTTATTAATCCCTTATTTCGCTTGTTTGCTTTCCATAAATGCTTCTCTCAAGGCTATTCAGATGATATTATGTTTGGCGTTGAAGGAGTTGATCCTACCAAAAACCAAAAGATGACCTCTCTCCTCTTTGTCAAGGACTTTATAAAGTTATTTATATTAATTTCAAAGACCATGCAAAACATTTTCTTTTCTTCAGAACTATTTGTTTGAATGTCTTTCTACCCATTGCCACATATGCAACACATCATTGTGCTGCATATTCAAGTGCAAAAAAATACCTAGAAACATTTCATGTTTTATACCACGCTCTTCTCAGGAAATCTTTCAAGGTGCACCCCCAGAATCCTTCTCTGTTTTTTCTCCAACTGTCTTCCACTCGACATCATATTAGAGAAATTGTTTGTTACTCTAAAAATATCAGAAATAAATTTGTCCCACCCTAACATCCCTCCTACTACTTTTTCCTAAAATATTGAATATTTTTACAAAATTCTTGCGAGGAATAATTGATTGCGTATCTGATGGTGTCATTTATTTTTCATAAAAATCAATCAAACCTGTCAATCAATGCAGAATATATAAACTTCACAATATATTAAAATTCAAAATTTTTATCTTGTCTTAATTCATTTAATAAAGCAACTTTTGATTTCACCTGTCTGAAACTTAGCTTATTTATCTTGTAGCTGTTCTGATACTTTGTGAATCGTTACAAGAATATCTGAGAAAAAATCAATTTGATTATGAAAGTACTTTTGTCACTCTAGATTTAAAAGTCAATATTTACACAGGTAATGAATACTCAATTTCAATGTGGTTAAAATGGCTATATATTTGGTTAATTCGACACTACATTGACTTATATATTTAAACCCAGTCGATAAAATAATTTTCTTTCTTGATATAATAACAGGAAGAAGAAGATATTTATTAAGACTATGTAACAGATTACAAATATATATATTGAATCAGGTGTAGATAACATTAAACATTAAGATAAGCATACGGTGACCAGATTTTAACATCGGTAAGGCGGGACACCATTAACATGGGGTTCTTAATTAAAATTTAGTCTTTATTGAACAACAAAAAATTTCATAGAACACAAAAATAGTATTGTAATATATTTTTTCAAAGATAAGTACAATTTACAAATTTAAAATATGTATAGTATTATTTATTCTTTGGCATATTTCTCATTTGAGTGAATTTTTTTAGTAGATGCTGTCGTTGTTTTAAAAATCATGAAATTTTTCCCAGGAACTCGTTAGATTATATTTCACACATAAAATGGCTTTTAAAGTCTCAACATTTAATTCTGATTTTTCTGATCTCCATACTTTATTCACCGTAGAAAAAACACGTTCAGTTGCAGCATTAGTTCCTGGTAAGGACAGTGCATATTCCACCATCTTCAGTGCATTATTGTCTGGAATATGGTTTTCTTCAAAATGATGAAATTCTTCCAACCATTTGTTCTCTATCGTGATTTTCGCTGATGCCCAAAATTTAATCTTTTCATTATTAATATACTTTTTTAATAATGATACCTCATTAAAAAGATCATTTTCGAAAATATTACTGTATGTGAAATTTTGAGTACTATAATAGAATGATTTTTGCACATCATTCCATTTAAGTTCTTGTTTCAATGTGACCCAATGAAAATGTTCAATATCATTGTAATGCCACGTCCACTCTTCTAAATAATCTATGCAGTTATATAAAACTTTTTAACACGATTCATCACATGTGCACGATTTATTGCACCTTGTTCTTCTACCTGCATTATACTATTACGAATAATTAACGGGAAGAAATTATTTTCTAACCGCTCATGGCACTGAAATTTTAAATTAACTTCATTTGCCACTTCGATTACCGAAATTTTGTCACCTTCAATACGTTTTATAGCATTTTGAAAAAGAGCTGCTTCATTATGTGCAAACTCTAGCCAAATTTTAGAAGAATCTTTTTCAAAAAACTCTTCTAAAATTCTAGAACGTTTATCCTTTAATAGAAAGTAGGATTTCAAGGGATCATATATTTTCAAAATTCTTTCCATAGAGAGCTAACCAGCGCGTTTTACTGTATCTTTAAGCATTTCAACGCGCACAGTGTATATATAGAAATAAGAATAATAACAATATTTTCCACATCTACGGACAAGTCAGCAACTGTTTGAATGGCATTATGTATTATTTTGTAAAAAAAAATACAATTGGCGCCGCACAACCAACTTTTAGTTTTTGTTTAATCTATAAAAAAATATTATTTGCACTTTTTCTCGCTTTTCCTCCAAAATTTGCGTTCGTGTTGTCTGCGCATATGCAATCAATTTATGTTTTAATTTCTTTTTTTCTAGAATATTTATAATCGAGCTGAAAATTATTTGAGAAGCTTCCCTGGGCAAAGAAACAAAATCTAAAATTCTAATTTTTATTCCACTTTCCGAATCAAAAAATCTAATAACGGTTGCAAATAACTTCTAACAATATTCTTCAAATAACAAATAATAATATATGGATATAAAATTGATTTTTCTAGATTTTTCTTTAATTCTGAAAATGCATATGGGGAAAGCACATTACACACAATTGCTTCGGATTTTGTTCTAGCATAGGCAAATTTTTTGTTGAATAACTTTTTGACAAATTGTGATGTACATGCAGTCCATAGATCTGAAGGAATGCTTGTGATTAATAGCATGAAAAGACATAAGTCCTTCTGCTAATGCTAAATTTTTTTCTTCGTCTGCATAAGTTATTTTCCGAAAAAATTCTTGTATTTTGGAGAAGATGCAGCAGTATTTGAATATCTTTTATGTTTCTGTGTCTCCAAGTGCTTTGAAATATCATTCTTGCCCCCGTGCGATATGGAAATTCACTATTATTACATTTCTCACATTTTACCATGTAATCGCTTTTGGTTTTTTAATAAAAGAAAATTCACCTTTTTAGATCATCTTTGAATTTGCATGATGCTCTCTTCTTACTCGTTGTGTTAAAAATCTAAAATAAAGATATAAAATTATGTTATAAATTATTATATACATATTGCCTAATTAGTGAAATTTAAATTCAGTTTATTTCAAGATTTTTATCATGCCAAACAATCTTAATTCTCTAAGATTTTAACTGTTATAGACTTCAAAGTAAATTTAAAAAAATCACAATTATTTTAATGTTATTGCGCTTGATTTATAAAACTTAGACGCGGGTAAATTATATATGAAGTATAAGAGGACATTTTGTACTGCTTAAACTTGATTATGTGATAAATAGGGATATTTGGAAACTTAAAATAAATTCATTTTGTTTTTGTACTTGAAGTAAAAAATAAAAGCAAAAATTTATATCAATCTAATTTATGAATTAACATTTTTAATTTAAAAAAGAAACAGTTTTTAATACGTATATTCATGAAACATTTTTAGAAAGTAATATATTTTGAAAATTAATTTTTTCACAATTTTTTTTACAAACTCGAATTTTCATTTTTTTCGAACAATCATCTTTTATTCAGCTTTTATTGATGATAAAAAAATATTAAAACTGCTAAAACAAAAAATAAATCAAGTAAATAACAATTATAAATAGTGATAATTAATTTTTTACACCAAACTAAAGATTGACCAGCAAAAATTAAAAACTTCGACAAAAGACGGACAAAGAGAAACATCTAATTTAAATTTGTAAATAGTTCTCGATAATCAGTTTTCAACAATTATTATTATTAAAGTTTAACAATTATAAAATTAACCAAAATAATATGAAATTCATATTCTGGCGAAGTAGTCACATGGCCACCAAAAACTGTATATTGCCTTCTCATTATCATGCCGTTTTATGGCTTGTCGTGCATTCTATTCTAAAATCGGGACGTTTTTAAAATGCCGCGGGACAATTTGTTGAAAATCGGGACTGTTCCGCCAAAAGCTGGTCACTTTAGATAAGCACTGCACAAATAGTAAGAAATGCGCGCTTGTATGGCAGATATTTATAAGGAGTCTAGGTAAATTCACCCACTTCAAGTCACCGACTGTCAATTCATCGATGTGTCAATTCACAGACAATTAATTTCACTGAAAAAAGATATATTGATTTTTAAATTCATTCTTGATTTATTGATTACAAATTCATTTCTTCACATTTTAATTTTCCTTAGAATCAAAACTCAGAATAGAAATATTTTAATTTTTAATTATTTTTAATTAATTTAATTATTTTAATATTTTGTTCTTTTATCTTCTGCTTTTTTTCTTTTGTTGAAATATCTTTTCTTTTTCCTTCTGCTTCTTTTTCTTTTATTAAATTCCCATTCAATACTTATTTTTTTCCAAAATATAAAGTTAAAAAGAATTATAAGCTCATAGTTATCAAACACATTTGTAATAACCCATGGCTTATCAATATATTAAATCTGAAAAAGGAAAGGAAAAGCTCTATTTAAGCTGTTATTTGTTTTTTAAAGAAAAGCAAAAAAACGAGAATGACCTCCAAAATTTAATCATGAACTGTGGAACGTATACGATTCAGTTTTGAGCGATTTACCCCAAACAAACAATTCAGTGGAAGGATGGCATCGCGGCTTTGAATCACAACTGACAGCTTTTCATCCAGACATAAAAAAATTCCTCGCCTATCAGAGTGAGCAAATTCTCAATGCAGCCAAAATGGAACAACAGTTTGCTGGCAATAAACCCCCCAAAGAAGAAAAGAAAATATCACGATTGTGCAGAGAGAGAGAGAGTAAAGAATATCGTTTCAACTTTTAATCCCGAAAAGCCTCTCATTTCTTTTTTGAAAGCAATTGCCTATAATATTTCCTTTTAAACTTTCAAAACTATTTTATTTTTTATAAAACTTCTAATTTTTAATTTATTGTCTGTTTTTTATCATTTAAATCGTTGAATTGTTTGTCGGTGAATCGACACATCGGTGAATTGACAGTCCGTGAATTTACCGGATACCATTTATAAGTTACAACACTTAACTCAAAAATCACGGAAGCAATATAAATAAGATAATAAAATAAGTAATTATTAAAACATAAATATATTTATTACATGATTAACAATCGGTAGTCGAACGCACTATGGTATAATCAGATAAAAATGTGTCATGTACAAGTTTTTAAAGCGTTTGATAGAATACAAATTAATGCGAAAAAAATTTATATTTGAATTATAAAATTGTTTCATTTTATACTCAATAGCTTGCTTAGAATTAGAACGTTTGTACGATGGGACTATCATGTTTTCTGTGAATCTAGGTGAGCATCTTTGTTTTTCGTAATTATACGAGATTGATTTTTCGAAAATCTCAGGTAGCCAGTGACTAACATATTTCAGTGTAAGGATTGCAAACCTTAGATTTTATATATAGAGAAGGAATTTGATAGAATAACAGAGATGTATGTGCAAAGTAACTTTTGAAAACCATTAGTCTAAGTGTTTTTTTCTGAATAGACAGTAACTTCTTGGTGGGAAAGTGGCCCCAATTTACAACACTATAGTGTAAATGAGGGAGAAGAGATTTGTAAAGAAGTATTAAACAGTGGGAAGAGAGAAATTTTCTGCAATATTTTAAAACTCCTGTAACATACAAACGTTTATTACACACATAAAGGACTTGATCATTCCATTTAAGTTTTTCATTAATGATAAGACCCAAAAGATTAAACTTTCTCACCAAAGATACTCCTATTTTGCTAAATATTTCAGTAAAATCATTTCTTTGTTTTAGATTTGAAAAATCAATACAGTGAGATTTGTTATTAATGGTCAAAAAATTGAAAGAAAAGAACAATGGACCAAGGACAGAACCTTGGGTGACTCCATTTTGCAATTTTAATGGAAGTGATGAGAAATTATTTACAAATACTGTTTGAGATCTTTCATGATATAGGAATCAAAAAAATTGATAGCTAAATTTGCAAAACCATACAGTTTAAGCTTTTTTTAAAAGTAAGTCATATGGAATGGAGTCAAAGGCTTTTTTAAGGTCAATAAAAAAAATTAAAACTTTCTGTTTATGTTCGAGAGCATTCACAACTTTACTAATGAATATAGAATGATACATTTCGGTAGAGTAGCCTCTTCTAAACCCAAATTGTCGAGAATAAAATAAAGAATTATAATTAAAGTGTTGGTTAATCTGGTTGTATAATATTCTTTCAAAAATTTTGGAAAGTGTGGGAATAAGAGATATCGGTCTATAATTTTCTACATTAGAAGTACCGCCTTTTTTTTTAACACTAGAAAGACAAAGTGGTCAAAATGACCACATCGTACTTTTTAATCAATAAATTTATATAGAATCCAAAAATTAAATCATCAGTCACTTTGTGACTTTTAATATATATAATTATACTATGTTTTTAATACATGTGTTCTTCAAAACATTTATGAATTTTCTGTGCAGAGACTAACATACCTAAAAAGACAAAGTGGTCATTTTGACATCTCATCAATCAAACATTTGTTTTCAGTTGCTTGTCCTTTTTAATTCATTTTTTAATATTTTTTATTCAATGCCTCTTCCTAAGTATAAAAGAGAAGCCTCTGCAAACGCGTTGTTATTCATTCGTAGTCTCGAGGAAGATAATTCTGGTTCAGATTTTCTCTCCAGCGAAAGCGATGAAGAAACTCTCCGTAATTTAGAGACTTCTTTCACTTCAGAAGATTCATCAAATAACTTAGAAACCGAAGAAGTAGACTTTCAAAATAATAATGATATGATTGGAAAAGATGGAACAATTTGGTCAGAAATTTCTTGCTCTGATGAACATGGACGTAAACAACAACAAAATGTTTTCAAAGTAAAATCTGGTCCAACAAATTATTCTCTTCGTAATATTGATAAAAGTTTTGTTTCAGCTTTTCGATGTATAATTTCAGAGAACATGTTGCGACACATACAAAAATGTACTAACTTTGAAGCTAAAAATTTTGAAAATGACTGGAAAATTGATTTGCACGATATTGACAAATTTATGGCACTTTCAATATTGCGCGGCGTTTTAGGGGGTAAAAATTACCCTCTCAAGTCTTTTTGGTCAAAAAAATGGGGCGTCAATTTTTTCTCAAACACTATGTCACGTTTAAAGTATGAAAAGATTATGAAATATCTGAGGTTTGATATGAAAAGCGATCGTAATAAAAGACTTGAGAATGATAAATTTGCACTTTTTTTCCGATATTTGGAATATCTTTATAGAAAATTGTATTCTCTCATATACACCTGACTGTTATTTGAGCGTGGATGAACAGCTTTTTCCTACTAAAGCAAGGTGCCCTTTTACTCAATACCTACCATCCAAGCCAGATAAATTTGGCATAAAGTTTTGGCTACTTGTTGAGGTTGAATCAAAGTATGTTTGTGGTGGATTTCCTTATCTTGGAAAAGATGAAGATAGAAGAAATCTTCAACTTGGTCATTATGTAGTGGATAAATTGCTTGAACAATCCAAACTGTATAATAAAGGTTACAATGTAACTTGTGACAACTATTTTACTTCCAAAAGTTTGTGCGAAAAACTGCTTGAAAAAAAAACAAGTTTGGTTGGAACTATAAAGCTGAATAGGAAAGAAATTCCTGAACTTTTGAAGCACAAGCCTAATAAAATGCCTAAATTTTCTTCAAAAATTTTTTATTGCAATGAAAACATTTCTCTTACAGCGTATAAAGCAAAAGAAAACAAAATGGTGTTGATTTTGAGTTCTCTTCATACTAAAACAATAAAAATTTTGCAAGATAATAAAAAAAAGCCTGAAACAATTTTGTTTTATAACTCAACAAAGTATGGTGTAGATATAGTTGACCAGATGACAAAGTTATACACTTCAAAAGCAGGAGTTAGAAGATGGCCATTAGCCCTTTTTTCAATGTTTTAGATTTAGCCGTGGTAAATTCTTATATACTTTACAAGAAAATAAATAAATCTTCTATATCAAGACGCCAATTTATTATGAATCTTATTGAAGAGTTAGTTAAAGATCAAGTTGAAATATGCAATAGTGATTCGGACTTTTCTTTGAATGACGACAAAATGTTATCTTCATCAACCAGAAAACTGTGCCAAACAAAACGCTGTAAAAATAAAAGTACTGAAAAGTGCAAAAAGTGTGGAAAAATGGCATGTGGTAAATGCATAAAAAAGAAGTTAATTATATGTAATAGCTGTTAGGCGTTTTTATTGTTTTTTTATTATTATTTTTAAATAAAATAGTTCTAATTTTCAAATTTTGGATAAGTTATACAGAGTGGTCAATTTGACCACATTGTCTTTTTAGGTATAAAAAATCTTTGGTACTTCTAGTGTTAATTGGAATTACTTTGGAAGTTTTAAAAACTTTAGGAAATACACCAAGCCCAGTGCATAAATTGAATAATTTCATAAACGGTGATGCATAGCGTTTCCAAGGAGTTTAATATCGGAAGGGGTTAAGCCATAAAACTTCTCACATTTACTTTTTTTAAAGTTATCTATGGCAATGAGTACATCATTGAGACTTATTTGGTGAAACTCAAAGAATAATTCATTGTGGGCTAAGTATTTTAAAATATTATTACTATCCGAGTTATGTTCTGAATATTAATTAAAATGATTATTAAAGATTTGGACTATTTCTAATGAGTCAGTTACTTCTCTTTTATCAATTGTCAGGGAAGGAATTTATTTATTTTCTCAGGTCTGATTTATAGAATTTATCATTTTCCAAGTAGATTTTATATCAGATGCACTTGAACCAAACATTGATCATATTGTGCTATTTTAGCTTTCCTAAAATTGTACTTTACCTTATTTGACATACTCACCCTTTAATTCTGAAGAAATTAATTTGAATTTCATTTTTCTATATAATTTGTCTCTATGTATTATTAAGGTCAGTATTTTAACATTCATTCAAGGCGACTTATGACATTCATATTTATTTGTTCTGTGTATATACTGAGTAGTCTTACAGGCTTGTTTGATCATAATCAAGTTATCATTTATGCTTTTGGCTATGAATTCAGGATCGTCAGAAGAAAAACAATTCGAAAAATTTAATTTAGAAAAAGTATCAGAAAATTATTTTTCATTAATTTGACCACTAAATGAAGAAATTGTCTGAAAGCGTACCTGAAGATGGCCTAGTAGTAGAATTTATAGGAATGAAAGAAGCTGAATTCAAGATATTTAAAAAAGAAGAAACATGTATGTTCGAGAAACTTTCAAGTAAATTAAAATTAAAATCACCTACCAACAAGTTTTGTGAAGTATTAGAAAAATTACTAATGAAAATATCAAAATCATGCAGGAATGAGTTGATATCATCATAATTATTCGATGGTTTCCCATAAAAATTATGAATATTGAGTTTAGTGCTATGCAAAAGAATTGATACACTCGCAAATTCACAAGTATTTGAAAACACACCATTTTTCAATATTGAAAATTCAAAGGACTGATGGATATAAAAGACAAGACCATAATGTGAAGAAATGGATTTCTTAAAATTCACAAATTTATAGAAAGGTATATTGTAGCACGTAAAATCATGTTCACCTAACCAAGTCTCTTGAAGACAAATGATTGAAATAGGATGGGATGAAACAGAATGAGTATAATTTATGTAAAATTTTAACTCGATAAATTTAGATTTTAAAGAGATCATTTTTATTTTACTATCAACAAAACACATTTTTGATCAAGACCAGTAACTATCAAGTTTATTATAATTGAAAAAATTAAAAGAATCGGATAGGATGTGATTATTCATCATCAGAATCATATGGAGTAAGATTTTTGATATTGCTATACCTGAGGACAATTATAACTTAATCAGAATGATTTAATATAGGACTAATTTTAATTAAGTTTAATGTTACTTCTTTTTCTTTATTCTAACCCAGTTTGTAAGCTGTCTCTCTAAACAGCTTATACCAAGACTCTCGACTCAAGCCAGGGCGCAGACCAATGCGGATACCAACGCAGCGAAAAAACCGTACTACTCTTTCCAACACAGCAAAGTGTTTGGAGACACAGAAAGTAGGAGCATAATTATGTTTTTAGCTGTTAACGAGAAACTTGGAACAATTCAAATTTCGTCTAATTAATCTAAAACAATATTGGCAACTTAATCAGGATTAATATGCAAAAATGAATGATAGCTATTGTAGATAAGTTGAAAAGTGTAAGTTCGACTAAACCGATCACTTTTTGCCCTGCTTCGTTTGATTCCTTTTTCTTATTTGATTCTTCCTTTCATTTAAAATTACAGACAGCTTTGAACTTCGTAATATCTCAATAATAATCTAATTTTGCTCTTCATTATAAATTGGTACTTTCATCAAGAATTCATTTTGTGCAATCTATTTTTGAAAAAACCTTTTTCAGAAGCCCAAAATTCAAACGATTTTAGAGCTTTTCTATTGAAGACAATCTCTTTGTTGATCTTATACATCCGAACCCTAACTCTTTTTTTTTAAATCAATTTCATGTGTTGTAGTTTCATAATCCTCTTTTTTTAATTACAAAACGTTTTCAACCTGACTAAAAAATAACCCCATGTTTCGTATATATTATATATAAGTGGAACAAGATAAAAAAAACTTACAAGAAAACTTTATCCAATTTTATCTTTGTACATCGAAATATATGGCAAACTTCTTGTGTAAAAAATAATCTGAACATAACGAATGAAATATCTAATTTTGTAGCTTGACCTTTGGGGCATGGAGGCTGTCTTGAAACATTTCTAATGTTTTGAGGGGTCTTCCAGTGCAGGTTCCCATTGATGAATAATGTTAGCAGGGGCAATTAAGCTGTCTGTAACGGCAACACTCATCATCGAATGAGTCCGTAGTTTAAATAACATACACCTCATTGTTAAGAGAACTTTCACTGAAGGAAGCACCGATGGAGAAGGAGAGGAGGAATTTGTAGAAGACATTTTTACCGAAAAATCTCATTTCAATAAGAGTTGGTATGTTCCAAGGTTAGATGAAACAATCCATTGCCTTATCTACCTAAACATATACTTGCTATAATCATCATATGGAAAAGTTTAGATAATAATTCAATATTCTCATAGCCTATTTTGACCGATAAAAACGCAGTCATACAAATCACGTACTCAAGAGGAATCTCACAAATCAATAACTAACAATTTTGATTTTCACATTCGTTATATACTTCATTTTATGATCGAACTTTTAGTGCATCAAAAAGAATCATACACTAGCTATGAAAATGAGCTCGGCCATGTTTAAAGTTTTGCAGTTGCTCAACAGTTGTTCCCATTTTATTTATTCGCTTTAAGTATGAAAAGTAGTTATTGGATGAACAGGAAATATTATTGGCTTTGATTGGTGGTGTGAGTTCAAAGTCATATTAAAACTATGCACGCACGAATCCAGGATATATTATAAAATACAGGGAAACATGTATACCCTGTAAGGAGACAGCATAGACCAGAAGGAAAATTAGCTACGAGTAGAAGATTAAGAGTTGTTTTGTTCTTTTCTATTTTCCAAGACATGTCTTGAAGTAGATTTATTAAAGTACCAATTGTTATTTGTTTATGAAACAAAAAAATCATTAATTTTTATGAATCAAAAAAATGCGCTACCTAACTTAATCCAAGTTTGTGTACTTTACTGACATTCTCAATCAGTTATTTTGTATATTCTCGAAATTATGCTACCTTTATACAAATTTATTTAATACAAAAATAGGTTATTTATTTGTATAAAGTGTTCATTAGAAGAATGATTTTTCTACCGTGTTATTGTTCCACAATGTGTTTAAAATCATTTGGGATGTCTTTTTGTGTGTATATTACAACATACTAGAGATCCTTCCAAGCCAGCATATTATTGATTTAAAAACTATATAATTAATTTTTTCAATAAAATCAATATTAATTACAGGCAAATTATAACAATATTATGTATTTAAAAATAGATGCATTTCGACTAAGACAAATTAACCTTTATAGAGTTATTATGGATGAACCAATTGTTGAAAGATTCAAGATCATCCACAATAAAAAATATACTTTTTCACAAGAGCAAAAACATCATTAATATAAATAGAAAAAAGTAGTGGCCCCAAAATAGAGCCTTGAGGCATGCAACTAGACATATTTTAAATGGAAGAAAAACATTCGTCCGAACACGCATTGATTTCTATTAGACGAGTAGAATGACAACTTATTGGAAAAACGATAACATCAATTTATTTATTGATTTAATATTTTTTAATTTTATATAGATAGATGCAAGAAAATTTCAGTGATATCAGATTTAAAGTCCACACTCTCATATATAGAATTTAAAAAGAAGGAATGAACTTTCACAACGCATTAAAAAATAAATATAATTTTGTTTAAATTAAAAGTAAGTAATTATGAATAAATAATTTCTTTATTTTAGAACAAATTTGACCCAAAAAAATCATTTTTGGAGCGGGGGGGGGGGGGGGGTTACTTTGCCCTGTGTCCCTCTGCATTCTCCATTGAGTTATTAAATAATAAATTTTATAATAATGATTAACAGACAGATTTTTAAATTACCATGCATAAAAACAGTTATGAAATATGGGAAATATACTGTAAAGTTGAAAAAAAAATTAGTGAGAAGCAATATATCGAGTATATAATGAATAAAATTGCCATTTTTTTTATCTGGAATAAATTGATCAAAAGCGCCAAAATTCCTTTAAATTATGAGTAAAAAATTTAATTTGCAAAATCAGTATAACTCATCATTCAAAGTATCTGACAAATTTTTTCCAATAGTGTGGCTTCTATAGGTATGGTCGATGGGAGAGGGTGCCCTTATGCACTTAGATGGATCCGCTCTGAGGAATAATATATGTATATTTTAAACATGTGTAAAATGAAAAAAATTAATCTGAAATTGGAGTTGAAGTAGATTGCTTGTCTCATTCTTTCCATTTACGTATATGAATCAGGGTTCACGCGATTTTAATTGAAATTTTAGATGAAAGTGTTTTATTTTTCGATTGTGCTGATTCTGCTCGTTATATCTACGTTTTCCCAAAAGCATTCCTATCACTTGTATTCAGTGGCCTATTCAGAAAATTACTTTAGTGGGAGCTTTACAAGTTTTTGAGGGGCTTTAAAAGGTCATTTGTGTTGCATTTAATTTCTAATATATATCAATTTACAAAAATAACCATTTCAAAGATACTGGAAGAGAAACAAATTTAAAAGATCGATACTTCATTTTAGAGAGGGGGCTATGTCCGAATGCACCCTGCCCGCCCACCTTGAATACGCCACTGCTTGTGTATGCATAGTTTTGAAATCCTAATATCATTACACTTTATTGTTTTCTTTTTATCTTAGCATTCTAATTAAATTCAATTAATTTTCGATTCTTATCACATTTTTGATTTATTGTTTAGAATCAAAAATTTAAGACCTAAAATTAAACAAAGGTCCCTATTTTCTTTACTCATGAAGGTGGGCTTTATCGGATCGGGAAAAATTGCACAAGCCATGTGTTACGGCCTAATCAAAGCTGGAGTCTTGTCCACAGATAGCATCATGTCTAGTGCTCCAAACACTTCCTTTGATTCAATTTCTTTGAAACAAATTTCACTTTTCAACATTAAAACTAGCCATTCAAATAAAGATGTCCTAAATTTTGCCGATGTTATCTTCCTTGCCGTCAAACCTGATGTCGTATTTCCTATTTTATCCGAGATGAAAAGTAATTCACTGACGAATAAATTAATTGTCTCGTTGGCTCTGGGCATAAATTTAAGTCGTTTGGAAAGTTCCTTACCTGAAAAGTGTCGTGTTATTCGCGTTATGCCGAACACGCCCATGCTGGTTCAATCCGGAACCTGCATTTATTGTGTCGGATCACATGCAAATGCGTCAGACGTGCACACGTTAACGAATCTTCTGTCACCCATTGCACATTGCGAAGAAATAAAAGAAGATTTAATGGATTGTGCAACGTCCTTAACAGGTAGTGGACCAGCGTATATTTATATGATTATAGAGTCCTTGGCGGATGGAGCCGTTAAGATGGGTATGCCCCGAAATAAAGCATACCGGCTAGCGTCTAGTATGGTTGAGGGTGCGGCGAAGATGGTTCTGAATTCGGGCAAGCACCCCGGTGAACTGAAGGATGACGTTTGCTCTCCCGGAGGCTGCACAATCGAGGGCATTTATTCGCTGGAGCGGTCAAATGTTCGCAGTTCTTTCATGTCTGCCATCGAAAAAGCCTGTAAAAAGTGTGAAGAAATCAATCTGAATAAAAATAACAATTAAAAAAACTTGAGATTCCATATACCTCACTTTCATTTAATAGCATGTTAAATTGTTATTAAAGGTACTAATAAAAATTCTATGTATATTCGTTTGTTAATATTTGAGTATAATACAAAAATCTAATCTCAAAGGAGCTTTGAGTCTTGTCATATATGGAACATTAGCATTTTTTTTAACGAATGAAAGGCCTCTAGAAATTGTATAAGAAATGTGTCATCTTGGAGGCAGGTCAATTCAATCCGCCTTTAAATATATTGATAGTAATATTGCCTTGAGCCGTTATCTTGTAGATCTACTGTCAAAATTATTCACGCCCCTTAAGACATTGATAAATAAACTTCCATAGAGTTTGTGTCACATATACTAAAGTGTTGAACTTTTAAATTTAAGTCTGGTGGAATTCCTATATATTAGTTTTCCAGCAAGTTATGTAAAGTTTATGTTGGTTTTTTTCCAAACTACTGTATATCTTATTTCCAGTTTTGTCGGTAATAATAGTAATTTCTTAGCAGGTAAACATTCTTTAAAGTCACTTATAGAGGAAGTTACAAATTATAAATTATATTTTGAATATGATATCTAAATCATTCATAATAGGATTATATAATCCTAAAAACGGGTAAATGTTATTTATTCAGAAAAAATGAAGAAGTTTTTATTTATGTACTATTATAAACTATAATGTAGCATTAGATGTTACATTTAAAATAGTTTAAATTTAAAGATTGATTCTTTATTTGACCTCGAAAAACAAGCATTTTCTACTGCATTCTGCGAATCTCGTTCTAACTCTGCATTCGAAAGTTTTTCCGTTTTTTTCTTCTGCACCGTTGGCATCACTTTCATTCGCTTCACACTCAATCATATCTGATTTTTTTGTTTATTCAGGTTTATTTTGAAAATAAATGTATTCCTAACTGTTAGATTAAGAATGAATTCATAGACACTTTCTATAGTGCCCTTAGTTTTTTGAAAAACGCAAAATAAATATGTTTTTCATTTTAGTCTAACGTTGTGTTTTTGCAACTCACAAAAAAAGGCTGAAACAATCTATGAGTAGAATCTTTTTTGGGGAGAAATTTTAAAGCAAATATTTTGGAAAAATATAGATAAAAGCTTAGATAAAAAGTTTATAGAGAATAATTTGATTTTTTTTTCAAAACTACAAATAAAACAATATTTTAATAAATTATGTTCAAGAAAATAGATCAAAAAGTTTGGGTTGCAATATAAAGGAGTACGATTTAGGACATTTTAAAAACTAACTAGTGAGTCAGGATTTATATAACGTGTTTCTAAAGCAATTTTACATAATTTTAAGTTGGAGATTTAGCTATTTGAAACAGAAAAGTTGGTGTTGCCTAATTATATATTTTTAATGTCAAAGTCGCACAATTATAAATAGGTGGAGTCATCAGTTTTAAAAAAAAAGTACAGTGATGCTTTCCTAATCCGACAATTTAATATATCCGACTCTTTTTTGTAAATAATAAGGTGCATTGACTATTTTGTATTTCTTAATTTATTAATCCGACAAATTTTGATTCCGACTACCACATACTTTTTTAATTCCATGTATATACGACTAACCTACATAGATGACTTTTTAATCGGACTTTTCAAAATTCTTTAGATTTAATATTATGGATTATAATTATTTAAATTATTATTACAACAAGAAATTTAACAAATGAAGAAATTGTTGCCCCAGCCGAAGAAAGAAACGGTTGTAGTTCTTTTAATATTGGAAATGATGAATGAAACTCTGATGCAGAGCCTCCGACATCCATTAAAGAAATGTGGTCTTATTTAAGTGGAGCAATAGAAAATGAAGATTTCTCCCAATTTTTAGACGTTTTATCTTTAATTTTAAATCAAGTGAATAAAAAAAGTATAGAGAAGTTTTTAGTATAAATTTCAATAAAATTTTCAATTGTTTAAAATTTCTTTTTGTTTTGAAATTTTGAATGTAAAATTTTTTAATCTGACTTCACTAATGCTGTAAGCATAGATGTAGGATTAACCAATCATCACTGTATACTTCTTTTGATCAACTAAGTACGGATAAATGAGAGAATTCCAAATGACTGAAAAAGAAGCTTGCTTGTACACATATATAAAAAGAAGAGAGATAATTTGGAATGCAGTAGCTACCGATGCATACAGCTGTTGGAGCACTCATTCAAACTTTTTTAAAGAATAGTGGAGAAACAAATGAGTAGAATAGTGAATATAGATCCCATACAATTTGTTTTTATGCAACGAAAAATTGCAGTGGATGCGATAGTTATTGCTAGACAACTTATAGAAAAGAAGTTAGAAGGAGATATGTCAGTATATTGTGTTTTTGTAGAACTTAAAAAGGCCCATGATCATGCTCCCAGTGAACTAGTCTACGCTTGCTTGAAAAAAAAGGTTACAGAAAAAATAGTCAGAATAGTAGTCAAAATGTATAAAGTTAAAGTGCGGTTAGAAAGACAAATTGTCTCTCCATAGAATTTGGGGTTAAAGTTCGTTTGCATCAGGGTTCAGCTCACTTTTGTTTGCTATCGTCATTGATGTCATATCTGAATAACTTAGAGCAGAACTATGGGAATTACTTTTTGCCGATGACTTGGAAAATTCTGGCTGAGAGTAAAAAAAAACTGCAGAACAAAATATTTTTATGACAAACATGTTTGGAAAAAGTAGGATTAAAAATGAATTCTGAAAAAACAGAAACGATCGTGTAGCAGAAGTAAAAAAGAAAAACTAAAAATCATGGATCGTCAGACAAAGAATTCAATCAAGTGGGTAGTTTTAAATACATTGGGTCATTGATTTCAGAAAGTGGAAGCTACGAAAAAGATGTACATACAAGGATAGATGCTAGCTGGATGAAGTGGATAGAAGTTAGCAATCATGTACGATAAGGAACATGTGTTAATCTTTCTTCTCATAGTTATGCGCTAAGATCAATAACAAGGGTGATACCAGTGGAATGCAATTCTTCTTCGCACATTGTCGGTATGAATATACCGAAATTAAGAAATCATAAAAGTGCTATTTCTAAACTGGAAATTTTTCAAAATAAAAAGGCTAAGATCACTCAGCACAATTTTTACTTTCGATTGCCATTTTTCACTTCAAAAATAGTCTTGATTTTTCTCTACACTGTTTCATAAAAAGAAAGGAAAACCTATGTTAAAAAAGATAGGAAAATCCCATGTTAAAAAGTGGTACCACAATATATACCATTTTTACTTCTAAATTGTTTTTTTCGTTCGAAATTGTCTCCATTCTAATTTGTCCATTTTCAATTATAATGTGCCTACCCTATTAGTGCTGGGGGAGGCGTTTAAAATTAATTGTATAAAATTGGCTTAATGATATCCCTTCAAATTTCATGACTTTTCTTAAAATCGCTAGATTTTGATATCATTTTTATGTTAGTTAAATCACCCGTTCATGTCCAAAACTGTCAATCAAAAATTAAAATTTTTCAACAAAATTTTGACATTATCTGTAGTTAACCTTATAACTTAGAGACAGTTTTGAAGGCATAAAAATTTATATATTTAATTTTTTCAATAATCATGGCAACTTTTTAGAAAATTTAAATCAAAATTTTGATTAATCAGAAAAATATTGCTTCAAATTTTACATAAAATATATGTTTTTTTTTACTAAATTGGCCATGCTGGTTTCATTTCTGGATTCAGTTTTACATTTTGGATTTGAAAATACCTATAAGTGTTAATCAAATTTGCGGTTTACTTCTAAAAATTAACACTAAAAACATTCCTTCAAATTTTACATAAAATACAACGATAAAGTAAAGGTAATTTATTGGGCACAACGTTAAAGGATTATAAATTTTGGCTAACAATCAGCTTTTTCAAATAAAAAACCACAATCCTCAGAGCGAGGAGAGTTCTTGTTGTAGTAAACAGTGATATGTGTACCAATGAGTATGAGTCACTTATAATAGTATAGTTGGTGTGTGTGTGTGCAAGTATGTATGAATTATACATGTGACACTTACTCTTCTTTTACGAGATGTAGTCTTTTACAATAGAATTATTCTTATCCGATTCTATACGAAAAAGCTTTTATGTTTAAAAATTTATGATCCTTTAACGTTGTGCCCAATAAATTACCTTTACTTTATCGTTGTACTTACCTTCACCAATTTGATGGGGCACCTTCAGCACCAAATTTATATCTTACATAAAATACGTGTGTTATACTAAATCGACCAAGCTGGTTTAATTTCTGTACTCATTTTTTACATTTAGGATTTGAAAATACCTATAAGTGTTCATCAAATTTGTGGTTTACTTCTAAGAATTGTTTCCAAAACTTTCTTTCAAATTTTACAATGAAATAAATGTGTTAATACCAAATCGATCATACTGTTTTCATTTTTGAAATGATTTTTCACATTTAAAGGTCTTAAAATATCAATCAATGTCAATCAAATTTGTAGTTTGATTCTAAAAACTATCTCCAAAAATATTCTCTTTAATTTTACATGAAATATATGTTTTGATACCAAATCAACCATGCTGGTTTTATTTCTGAATTTGCATTTAGAGGTTATAAAATATCTGTCAGTGTCAATCAAATTTGCGGTTTACTTCTAAAAATTGGCTCCAAAAAAATTCATTCAAATTTTACAATGAAAAATATGTTTTTATACTAAACGATCATGATGTTTTCATTTTTTAACTAATTTTTCAGAGGCCTTAAAATATCTGTCAATGTCAACCAAATTTTTTGATTACTTTTAAAAACAATTTTCAAAAATATTCTCTCTAATTTACATTAAATGTTTTTATAAAAAATCAACCAGGCTATTTTTACTTCTGAAATTAGTTTGTGAATTTAGAGGTTTTAAAATATATGAAAGTGTCAATCAAATATTCGATTTACGTCTAATGTCTACAGAAATATTTTTGAAATTTAAATAAAATATCTGTTTTTATCCCAAATGGAAGATGCTTCATATGACTTTACATTTCATTCACTGAAGATACTTCAACACGATGGAATTTGTTTCCCTTAAAAGATCTTTGAATTGCTGCTTTGTATTATTTAAATTTTATATCCATCTAATATTATAATAAATCCTAAGGATCTACCCTGCGTCCATCCTGTTTTTATTTATAAATAAATAAATAAGTCAGACGAAGTGTGAAAGGCATGTGTATATATATTTGAAATTTGCTATTGGATTGGTGAAACTGAATAAGAAAAACCTCAAAACAGAAATCACCATTAGGTAATAAAAAAATTTCATGAGAGATGTTTTTATGTATATAAAAACCAAGGTAGGTAGGTATGGAGATTTCAAAGCACTTTCCAGCTGGAGCTGATATGCTTGCAAGTCTGCTGGAAATTAGTCTTCAAAGTGTGAGTTTAGTCTTTGTGGGTCTTTCTGAAATAGAAAAGAAAATTTGGAAGATTTTCATGGCTGTCGACATTAGACTGTTTTGTAGAATGTATGGGTTAGTGATGATAATGGCTTATTGTGATTGGATATTTGGGGGAGGATTGAGTGTTTGGTTTACAGAGAGTATTGGTTCGATTGTGGTTATGAGAAGAGAGAGATGTTTGATGAGTAATGGGTGTTGTAGAAATTCATGTAGAGAGGATGGAAAATCTTTAAAAAAGTGGCGGCTTTTTTCAAGGAATTGGTGTCGGTGAGAATGAAAAATTGAACAATAAAGGAGAATATGTATAGGTGTTTCAATGTACGGACAGCTAAAACGACAGAAAGGGTTTGAGTGAAGTTTGAATTTGAAGAAGTATGCATTACAAGGGCAATGGGATGAGAGCCAGCGAATGATGTTCCGAGGGAGTGAGTGAAAGTGTTTGTTTAAAATGAGTTGTGATAATGGCATAGATGTCGGAAGTGATGTGATGGTTGAGTCAATAGATTGTTGCCACTGCAGTAGTGTAGAGTTAGTTATTGTGTTTGTAAATGTGGAGATGGGTAGAGAAAATAGGGGTAGGATCTGTAAATCGGAGATTTTTGATTTTGCAACGTAATCAACAAGGTATTTTTCGAAACAGCTGTAATGAGCTGGGCCCCAGACGATTTTTAATTCAAAGTGATTAGATAGGTGAATAAGTTTGCTTGCTAAACTATAAGTTGAGTGTGAGGTTTTATTTTCAAGTTTTAGGTCATTTATTAAATTTTGCGAGTCTGAAAAAAGTGTGCGTGAATTTCTCTTTCGTGTGCAGTGATTTCTGGACCTAGATTTGTGTGTTAGATAAGTAATGGGTTTTTTGTGTTTTGTAGGAAGAATGCGCATGCAGCTGAAGAGCGATGTTGTGATTTGGAACCGTCAGTGAAAATTGAAAGCTAGCTGATAGTATTTGTTATACGTTGGTGAGCTATAGAGTTTAGGGCAAGATATCTATGGTGACAGATGTTAGTTGTGTAAGGAGGAGACGAAGAAGGGTGGATGAGCTCGATTGGGTGATTTAATGGTAGCACTTGATAAGATGTTTGGGCAAACTGAATTAATAAGGAATTGTAGTACTGCAGTGATTGGGATGTTTGGGTTGTTTATAGGTTGGTGAAAGAATGTTGTGGGGGTTTAGTGCAGAAAGTTATTAGGTAAGCGTTTTCTTTAGATTGAGATGGAGGGGTAGCGTGTTAGTGAATAATTCAAATTTTGTATTTGGTGTAGTGTGATAGGCATTGGTGATAGAAAGGAGACACAGGCGATGAATTTTATTAAGATGAGTAAGGGATGACTGATGTTTCAACTCTGAGCCCCATGAAAGAATTCCATATTTGAGGACAGGGAAAATGAGACTTTTATAAATGAACTTTGTGATTTTTGGAGAAGGTCACCATTTGTAAGAAATTGCGTTTTTAAGAGAGAAAAGAGTTTTGACTAATTTTTTTAAGGTGCTTTTGAAATGAGTAGAGAATTTTAAGTTAGGTTGGAAAGTGAGCCCAAGATATTTTACTTGGTTCTGTGGATCTAATTTGTTTGTTGTCTTAAGTTGCAAGGGTAAAGGTTTAATTCTTTTGCATGTGAAATGAATTAAGTAGAATTTATTAGGGTTAAAGGAAATTTTGTATTTTTGCGCTTTGAATTGGATTTGTTTTAGTATGGAAAGAGATTGTTTAAGGTTTTCGTTTTGCTCAGAACTACAAAAAGAGAAAAGAAGGTCATCAGAATATCCCTGAGAAAAGTTAGAGTTGTTATTGATAAAAGCTAGAAGGGGGTTGATGAGTATTAACCAAAGTAGATCAGATAAGCTGCTACCTACCTAGAAGAAGAAGAAGAAGAAGAAATTTTTATTATTAGAAAACAAAATATGAAAAACTATTGATAATAAAAAATAAAAAAATCACAACATATGGCCCATCACCACAAGAGAAGAAAAAGGAAGGAAAGGCACTTCATCGTGATTTCAATAACTCATGCGAGATGGACATATCAATACGGTGAAGAATAAAAAGATACAGAGAAATAAAAATTAAAAAAAATATATGTAAACAATAGTGTATTATATATATATATATTTATTTGTTTATATTTATTTGAATATAAAACATAAATTTGTGAAATGTGATTGTATTAGGAACACCTTCAAGTAAAAAACAAAGCTTGCGAAGAAGTTTTGAATCCTTTACACGATTTTGCAGTTCAAGCTTGGGAAGAAAGAAATTCACAAGGAAAAACGTCTAAGAAGTAGTGAACGAAAGAGAGATTTTTCACTGACTTCAGGAATATGGAAGAGAAGGTTGGAGCGAGTGAAGTAGCCATGTGTGGAATTGTTTTGTATGAACAGAGAATTTAGAAATCCATTTTGGTAACACGATTTATAAAAAAAATTTTAATGAGATAAAACATTGATATCAAAAATACTAATACTGGAAAGATAGTCATTCGTATTATTAAAACTGTTAATAAACTGCAAGAATTTACTTTCGTATAAATGTAATTTTCTTAACATCGTTAAACAAGAAGAGCCCCATATAAGATTGCAATACAGGAAGTGTGGATATATGAACGCATAGTAAAGTAGTTTTTTACATAGGAAAGTGAGACAATTATCTATTTTACGAAAAGTCCCAAGAAGTCGAGACACTTTTAAATGTAACGAAGAAATATGCTTATACCATGAAAGATGGCTAGTTAAAGTTACTCCTAAAAAAGTAAAACAATCTACCCTACTTAATTTAAATCCTTCGAGTGTTATATTGAAATTTATGTCAAGTGATCTTTTAGAGAAAATCATATAGACACATTTTCTCAAATTGAGGGAAAGCATGTTATGATGACACCAATTACAAATTGATTTTAAAGAAGAGTTACTAATAATAGAAACTGTTGAAATATCATTAAAATTTAAAGACATGACCGCATCATCAGCATACATAATTAAGGAAGCGCGATTATCTAGAACAAAGAAGATATCATTAATAAACAGAAGGAAAAGTAGGGGTCCGAGGATTGACCCTTGAGGGACTCCTTTTTCCACAAACTTGACCTCTGATTTTCCATTGAGAGAAACAAAAAACGTTTGTTTATATAAAAAACTATTAAGCCATTTTAAAAGAGGGCCGCGTATACCTAATTTAAACAATTTATTGCTGAGCAATTGATGATTAACGTTATCAAAAGCTTTAGCTAAATCAAGAAATACAACCAAACTAAACTTTTTAGCATAAAAATGACTAGAAATGGAGGTAAGTAGAGATAAAACAGCATCTTCAGTTGATTTATATTTCTGAAAACCGAATTGATTCGGATTGATAACTCTATGCTTGTCTAAAAAAGATATAACTCTACTTAAAATGTTTTTTTCGAATATCTTGGAGAAGTTGGACAAAATTGAAATCGGTCGATAACTATCCAATGAATTAGCAGGCTATCCATTCTTCAAAACAGGAATAATGCGCGCTAATTTAAGATCTTGAGGAAATTCTCCCATTGCAATCGATAAGTTAAATATGTGAGAAAGAGCAAAATGAATACTAGGAAGAATATCTATTATATGGCAAATAGTCAACTCATCATCACCACATGACCTTTTATTTGATAAAGAAGCTATTGTAGTCACTATATCGTTATAGTTAATTTCATGCAAATATAAAGTAGATGAATTAAGTATGATAGTCTTATCGATGAAGTTATAAGAAGAAGTGTTGATATTAATCTCAGAAGTAATGGCAAAATGATTAGCAAATTCATCACTACTGAAAAGAGCATTAAACGAATTTTTATTATAGGGTTTTAAAATCTTATTTAATTTGTTCCATATAGTATTTTTTTACAAGAAGAAAAATAGTTATAGTAATATGCCGATTTAGCCCTTAAAATTTCAATCTTATACTGCTTCAAAACATTTTTATATTTAGCACAGTTCAAAGGACTAGGATTCCTAACCCTTACCCTATAATATTTGACTTTCAATTTCCTAAGAGAATTTAGAAATGGGAAATACCATGGTTTACTGTCATTTTTCACTTTGAACTTTACAAATGGGAAACTAAGAGTGAATGATTTCTTCAAGAGATCGATGAAAATATTGTATGCATTATTCGGATTTTTAGCTTCAAAAACTGGCTCAAAATTGATTTGTGCTACACTGGAAATAAAAGATAAGCGCTGTTTAAGGCCAAAACTTTTTTTGAATGCGTAAAAAGACTTAGTTGGATTCTTAAAGAAATCATCAATGAAAATACAATTGGGGAAATGGTCAGAGATATTACTGATAACATTATAAGAGTAATATGGTAAGTTAAAATTTATAAAAATGTTGTCAATTAATGAACAGGAAGAGGAGGTAAGACGAGTACCTTTAGTTATGGTAGGGAAAAAGCCAAACTGATGAAAAATATTGATAAAATCCAAGTTATCTGAATTTTTATCAAAATCAAACAAATTGATGTTAAAATCCCCGCAAATAATTGAAAATTTAGAGAAAGATTGTTTATTAAAAATACTTGATAAATAGTTGTTGAATATAGAAATATCGGTGTTAGGAGGTCTGTATACAGACAATAAGTTGAGAAGTTTATCTTCCATTTGAAAACTAAGTAATAAGGAATCAAAAAAATTATTTGAACAAGACAGGTTTTTGATGGAGACTAAGTTAAAAGTGGCTAAGAAAAAGACACCTACACCACGTCCACGTTTCTTTCTCTCATGAAAATAAAATTTATAACCAGGAAGTTCAAAAGATTGAGAGCCCAATTG
The DNA here is from genome assembly GCA_030549495.1 of Nectonema munidae. NCBI lineage: Eukaryota > Metazoa > Nematomorpha > Nectonematoida > Nectonematidae > Nectonema > Nectonema munidae. The sequence continues at coordinate 1,808,088 of JAUIRK010000509.1, forward strand.
CCATATTTCACTTAGAACAATAAAGTGAAATTTAAACTCGGAAGAACTAATAAAATTGAAAAAGGAATCAAAGTTGGACTTTAGACTACGAATATTAAAATGCATCAGTTTCAGGTTTTTAAAGGAGATTTCAAAGTTACAGGAAAGAAAATCTTTTTGATGAATATTTTGTGTGGATGCCCTAGATTCAGCTTCAAAATTATCAAAAAAGTTTGTATCATGTAAATCAAGAGGCAAAAAAGTTAAATCTTTACTAAGATTCTTCAAATCAATCATTCATTACAGTATAATAATTATTATACTCTCTATTTTTAATTACATTTACGATGTTAATAAAAGACGGACAATCCAGATTATAAAATTGTTTGGTGCATTTGTTATCTTTACACTTGAAACATTTGGTTTGTTTATAAATATGGCATTTGTCAAAAGTATGTTCACTAGAAAAACAAGTCTGACATTTGATCGCCTTTTTACATTCATGAGTAAAGTGATTATACTGAGTGCAGTTAAGACAATACTTGACTTTGAGGAAGAAAATGGAAACTTCATAGGAAAGAGGGCCATAAAATATTCTGTTTTTCAAGCAAAGAGCTTTAAAAAAAATTCTTTTTCAAAGATATCAATAAATTGAAGGATTTACTAGTTCTTTTAGATTCGAATTTAACAATTTTTTCAAATGCGTCAATTGGTATATCATTTTTAGAAGATAGGTGTTCTTTTATTTCATCTATATTATTGAAATCAAGAAATTTAGGGATGTTTTTTAGAATTATTCTAGGTATACGATTTTTACTAATAAAAACTTGATTTTGTATATTTTTGGCATTCAAAACAGATTCCGCCTTTTCAAGTTCAGTTCTATCATGAAAGTCAACAAATACCTTATTGTTAGAAATATTACTTCGCAATATTTTAGATTTCGCAATATTTTTATGCAAAAAAGATACTTTATCAAAGCTTTCATTACCTATTGAATTACCTAAATCATTTTTAACATCAATAACCAGAGTATTCCTTGGTTCTGAAGCTTTCTTAGAAATAGGATTAAATTTTGAGTTAGATGTCTTATTAAAAACATTTTCTTGAACGACTTCAGAATAAGTTTTTATACAGGATTTTTCCACCAATTTTTCTATTTTATTCAACTTCTCTTCTAAATTTATAGAAACACCAAACTTTTCAATAATATACTCAAGTTTAAGCTTAATTTCTTTTTTAGTAAGAGATTCAACCGAATCCTTCAAATTACAAATAATGTCAACGAGTTCACAGGAATTCATGAACAAAAAGTTAAAACAAAAACAAAATTATACTTGTAAAACAGGCTAAATAAAAAAAGGAAACGCTAATCATTTAATTTAATCGCCACCTACCTACCTATATAAAAACAAAAATAAAAGAGTCTCTACATAATAACTTCTCCATGAAGATTTACTAAATTTTATTTTATTAATTTACCTTTTCTAAACTATGAATAATCTTGTCTTCTAAATATACGTATTCATAACTAATAAATATTTTATTATTTTTATATTTTTGATCTAATCCTTTAAATAATGTCTGATTTACTGAATTTTACTCTTAGCGCTTCTTACTAATCTAACATTTGCAATACCCAGTAAAATATTATAATTTGTTTATTTAAATTTTGATTTTTCTAATATATTAAATATATTTGTTTTTCGCTTTAATATATTATAGTTTTATGGATAATTTAACTCATTTATTGTGTTTTATTAATGGAATTATTTGAGTCTCGGTCTAGATGATCTGAGTTCGATACCTAATAATGACTATCCTCCACATATGTCTACCTATGTCTTTCCTCGGATGCGATATCAACAACTAATAAGTGAAAAAATTTTACATGTATAAATCTTAGCGTCTAAAAGATCCCGTACGTATCATAATTGTGTTAAGATTTTAATAATATTGTTCAAACTATTTTTTTCTGTCTTTCTTTTTGATTTTGTTTTCTTTTTAATGCATATGGTGTTTTAAAGACGTAAACGTGAGCTAGCTTAATTTATTTTTAATATTTCAATAATTTTTTCACTAAGGGCAATTTATCTTGAATTGTGTTAAATAAGGTGCTTTTATAAATATTTTTTCCGATATTCTGAGTTGGTATTTATATTAACCCTTTGAGGCTTAGTGTGACACCGGTGTACCAATAAATAATAATCCTCTGGTTACAACATACAAAATTCCATTGAAAAAAGCAGACGATTATTCTTCAAAATTCTTGTCCTCAAAGGGTTAAGGCAGAGATAAAAAGATTAAAGATTCTGTGTTAGCCAGTATTATTCATATTTTCTTTTTCAAGAAATAAATTTTATTCAATCATGTAATTTCCCCAAAAACGGTTTTTATGTATAATTTTATTAGATAAAATTCATTTATTAATTTGATTAAAAACATTTTCCATCTGACTAAATATATTATTCATAAGATTGCCTAAAGTTCGATTTCCTCTGAAATTTTTCTCATTAATTTATTCTGTAATTGTTAAGGTTGAATATCTTTTTAGAATGATTAAAATTATTTTGTACATTTTTTTATTCTACTCACCACTTAAACATAGAAAAAATATTTTTTGCAAATGCGTTCTTAAACTGGTGTGAAATAGGATTTTGTCTATATCATAGATTTTATCATCCTTAAAAGTGTTTTAAATTGGATATAAAGTTTCTTAGCCTTCAAACAAAGTTTAGAATTATTTTTAGGATCCATTATTCTTTATGGTATTTAAATTAGTATAAAGGATCTTGGATATAAGGTATGTTATAAAAATCTCAACCTGCATAACATTTATATTATCTCGTTAAATCACGTGTTGCCAACTATCATATTGCAGCTACTTTACTCAAAAAAATTTAAAGGCGGTTTGTGTTGCAATAATATAGTTTGCATATTTTATGAATTAGGAAGAAAAATGATGGAGACATCTGTCAAGTGTCACTTTCTAAAATATGTGTACTTCAATAGCGAACACTTCAAGCAAAATTTGGATTTCGTTAAAAGTTGGATCAGTGAAAATAGCGCGTATTATTCCGAATACAAAAATATACTTTCTACCCCGCTCCTTTGTAACGTCGTACAAAGCTTTTTAATGCTCCAGGATGAGAAGTTTGCGGCGAAATCCGAAGCTCTTTACAACTTCATGAAGCTTCCGATTCGTTTATTTGCTGAGCCACGTGATAACTTCGGTTTGTGCAACTTTTTTTCCACATGGTTCAAATTTGCACATAGCAATAACATTAGGGATCTGAGTTTTAACAAACTTAGTGACGGTATGTTCGCAAAGTTTATCACTCAGGTGAACCAAGACCTGACTGATGCTGGATTTCCACTGAAGTACAAAGTATTTCTCGATAAAAAGTTGAGTGGGAAAGTGATTTCAAAGATTGAGGGTATCAGGACTAAGAAGAGTGAGTTCTTCAGCATCGTAACAGAGTCTTCTGAAGCCACGCACTGCATTGTGAAAGAAGGTTTGAGTGATTACTTGAACAAATTTCTCAATGATAATCTTTTCAGTGTTGAAGATAAAAGCGTGCATGATTCCTGCATTCGTGTTCACCGCTTCTATCATCCCAGCAGCTATGACTCCTGGTATCCTGTCGACTCGAATATTAATACACAGAATGTCTCCGTCTTTAAATACAACTCGATTATTAAGCCGTTTCAAGTTTTTGCTGACTGGCTCCTAGACTCATACGCTTTTGCGGAATGGATGAATGAAAGGGACTACGAAGTTCATTTCTGCAAATCTGCTCAGATCCTTTTGGATTCGGACTTAAGCCTGGTGTTTAAAGCCGGACTAATGGAGAAAGTGGATCCCTCTTTCAAAGACGAAGTCTATCACCTGCCTTCTTCCTCGAGGTTTAAATGCCAAGCTCCGTCAACTGATGATAACGAGCATAAACACCGAAGTTCTTCCAAGCGAAGACTCATTTCCTCAACCACTTTTTCTAGTCATGACAAAAAGGCTAAAGCTAGCAGTAGTATGAATATGCATTTTAGCAATAGCATAAGTGAAAGTTCCAATGAAGCACCAACCGTTTCATCGGTTGAAACAGAAGACAAAAAATCTTTAGATGTTACTAAAGATTTTCAAAATCCTCCATCTTCTACTTCAATTCACGAAATAAACTTTGTTAAAAACTCTAAAAAAGAAACCGAGTTATTGGGATTGTTCAAGAACTCTCATGTCACTGAAATTGGCTGCTACAAGAAGTCGCGAACTAGCAATGACTGTAACAATGTAGATGATGTAAGCATTGCACGGAACAGTGAATCAGATTCGCACGTTTCTTCTTGCTCAGCTTCAGCCATAGAGCAAAGTCATCACATCATTATTCCTAGCTACTCTGCCTGGTTCGACTATAACTCCATTCATGAAATTGAGAAGAAAGCGCTCCCTGAGTTTTTCAATGACAAAAATCGAAGCAAAACTCCCCAAGCGTATCTCGCATACCGCAACTTCGCCATCGACACTTTTCGCTTGAATCCAGGAGAGTATTTAACAAGCACTGCGATGCGACGCAATCTTGCTGGCGACATTTGCGCCATCATGCGTGTGCACTCCTTTTTGGAGCAGTGGGGCCTGATCAACTATCAAGTGAGTAACGAGAATAGGCCCTTGCCTCTTGGTCCGCCATCAACATCTCATTTTCACATTTTGGCTGATGCCCCGTCTGGCTTGGCAAATCTCGCAGCTTCCAAATCCGCTCCTACCTTCCCCTCTTCCGAGCAAGCGACAGGAGTTAATAACAGACTAAGGGCCTTGATAGCAAGTCCGCCCGCAGCTCCAGTATCTGCCGATGCGGTTAATTCCTCCACCGATTCTCCTGAAATCGTCGAGACCAAGAAAGGTGACAAGGGGGCAAGTCAAGCAGATGTCGCTGCCTGCGACGAGAGTCTTAACGGCGAATCCAAAGAAGAACGAGATGCTTTATCGCAAGAGTCCAAGTTTGGCTTAAAAGATATAGAGAATACGCTGACTAAGAAAGTAAGCGGATTGAATGGAAGCAAGGGCGCAGTTGGTAAAGCGGAATGGAGTGATAAAGAGGTGTTGTTGCTTTTGGAAGGCCTCGAACTTTATAAAGACGACTGGAACAAAGTTTCCGAGCATGTGAGCACACACACTCATGACGAATGCATAATCAAGTTTCTTCAACTTCCCATTGAAGACAACTTCTTTGACGGCGAAGCGCACTCTACTGAAATCAGCGAAAATATCATCCCTTTTTCCCAAACCGGCAACCCCATCTTGTCCTCCGTCGTTTTTCTAGCCTCTGTCGTGGATCCGAGGGTAGCTGCAGCTGCTGCACAGTCCGCTCTCTCTGAATTTTCTAGCTTGAAGAATGAAATGCTCGACAAAAGTGTGTCTAGTACTCAAGATAAAGACAAAGAAGACAAAATTGCTTCCTCAAAAGAAAGTAAGGGTCTCCCAGAGACACCCAAGAAATCTGAAGAAGGTCAATTAAGTGAGTCTGATAAAAAAGAAGAACTGGGCCCAGAAGAAAACAAAAGGAGTTCTGAAAGCTCTTTAGATTGTGAAAGTGTTGAAAAAGATGTGGGCTCTCCCAATAGTGAGCATGGGAGAGTAAAGAACACTGTTAGTGATGAGCAGATGGTTCAGAAAGCGGCCGCCATTGCCTTATCTGCCGCTGCCGTAAAAGCGCATCACTTGGCTTCCTCAGAAGAAAAAAAGATTAAACAGCTAGCAACGCTTTTGATTGAGCTGCAGATCAAAAAGAATGAGATAAAGATGAAACATATGGAAGAGGTTGAAGCGGTGATCGAGAAGGAGCGCTTGCATCTCGAAACTCTTCGCAATGAGCTGTTGCGGGAGAGACAGGCCTTCAACATGGAGCAAATCCGAGCCATCGAGGCAAAAGCCGCCCTCGCTCTCAAAAATGGGTTGTCTTCGGTTGAGGGTATCACGAGTACTTCTAGCAACACCGCCACCATCACTCCGTCCACTCAACCACACACAGCGTTAGCGCTCTTAGCAGTGACCACCACCGCTTCTCTACCTACCCCAGATCCAGCCTTCCTCAATGCCACCACTACTGCTCTACCTACCGTCACTAGTAAAATAAGCTGAATGGCATTCACTCTATCCTAATACTGATTTTGATTAAGATTTTGTCTACTTTTCACAAATTTTGATCATGTGATATATGAATATAGTCTTTGTTGAAATCAAAATTTATATACTCTTCTTCATATACTATATACAGTCGTATTATGTAATATGCATGTATTCAAGTAATTTTAAATAAAACTATTTTTTACCCTCAACTCTAACTTTAGAGCGTCTGTTGACCGGAATTTTTAAAACTTCGTGATTTAAGAGAGAATGTTTCGGCTTTCTCTCAGCCTACCCTCGCCAAAACACCGTTGCATTCACAATCAGAAGAGTTACGAAGAAATCTTTTTGATCCACATTATTTTTTGTGTTCTCAATCCTTTCTATGCCTCAAAAAATGTTTAACGTCAATTGCCACCTCATACAAATTTAAAATGGGCAAGCTAAATTTGTTTAAAGGGCAATATATATTAGCAATGGCATAGCCAGGAATTTGAATGGCTTAGCCATCGGGGCTGCCCCTTACTGCCTACATCATTGTGTATAAACTAAGATTTCAAGAACGCAAAGCTCAAAATAAGGATTTAAAAATCAATCCATGTAAAATGTGTTGTAATGGTATTTTATATTTTGTTTATACAAAAATTTCATCTTATCACGATGTAGCGATTTCGAAACTAGCTGCTTTTATATTGTAGATATTTTTTATTTTAAACTATTTTTTGATTTAGCTAATTCATTTTATTTTGTGCTTTAATTTTTTTGCTATTTTAATTTCGCCTATTTCCTCTCTAATTTTCAAAATAAAGGATAAAGATTCTTAAATTTAGTTTGATCTGTTTTTGAAGAGATAAATTAAATTAGGATATCTTTTTTAATAATTCATTGCTTACACAAAAGATGTACATATGCTCATGATGGATATTCCTTATCTTTTGAAACTTTTAAGTAAGAATAATGAAAGCACGAACAAAATGACATGCCCCCTCTCTAACAAGAAAATGCAAATCATCTAATCTACCATTTGGATTCGAAAATGCTAAATTTATAGAAGTTAAAAATTTAGGTTAAAAGCTGGACAGAAAGAGGATAAAGTTCACTCGGAAGCGCCAAAATCAATTTAATGGAAAACGAAAAAGATTAAAAATCTTTGATTAAGCATTCAACATCCGCCTTATTTTTGTCACGTCCACAATTGTAAAATATTCAAACCAAAATTATTCGTTTGTCTCTCCTTTCTTTATTCTCAAAGGATTATAATGCAGATTCAGAGTTCCACCTGTCACCAGGCCACATGCAGTGAGTGTTAACGCTTCTAATATCTTGTTTATCATGCTAGAGTTTAGTTTACCCTTCGTTTTAGTTTTCATTCTGTTTAACTTTTATTTTAGCTTTGTATTCATCTCGAAGATCTTATAAGCGAGTGATACCATTGAAGAGCTGCCTGATTATGACCTTATTCTAATAAATATTTATCATTGATTTACAACTGGAGCTTAGTACTTTGAGTCTATAGTACTATGCCAGTAGTTGCCTAACTTTTTTGTTATTTTACCATGCACCCAGTTCAACCACCCAGATTCCCGTTCATGTATAAGAGAGAAAAAGTAGTCAAAAGACGCGGATTCAAAACATACTGATAAGCACATATATATAGTTGCGTGGCAAAACGGATATAGAGCCATTATCAACAACGTAACGACTTTTTTGTTTGTCCTTAGAATTAGATTAGTGAAACGGGTGACTTATATCATATTTGAGTCAGTTGCTTGCCTTGGACTTGATTGGGAGAAGTAGAAAATCCAGACTTACAAAGTTACTTTGTGGAAAACAGAATGAGGACAGTGTTCAAGTTTTGCTATGAAAGCATTGATGGCATCAGTGGGCACAACCACGTTGCTCCTTTGTCTCTGTAATCAACAAGAAAGGCCATTCGTGCTACCAATCCTTCCTTGGTAAAGAAACTGATCGGTCCACCTTGTTCAAATCAAAAAAACCTAGCGAGTTCCTTTCAAACTTATTTGCTTCAACTTCACGGTAGCTATGAATCCTGATCCTGAACCAAGCAAATTAGCCTCGCAAACCCCTTCCAGTTTGTTCCAACTGTTCAAAAAATGTGTAGTTAATGCCATTACAACTGCCTTTGTTGATATTTTTCGGGAAAAAAGAATCTTCCTTTGTCAGCAATGAAGCGGTTGAAAAGAAGAAGTTTTGCCATCAGGAGAGGCTTTAAAGCACACAACAGACTAAGAGATATGTGTACCCTCCTAGACAAAATAGTTGAACTGTTGTAATGCATGTAACTATTTTGATACAATCTCTCGATCCAGATGGTGTGAGTTCGATTCCGGTTGTTGACTATCCTTACCATCTGTCCAGCTATGGAATATTATTCTTCTCTTGAATGCGATACCGACAATTAAAAAAATAACACAAGAAAAGTATGACCAATTTCATGAAGCAGTTCAACTTTATTATAAGGATGTCCCCTTATATATTCAAAAGAAGTTTCCAACAAAAAGAGGTGTGTGCAACAGTGCACATGTTGATGTCACTCAAATAGACAAAGCTGAGTGATATCAAGTAGAGTTTTTCATTGATATATACTCAAAGCAAACCTTCTTGAAAAACACGAACAATGACTTGTTTGAGGATATTTCTGATTTTAACAGTCCTCGTCTACTGTAGAAATTGGAGAGAATGCATGTGCTGAAGGAAGAGTTCTTTACGGTATCAAAGAGGAAGAACAACATTGGTCATTGTTGGATTGATGTTTGGTGGGTGACATTACATTTCCAAATTCCAATTTTCAGAAACAGAAGCTGTGTTTGCTCTTCCAAATACAAACGTAAAGTGCTTAATACGCGTAGTTTTGTACAAAAAAACCGAAATTGACACTTGATTCAGGACATAACTATTGTAAAGTAGAAGATTGTATAGAGCATAAACGCAGATGATTTTATTTTGGTAAAATCGTCAATATTCTACTCGTGTTAACCTTATTACCCGCCCCTATTTTTCTCAGATAATAAGTTTTTATAAATATTTTTAATGTTACATATATATTTCAACTATGCGCAATTTTGTGGTGATGTCCATTTTTTATCAAAATTAATCAAACCTGTCAAAAAATAGATGTATATTTGACAGGTCACCACCTTAAAAAGGAACTTTTTATTTAAATAATTATATAAAGTTTTTTACACATGTATACCCACTTTCAAATATGCAGAATTTAGTGGTGATATTCATTTTTTATGAAAATCAATCAAACCTGTCAAAAATACCCATTTTCAAGCATGCTGATTTCAGTGGTGATATTCATTAAAAAAATCGATTAAACCTGTAAATCAGTGTCAATTATATAAACTTCAAAATAAATTCTACTTGCAGTATTTCTCTGGTAATTATTTTCTTAATTTATTTAATAAACCAACTTAAGGTGTTTAATTCACTCAAAATATTTCATTTGTCAGTAACTTATGTATCTCGATAGGACCTCCATTTTTTTGGCTACAAATTCGTTATCGGCTCGTAGTCTCTAAGTCATATCTTCTATGCTTTACAGCAGTGTTTTCCAAAGTGGACGGTAGCGCCCCCTGGGGGGGGGGCGTTATCAAAACACAAGGGGGCGTCAAATGTTTTGCTCGAGATAGGAGCGTTAGAGTCGCGCAAGGGGCGTTGTAGAATTTTCCATATAATTATTTTTAAGCTCACGAGAACATTGAAACTCGTGATAACTCGGAATAATACATTCAACATGTGTAAATAGAAGAGCTTTCACAAAAGCTTATGTATGATGTATACTCCGCGCCGCATGTTTCTGATATTTTTTACTGACCTTTATATTCGCCTCACGTGCACATAGCTTGCACATTGTTCACAGATTTTGAAAATGGCAGAAAGTTCAAAGAAAAAATGTCGACAGTATAATGTTGAGTATCTTAAGTTTGGGTTTATTCCATTTTTAATTATGAACAACAGCCGATGTGTCTCCTTTGCGAAAAGGTATTTACAAATAAAGCAATGAAACCATCCAGGCTTTCCGAACATTTGAACAAAATGCATTCAAATAAAGCAAATGAAAAAATTTCATATTTCAAAACTTACGTGAAAAATTTAATAACCAGAATCGAATTTCATTGTTTATCACAAAAGCGTGATGATAGGGGCTTGCTTGTTCATACAATATTTCAAAATTGATTGCTAAATCAGGGAAGCCGGAGAACAACTTATTTTACTAGCTATAGAGGAAGTTCTCAGTACTGTAGTGCATCATACTTTCCCCAAAACTTTTGAATTCAATTCCACTTAGTAATAATTCAGTACAAAGAAGAATTGATGAGATGACGTGCAATGTTGAAGAAAATATGAGACGCTCAAAAGTCAACAATTCAGTTTGCAGTTGGACGAATCTGCTCTTCCAGATGAAGCATTGCTTTTGGCTTATGTCCGTTTCATTAAAGATGGAAAAATTTCACAAGAGTTTTTTTGCTGATGAACTTGAAATTGACACTAAAGGCGAATCAATTTTCAATAAAGTTTATGCGTTTTTCAAAGAGAAGGATTCCTTTGAGTAATATTGTTGCTTGTTCAACTGATGGAGCTCCAGCCTTAATGGGAAGACCTAAAGGTTTTCTTGCTTTTTAAAAAAACATGTTCTCAATTGTCTCACGGTTCACTGTGTTATTCATCGCCAACACTTAGTTGCAAAAAACTTGAATGAACGTCTTCATAAATCTCTTGATAGCAATATATCAGCAGTGAACAAAATAAAATGTAATTCTCTTAACTCGCGATTATTTCGTCAACTTTGCAAAGACAACACTGAAGAATTTGATCGCCTTCTTTTACACACCGAAGTACGGTGGTTATCAAGAGGAAATTCGTTGAAGCGGTTTTACTCTGTATTTGAGACCATCATAATTTTTCTCAGAGAAAATAAATGCGCTTCGCTAAGTGATGAGCTCATAGCTTGCAAACGTGATGTGACCTACTTGACAGACCTGTTCACCATATTTAACGAGCTAAATCTGAGGTAAATCTCACCAAGACAAAATCTGTTATTTGTGCATTCATTGAAAAACTCACTTTTCAGACAAAATATTGGTCGTGGAGAGTTATCCCAATTTTCAAATTTGAATATGCTCAAAAAAGACTTGACGTTTGATTGACCTACAATAGATGATCTCCTTGTTTTATTGTGAGCTAATACCTGTCTGGCTCATCAATCCTTTTCTTTATGATACAACAGATGAAACTAATTGTGAAATGCAAGAAGAATTGATTCTCTTAAAAAATGACTTCGAGTTGAAGCCTCTTTTCAAACCTTTTGGACTCAACCTTGCATTCCTGAAAAATTTCCGAAATTATAGGAAAAAATTAAGTTTTTTTTCATTGCTTTTCCTACTACGTATAGCTGAATGCAGTTTCGTTATAACAGAGCTTCTCAGCAGACAAAGAAATCGTTTGCAAATCACAAACAGAGGCGACTTAAGACTCCTCAGCATCATAGAACCAAATATAGAAGCTTTAGCAAATAAACATCAAACTCATCCATTGCATTGAAAAATTAAAAAAAAACATATCATACTTTTTTAATAAATAAAACATTTTTTATGTATTTGTGTATCAATTTTTTAATAGGGGGCGTTAGAAAAGTTTTTGAAACTTTGGTGGGCGTTGATCGGAAAAAGTTTGGGAAACACTGCTTTACAGTATGTAATTTTGTTATTCATTCCATGATGATCCTTTCTCAGTAGCTCTTTTTTCATTAGAAATTTATTTTCTTCAATGTGTGTTTGAAAAATTTTTTATAAGGATTTATTTTAAACAGATTTTTTCCTCTCTCAAAGAATCCTGATTAAAGAATCTTCCTGATGATCTTAGGCTTTTTTTTTATCAGTATCGTGTATTTTATTATCAGGCCTGAATATTTGTCAACCAATCTCAGTTGAAAAGTTTTTTTTCTGATGACTCATTCGTGATGTTCATTCTTCAATTACAAAAGGTTGTCCACCTTCAAAATTATCTCTTTCACGCAAAAAGTTTATAAGTGGAAAAATCCTAAATTTAGAAGTAAACCGCAAATTTGATTAACACGTATAGGTATTTTCACATCCTAAATGTAAAAACTGAGTCCAGAAATGAAACCAGCATGGCTGATTTAGTATAAAAACCTATTTTATGTAAAATTTGAAGGAATATTTTATTAGATATATTTCTGATCAATCAAAATTTTGATTGACATTTTCTAAAAAGTGGCCCTGATTATTGAAAAAACTAAATATATCAAGGGTTATGCGTTCAAAACTGTATATAATTATAAAATTTCAAGGGAGTATATAATATAGATCCTAAGTTATAAGGTTAACCACAGATAATGTCAAAATTTTAATTTTTGATTTTGATTGACCGGTTTGGACATCAAAGGGGCATTCAACTGCCGTGAAACTGGTATCAAAAGATGCAGCTATCGATTTTAGGAAAAGTCCCGAAATTTGAAGGGAAATGATTCAGCAAATTTTGTACAATTAACGCTGATAGTGTTAACCTGTTAAAAAGGCAGGAGTATTTAGAAAGACATTTATGTGAGTACCATAAAAAGAGATTCAGCGAAGAGTCATCTCAAATTGAGAAATAGAAAGAAGCTAGGTGATAAAATTCCTTCAATTAAACTTCATTCAACGATGAATTTCATAAAAATACTTTAAATGAAGTTAAACATCTTGCGCCGAGATAAATTTTAGTTTTCTAGGAGACGCCGCCACTCTTCTTTAAATGTTACCCCAAAGTTCCCTCTCTGCGTTATACATTTCTGAAATTCGTGTTTGGAAGAAAATATTTGTTTGTTTTTCAGTTTTGTTTTCTTGCTCTCCTAAATAAAGTAGAGTTTATTTTCAGGTTTTCCTTCTTTTTTTTAAAAATAATCCTTACGCATAATATTAATAAACAATGGTGAGATGATGAATGAATGTTGATTAATGTTGAATGATGATTAATTTTTTTGTTATTCTTCCTTTTCGTGAGTCGATGGGTGTTCACTTGGTCGAAAATCTGTTTGAGAGATTCTCAGTGTTTATGAGTGGAAAATGAATTTCATCCTTAATTTTTACATTTTAAGTTTACCTTGAATGCAGCAACTGTATCAAACTGCTCCTATCCTTTTGTCTCTTTCCTCTTCGCAGGCACATGTGGCGTTTTTTTATCGCGTTGTTCGCCCTCTCAGTGATAAAGTTAGAAAAGGGAAACAGGTTGATTTGTTGCCACCTGTGACGAGAGTTGAAAAGGACTTCTTAAATCTCCTAAGTACGAGATTTTCAAAAGTCTTGGAAAAGAAAAAAAAGTTTACTGATAACAAGCGGTACAATGAAAGTGTTGCTCGCAATATGTCGGGAAACTTGAAGAATTTAAAGCACCAGAAAAAAAAGCATGTTGAAATCCAGCGTGGCATGACCATGTCTGATTTTTCAAAGGTTTTAAACGTGAGTATTCAGCGTCTAAAAGATATTTCCGCGTACTTGGACCTAAATATACCAACTTCTCCGAACGCAAAGTTGTTTGATGTCAAGGCAATGTGTAGGATTGTTTCTTTTTTAGATCTCAAATCAAACATGAAACAAAAGGAAGAAGCGAAGAGCGCTACCTCGATAGAAGATGACTTCATCCTGAAAAACGAAGAAAAGGAAGGGGAGCCGCTGGAGTTGGTGAAAAGGCCACCCATCATCACAATCATGGGCCACATCGATCACGGAAAGACGACGCTTCTCGACTTCATTCGGAAGAGCAATGTTGCAAAGAACGAGTTTGGCGGCATCACACAACACATCGGTGCGTTTGTCGTCGATGCGCAGGGCCAAAATGACGTTGACTCGATCACCTTCCTGGACACTCCGGGGCACGCGGCGTTTCACGCGATGCGGTTGCGCGGGGCCGTGATCACGGACATCGTTGTCTTGGTTGTCGCTGCCAATGATGGCGTCATGCCGCAGACAATTGAGTCAATTAAAATGGCGCATCAAACGAACACAAAGATTTTGGTTGCGATCAATAAATGTGATCTCGTTAGCTCAGATGAAGTCAAGTTATTGAAAAGAGATCTCTCTCAAAATGGCGTGCTTGTTGAAGAATTGGGGGGAGATGTTCAAGCTGTGGAAATTTCAGCTCTCAAGGGCCATAACGTAGACAAGCTTTTGGAGTGTTTAACGATTGAAGCAAAAATGATGCAATTGAAGGCAGTGATCAACAGGCGAATGCAAGCTCGCGTCCTAGAAGTGAAGCGAGATGAGGGCAGTGGAGACATTCACTGCACCGTCATCGTTAATACGGGGCGACTTTGCAAAGGACAGCCTTTGATTTGCGGCACGGCGACATGCACGACAAACGTGATGTTGAATGAGAAGAACCAGCGGAAGAGCGTTGTGATGCCAGGTTTTCCAGTCAAGATTTTTGGGTGGAAAGCGTTGCCAAATGTTGGAGACAGCATTTTAGAGATAGAGAGTGAAAGAAGTTTGAAGACTTTGTTGCGGATGCGCGAAAAGAAGGTGGCGAATGAAAAGATTGAGAAGGACCTCATGGAGATCGAAAAAAAGCGGGAGTTGTATGAGAAACTGCATTCGGTCCAAAAGGAATTTTGTATGAAGAATAACATGCGCCTCATTAAATTCGGGAATAATTATGGCGAGTTCTTGAAAATGAAGGAGAGCGAGAAGGTTGTGCAAAAGTTGGACATCATTTTACGATGTGACGTTCTTGGCTCACTGGAAGCAATCATGGACATTCTAGAACGCTACGATGAGCATGAGAAGTGCAAGTTTAGCATCGTAGACTTTGGCTGTGGCTCCTTTTCCGAGGTTGATTTGGAGTTGGCGAAGAAGTTTCACGCCATCATCTACCTCTTTAACGTTGACATGGATGTGAATCAGAGGAAAGTTCTTAAAAATTTGGGGATTGAAGTGAGAGACTTCAAAGTGATTTACCACCTCCTCGACGACATCCTTTCTCGCCTAAAAGAACGATTTCCCACGATCCAAGAAGACGAAATCCTTGGAAGAGGATTCATCAGCCAAAAGTTCTACATCAGCGAGCGAAACAAAAAAGTGCTGGTTGCGGGCTGTGAGGTGAATGAAGGTGTCGTTACTAAAAATTGTGACTACGTTAAAATCTTCAGAAACGACTGCTTCTTCGGCCAAACCAAGATCAAGTCGCTGAAGCATTTTAAGGACGAAGTTACCTCCTTGAAAAAAGGCGCGCAATGTGGTGTGCGTTTCGATTTCGACGAAGATATCTTCCAGCATGAGAAGAAAGAAGAGGTGGATGATGCCGAACCATTTGATATCGGTGATGTGTTTAAGTGCTGCAATTTAAAATTGGTCAAATTAGTTCCAAAATGGAATCCATTTTAAATATTCACACTAAAAAGGTGTTGTTTCAAAGGAATCGTGCTTCTCCTTCACTACCTAAACTAAAAGACATGCGAACTAATTTGATTTGTTTCTTGAATTTGTACCAACTCTTCAATTTCAAAGTAACATTCACACTACAGACCCATTTTACGGCTTAACAATAAATTTTGTATTCATATTTCGGTATATACGCTTGCACAGCACTTCCAGGAGCCGCCGTACAAAGTTTCACCCCTCAAATCTTTAGCTTCAATTTTCCTTCACTATCGTAGGATAGGCGCCTTTATCATGACAATAATGTCAGCTTTGAAGTCTTTCTAGGAAATCACTCGTGCATATAATCTATGTAAAATATGAACACCATCAGATGCATACATTAAATAGCTCTAATTTTTTGGAATGAAATACAACAAAATCTGTAATAGTTTAGTAGATAATGCACTTTTTCCAGAATATCCCTAATTTATATGTGTTAGCATTATTTAACAAAATAGGAGAATTAAAAGATAACAAATTTATGTTTATTTCAATTCTTATTAGGGAAAATTTGTTAGAATTGAGCAAGTTAGATTAGTTGGAAAACTTAGTTAAATGGTTAGTGAGTTTATTCGTTAGTAATTGAGTTAGTTACTTTGTTAAAAATGATTTGTTAGATGAAAAAGTTGAGTAGCTATGTGGTTAATCAATTTAATCTGTAAATACTGTGGGACTCCTGAATCACGGTCACCCCCATCGATTTGGCCGTAATAGAGGTAGACAGGATTAGCATAGCCACAAAAATTAATCACGTATGTGCTTAAATGTTGTGCTATCAGAAGTAGGTTTGGACGATAAATTCAAAACTATTTTATCATATGACCTAATTTTTTGGCCTTGATAAAAAACAGATATTTTTGATAAAAATATAATGACATCAATAAACGTTTAAGAAACTTGCTTTATTTATTAGTTATCCTATGTGAAATAAAACATGTTGCGTACAGCGCACGACTCATCTCCTTCATATATTTCTGCTGAATTCCAAACCCTTTTCTGTGACAGGTACTTGCTTCAGTTGAATCCAAACGCAACTTGTCCTTTTTTGCCACTCTGCATGATCTCTTCATCTCAAATGAAGTCTGCTTCATCTTGTCTTCCGTGGCTTTGGCAACAGTGAAACGGCTTCTTTACTCACAGATATCATCGTCGCATTCACCTTCGTCAGTCTCTCGTATTGAAGAAGGGTGGCGCCATCGGAGACTTTGCCTTCTTCACTTCATTCAGCCTCTTCTCGTACTCCCTGTCACAGCGAAAATCAATGTAGCTATCGTTTGTAGGAAAACAATCTAAGAGACAATTGAAAAAAGATTGTCACTTATTGCTGGGATGCGATACTATCCCATCCATCTAACAAGAGTGCTAGATGGGGCTGAGTGTGGACAAAGAGCTCCCTCCACAGCTGCTGTTGTCTTTGCGCTTAGTTATGGGCTCAATTTATGTTCAAGTTAGAAGAAAAGGAGAGACTGATAATAGAAGGTGATTTGAACGGTCATTTGAGAGAAAATTGTGATGGCTACAACCAAACACACGGAGGTCATGGATATAGAAAAAGAAATGAAATGGAGAAAGATATAGCACGCATTTTTTACTTAAAAGAATATCATTCATTATCTTTAAATCAATACAAGTTTAATATTTTCATAACTAAAATCTTTTAGGTTTCAAAGCGCTTATCTTTTAATATTTTTCTTACTGACCTTAAAATTACACCCCATTTATTCAGTTAGCTAATCAGAACTGTAAAAAACAATATCCGTATAATTCTGGCATGTCTTGAATTCATTTTAAGAATTGTGTAAACACCTGACTACAAAAAGTCCATGATGATAATACTTAAAAAACGCTCTCAAAAGTCCTCTGTCCTAAGATGTCTGAATTTTCCTATCCTCGCTCATTCTTCTTGGATCTTTAGAAAAATCGCATTAAATTTCACCTACCTCTTAACACTTTGATATTCATAATAAAATGATAATACAGTACTATTCCTATTCTGTAATTACTCGTTACACATTACACAGAAAATGGTATTATTTTTTCGACAAACTCCACCTCGGTTAATATTTGAAATTCTAATTTCTGATTTCAACGTGTTTTTTTTCTCTTATTCCTACTGACCCCCATGAGCCTCAATGGTTGTTAGGGTATACCTCCCAGCTTAACAGTTGGAGGTCAGGGGTTCGATCTCCAAGGCCCCCAACTCATAAAAACAAATTCACAAAAACTGTGATTAACCATCTTAAGCATAATGCGAGCATTACGGCCGAAAGTGCTTAGTTATCTCTAACCAACCAACTCAACTCAACTCTCCCTAAGAAGCCTAGAATTATGGCATCTGCGTCTAAAATTTCACCCCTATCTTATACGCAGCAGACGACAATTCTGGTAGCGGATTCTTCAAAAGAGCGGAGTAAGCAAATTTTCTCAATAAATACTATTCAATATCTTCTAAGTATCTTGAAAAAAAAGAATTCTTGCTTCTTTAAATTCCCATGCTCTGAACAGCTTAATACTCAGCCACCAAGTTGGCTTACCCCTTTTGTGCAGATGATACCTCGTTTTTAGAAAAGAAACAAACGTCTGAAACAGCTTCTTGTCGACACCCTTTATTTATTAAGGAAATAAGTGTGCAAATGAGCAAATGTGTGTACATTTAAAAATGGGGATTTGAATGTAACGTTATTTTCTCCTCTAGCAAAAAATGATTTGCAAATTACCCTTCATCAGACACACAATAAGAAATAAAATTAAAAGCGATTTAGAGCACCACGTGTAGCGTTTGCCGCGAATAAAAAGTAAATAAAGTTTAATTAGTGCATTTTGGTTTAGTTTTAACGACATTCTTTTCTTTTGGTGCGACAATCACTTTTTCCATTCTTGTGGAATTTTTTCTAACGCTTGAAAATAACATTTTTGAGAATTTGCGCAAATCGCCTACAAATTTGTATTAGGGAAATGCGAAAAAAAATTAATTTTTGCAATACCGACGGAGTACAAAAATCATATTTGTAGTGAAATTAGAGTTATTTTCGTCATCATACTCGAACTTCAAACAGTTTTTTGTGGAAACAAGTCTCCTCCACATCGATACCTTGAAGCCTTTGCGAGAGTCCTGCAGTTTTTAATCAGTTTCTTTGTATTGCTTTTTTTTTTAAAAAGTTTTTACATCCAAATTTCAATACTCCACATCTAACGGGAATTTTATTGAATTAGTTTTTTTGTATCTTCCATCTCTTTTATTTTATTGATTATTTTTTTTGAAAAATTCACAATTGTTTTTTTCTTGTCTCATAGATGAAGAGTGACGGTTTTTTCCCATTTAACCCAATTTAGTAAAAACTAATAATAGCTAAAATATTCAAATGATATAAAATTTTAATTTATTGCAGGTAATGGCAGAGGCAACAAAATTAAAGTTTCACTTTTTGAAAATATATTTTAAAAATGACATTATTAAACCCTAAAAAATCTCTTATTCTTTCTATAATACTTCATTATAGTATCACTATAACATAGAGGTCATTAAAAATTGCATTCCTATCGCTTTTCAGCATAGCAAAATCTAGGTAATTGAAAGAATATTCAAAAACACTGAAATGACTTTAACCGCGTTGTCTCCCCATTTTTATTATTTCAAATCAAGCACGGAACAAAATTTATTATATACAGTGCCAAATTAAACACACCGGAGAGTCTATCTATACTTAAATCACAATGATCTTTGCACCGATGTCTCCCCTTTGTTATTATATCAAATCAAAACGATTGTGGCTAAAAAGATGAGGGGTTGTCCACCTCTTGAGATTATGGAAGATTATTTATTATTCAACTAAATGCAAACCAAGAATACAAAGTGAAGATGATCAATTATTAATAGATTGAATGAACATATCATGCAAGCAATTGATCACAAGTAAAGTTTTCTCCACACTCCATTGTATCAGAAGCTTGGAAGCAATACCTCAAATTGTTTTAAGTCAATTACCAACCCTCTTGCTGATACGAGTCGTAGAAAATTTAAGTGAAGTTGAATATTATCTCATAATTTATCTTTTTAGCATTTTAAATATTTGATTAGAAAATTTAGTTGATCTTCAATAAATCTACTTTTTTTTATTATAAATAAATAGATTATTTTTAAATGTATTTTTTTATACACTTTTAAAAATAAATAATTTTGATGTTTTATTAGTTTATGAAAATAGTATTAATAATTGATCGTTTGGTACGGTGTATGGCTTCAATGACTTCTTGTGACTTGATTTAACGTTTTTTGGGTAGTGATTCAGACGAAGATGGAATGCAAAGTGATTGCTGATACTCTTGATCTGACGAGGGCGATGAAGAAGGAAAATCAAAGTGCGTTACTTGTCCCATTTTATCCAATTCTTCACTTGATTTATATCTTGCCTCCTCTGCCAGGGTGCTTTTTGCAACTCACTAATATGATCCATTTATAATAGTAACGATCATTTTGCCCGTCTTATAATACAAAAGAAATTGATCTCTGAATGTTTAGAATCTATGCAAAATATGATTACATTTACTTTTCAGCAAATATTTTTGGATCACTCTGGATTATGCAAATATCCATAGCGCATGCTTCTCTTTTTTAACTTTCAAGACTTGTAGTTCGAGAAGTGAGATCGTGAAAAATAAAGGCGCGAGCGCAGCACACCGTACCTACGCAACAGTAAGCAGTGAAGTAAAGTTTTATTGCTGACAGAAATAAGTGAACACACATGCAAGTCCCTTTTCAAGCAAAGCCTTTGACGAAAGGGATGCCAGAAAACGTGACAGCCTGCTGATACTTCACATAATCTTCTCTGTAAAAGTTTATGAGAACGATCTCTTCGTTGAAAATGCGTTCATGAAAGAAGTTCCACGCGACATAGATGTAAGCCACGAAGTTGATGGGATTGCAAAGAAGGAGCTAAAAACAAGAAAAAATTACTCTCTTCCTAGAAGGAAACTTTTTAAATACATTTTCATAAAATAAGTTTATTTTTATTGCAAAAAAATAAATTATTAATTTACTTTATAATGAAAAATAATTAATCATTATATCTGCTTGATATTTACA
The DNA here is from genome assembly GCA_030549495.1 of Nectonema munidae. Lineage (NCBI taxonomy): Eukaryota > Metazoa > Nematomorpha > Nectonematoida > Nectonematidae > Nectonema > Nectonema munidae. The sequence goes on from JAUIRK010000509.1 coordinate 1,828,711, forward strand.
CAAGTATCATTTCACAAAAGTGTGTAGCAAACCTCTCTGTTTCTTATTTTGTCTGAATATCAAATCAGAAACATCATTCTTCTTTCTCTATTTTTTATCGCCTTTTTACAAACTAACAATATGTTTAACCCATTTACGGCTAATGTTCCTATTTTTAAACATAAGTAATTTCATCTTCGTCTGCTTTTTTCAATGACTTTGAATATAAATCGTCTGCTTTGCTTGGCCTTAAATGTGTTAATGTACCCAGACCAGGGTTCACCAAACTACACCCAGCGGTCGGATCTAGCCCGCAAGCTAATTTTTGAGATATATCGTGTTCATGTTCACTTGTATCTTCAGTGTATCAATTTGTCACATTCATGATGGAAACAACTTCATTCAAGGAATTAACACATCCACTAATTTTATGATAAACAAATGAAGAAAGTAAAAATGTTAGCTATATTAAGTCTAAACTTTTCCTTTTTATTTTCGACATTTTACTGTCATTCATGCTGCAAATTTGTTTTACCTATGTTTCAAAACATTTTAAATAAAAATACAGTGTGCACAAAAACATGTGCTAGAACAAAATGTATCATAAGTTTCATTGTCATATAGAACTTATTTTCATTTATATTCTTTGTTCTCATTCTATTAGATTTATATCATTTTACACATTGACAGATATGTACATTATACTGCTTTGCACGGGCCCCACAACTAGTGAGCGTTTTGCGAAAGGTGTCGGTCTATTATCATGGCGCGAAAATGTGTTTACTTCTAAACGAGTTAGAATATCAGAGAATAGACTTTTTATTTTCTATTTATTTTGTATATTGCGAAAGATTTATAACAGTGCGTGTGGAATCGTAGTTCACGTGAAATAGAAAGATAAAGGAGGTTGGAATACGTTCGTAGAAAAAACAGATCTGACCAAATTTTGCCCTATTCGATTATGTTCCCCGAATTTAATGAAACTTAGGTAAATTAATTATTTTAAATGGGGTTTACCTACCCCAGTTTTGTGATAAAAAATTGAAATGATATTTTACAATTATATAAATTACAAGATAACGAAAGAAATTTAGCTAATAAACGCGAAAGTTTAATTTTTCTGTTATTGGATCAATGTTACTAATCGCACACTGTGTGGAAGAGCGGTTTCGGATGAATCCTCATCACTTACCCTTTCTTTTTTACTCTCATTTTGATATAACGCAGAAGTGCCACGGTAAAGCACCTTCGAGATGCGTGCAGCTGGCATTTCTTTGTAGTCGATCTTGGCCGTTGACATGACTCTAGTTCTGTCAGCTCCGGGGGGAGGGGGGTGTACATGTTAAGTGTGTAGTAGTAGGTAGTGGAGATTACGTCGTGCCAAAGTGTAAAGGAAGTGAAGATACGAAGGAATGATTTTAGCGAGGTGAAGACGCATGCAGGGTTGGGGTCAATTATAATTGCGTAATTGAAAATTAATTACAATTACACCGTAATTGTAATTGAAATTGGAAAAAAATTGGAGACATAATTGAAATTATAATTGTAATTTGAGCCTTGTAATTGAAAAGATAATTGCCAATTTTTTGGTTCTAGGAGAATCGTCTGCAATCCTAGCACACTTCAATCAATCTTATAGATGACAGTCATGAAGGTTTATCCTCTCTAACTCTTTGAGCTTACCGTTCTTTGCTTCTTTCATGTGTTACTATACTACACATGTGATACAAATAAATTTCCGTCTCACTGTTTACTCAACTGCTTCGACTCAAAGGCTTCCCCTGGCTACCTTCATATTCATCAAATCCTGTCTTTTTTGTTTCAAAAAGTTTTTTTTATGTTTTTCTAGCATTTAAGGCATGCTGATTCTGAAAATCTGCTTTATTTTTGCACTGCTATAAGTGTTCAAATTTTTTTCAGATTGAATAAATTGCATATACATATATATTTGAATTTTTCAAATGTTTATTTTTTAAAAAAATACAAAAAAAATCAAAATTGTGTATTAGTTCAGCTCTTTCGCTTGTTTTTATCGAGACTTTGCCCAGTTAAATTCCAAACGTAATCTCTCATCATACTTCTTCCCATCTTCCTTGATACCGCTTTTCCATCTCTTTTATATCTTGGTGAAACCGCTCTCCATGCTCTTCCTATACATCTCTAAGATTTGGCTTGAAAAAATCCAAATGAGAATGCAAATAATGCATTTTAATTGACATTCTACAATTCAACTCTTTCTAACTTTTAATCAGTTCCGAAATCAATTCCTTGAAGTTGTCAGCCTTATTTTTCCCTAAGAACCCATCAACAACATTTCTGAATGCCATCCATGCTTTTTTTCTCATTTCTCGTTATCTGACTTTCAAAAATTTTCTAATTGAACATTTTTTTTAATTTGAAGACTATCAAATATACCGGCGTTTCTTGGTTTCTGATAATTTGGAAACATTCCTCTCAACTGACATATCACCTGATTGTCAGAAGACAAAGCCGTGATGAATTGTTTAGCAAGGCCAAGTTTGATATGGAGTGGTGGTAAAAGGACTTTTTCTTTCTGTACCAGTGGAGTAAACTTAACGTTATGACACCCAATTTTGAAAAATGTTCTTTTTGGCAGACATTTTCTATGTAATGCTTTTTTGTTCCCACTGTTCTATAAACAAAGGATACTATACACCCTGCATTCCCAAAAGCAAACCGATTATTTTGAAATCTCCGCAAATATCCCAATTATACTTTTCATATTTTATCAATTCAAGTAAAATTTTCATAACTTTCTTTAAGTTGTGAGGAATCACCGATAGGTATTGTGGGATATTTGTCACCGTTATGAAGCAAAACTGCTTTCAAACTTTTTAAGGACGAATCAATAAATAAACGCCATTGTTTAGAAAGATGAGATACTCCAATTTCTTCAAACAAACCTGAAATATTTGAACAAAAACACAGAGTATTAGACATAGAATAAAAACGTGAAAAGTCTTTGTGCCTATGCCTATACTTTGAAATGTTCACTCCTGGAGATAACAAATTCCATTCCTTCAGTCGGGAAGCTAAAAGCTCTGAAGATGATTTAGTCAAATTCAAATCCTTCACTAAGTCATCGAGTTTATCTTGGTTAGGAAAGTGATGTTGACTTTCAGTGAATTTTTTTGTTGGTATCCAAGGCTCTTCTTCACTATCGACATCATCATCATCCTCTTCATCAGTTACAGAAGTTTGTGGTAAAGATGGAATTGGTAGCTCTATACTATGTAAAACAGGAACTAATGAAGAAGGAATGTTCGGATAAACAAGTTTTTTCTTGTCTGTGGGCTTTTTATACAAATTAAGATCAACCATACAAAAATAGGAATCATTGAAATTATTTGGAACAGCAAACGGCATACACTTTCCCATTCCTATTAACCAGCCTTCCAAAAGTGACTTGCAAGATTCGCAAATCACATGTGGTGCCCAAGATTTGTCCTGGTCACCAATGGAAATGCCAAAATATTTTTTATATGCAACAAAGTATCTTGTGTTTGAGGATATGTTGAATTTGACTTGCTTAGAACTAATATACTCGCCATCATCATCATCCATTTGTCTCCAGGAGGAGAACAAGGTCTTATATCCCGGCTTGCCAGGGTCGACTTTTTTCATTTTTTGCAGCGTAGTCTCCATTGTTTTCTAAGTTGTGCATCTTCCAGAGAGAGTCCCCTTTTCTCCATATCTGCTTTTACCCCCTCTTCCCATGATTTCGTGGGGCGCCCTTTCTTCGCTTTTACAGTCACAACTTCGTCCCTCACCCTCTTCAGCAAACGTTGTTCATCCATTCTCTCAAGATGGCCCAGCCAACGCAGTCTTTGCTCTTCGAGATATCCATTTATGTCTTCAACTTCTGTCATTTTCCTGAGAACAGCATTTGGGACTTTGTCTAAGAGCGTTTTTCCACAAATCATTCGCAACATTCTCATTTCCTCTGATTGCATACGCCTGATATCTGATTTTTTCATTGCCCAACATTCAAACTCATAACACTTCTCACACATACTTTGTACAGTCTTCCTTTTAGCTTCAAAGACAGAGCTTTCTTACAAAATATCACAGATATGTCGTTGAATTTTTTCCAAGCGAGTCTTATCCGTCATGTCACAGATTTTACATCTCCATCTCTGCTAAGTACCGAAATTCTTTTATAACATTAATTTTGTCTCCTCCAAATATGACCACATTTTCATTTTCTTCATAAATTTTTTCTTCTTTGCAACTACAACAAACAAAATTTTTAACCTTTATAAGCGCACCACGCACACCTGAACATCTTTTATGGACCGACATCTTGCATAAACTACACTGAATGGCATTTCTCAAACCTTTTTCCAGCATTTTGCACATGGATCGATATTACTAATAACTTCATCTAAACATCGAGATTTAAATTTCATTGCTTTAGTTTTTGAAAGGTTTATCTTCAACCCTTTGCTACTCAGTGCTTCTCTCCAACAAACATATCTTTTTCCAACGTCGTCCCAACTGCTTCCAACAATCACCAAATCATCTGCATAGAGAAACTCTCTCTTACACTTTTCAACATCATCAGAAAGTACATCCATAACAATTGCAAAAAGTATCGGGCTAAGCTACTACAGTTTTTGCATCGCTGTACATTTCCATTATTGCGTTTACTTCGTACTCTGGGACAACTTTTTTCTTAGCCAATCAAATTACTTCTGTGGGAATGCAATCAAAAGCTTTTTCAAGGTTGACAAATACAGGGTACAAGTCCTTATCCACTTTTTTGTGTTTTTCAATCAATTGCCTTACTCCAAAATTGCATCGATCGGGCTTTTACCGGACATGAAACCCATTTGAATTTCATTTATCTCAATACGTTTCCTAATTCTTCTTTCAAAAACTCTCTCCAATACCTTCATCGCATGTTCAAGAAACTTTATACCCACTCTATATACTTTATACTATTCCTCCAGCTTTCTGGCATCTTTCTCCCCATCATTATACCATTTCCTATTTTGCCAAAGAACTCACAAGTCCACAAAGTTGTATTACTTCTATAGGCACACCACTTGGACCAACTGCTTTATTAGTTTTCATCTGTATCATCGCTTGATTCACCTCTTCTCTTGAAATTTCAGGCACAGGGCCATCGTTTTGCAGAACTTCTAAATTCCTATTCCAGATATTAACTCTATTCAAAGATTTGTAACAGTGATCCTTCGAGAGTTCTAATCTTTCTTCTAGCTTTAACTCCAATTCTCCATTTTTTCTCTCATACAGGGATTTCCAATAACATCTTGTGTTTTTCTTGCTTGTCTTGGCCATACGAAAGATCCGTCTCATCTTCTCTTCGCCTCTCATTCTTTCCATCTGCTTTGTTTCTTTTTCAGCTTCTGCATTCATAGCCTTCACCATCATGCTCTTAGCCTTGTTTCTGTACCTTACATATCTTTCTTTTGTTTTTAAACTTCTTTATTTTCTCCACATTTTATAGTTTTCTTTCTTTTCCTTTAATGCCTTTTTGACACTATCGTTATTCAACCGCTAAGTTACTTTCATACCGTTACTCTTTGATATTCCACATTCTTCTTTCATTATTGCAGACAAGTTTGTAACAATTTTATCCCATTCTGCATCTTTATCAGAGACAGCAAAAATTATCGGGATCTATTTTACATGTCCTTTTGGACATTTTTCAATCTTGAATGTTTCAAAAAAAACAAAACTCTAAAATGTGTAAGTAAAAACAACTTTAAATAGTTTTAAAAACTACAATTATTATTCTAAAAAGCTGCAAAACACAAAGTACAGAATCATGTAAAAAATATTGAAGATGAAATAAAATATTAATTAGTTGCAATGAACTTACCATTATTGAATTATATAAAAGACCTAAAAAAAATTGAATGAAACAAATTTTTGTTACATTGTGTTATAATTATAATTGCGTGATTGAAAATTAATTACAATTACACCGTATTTAAGATTTATTTTTTATAGACTCCCATTCTAAATACAAATTTTACCTTGTTTATCTCGAAGTGTAATCATTTTTCTAACTTGCTAAACATGTTTAATGTCTTCACAATTGCCTCCTACGGACATTAAATTTATTACATTACATGTATAGTAAAATTAGCACTACCATGTGTCAATTTACATTAATTTTGTATGCGATAAACAATTTCACAGCAACTCATATAAACATAGCAATATGAAATGATCTATAGAAGTGAATACTTGTATCTTGAAGGAAAGCTACATCACCATTTTTTTCAGTACTTGTGATAATGAAGTAACAACATTTTTGTTTATGTTAATATTATATCGTTTATATGTTCAATTTATCTTAATAAAGTATAAGTTTGCCTTTTCAACTTTGTTTCTCAAGTGTTTCTGTGATTAGCAATTTTTGAAGTATAGCCACCATGCATTTCAAAAGTAAGATAAACTCCTGATATCTCGAAGTTTTTTCGCGGTCCCGTGGAGACACCTTGCCACTTCCCTCATAAAGTCAAAGTGCAACTCAGCAAGATACAGGATTTTTGCCTGACCCTGGACCAGCAGAGATATGAGGAGTTTCATTAGGGTGACAGGACACTTTGTGGAGAATTTTTCTCTCCAGAGTGTCATGCTAGCCTGTCAGCGCTTCAAGGGACATCACACTGGAGAAAACATCTTATCAACTTTCCAAGAGATTGTCAAGTCTTTCTATCTGGAAAATAAGATAAGCACCATCATTACAGATAACGCAGCTAACATGCTGTGTGCCTTTGTGACGCTACCAGGATTAGAGGACGATTACCCCAGTGAGAGTGAAGATAGTGCGAATGATACATTGGAAACTGCCGATACAAATGGAGCTCTGGATAGCTTTCCTGAGCATATATCTTGCTTTGCGCACACCATACAGCTGGTAGTTAATGATGGTCTTAAACACACTGGTGAAATTACAACCACTATCAGCAAAGCATCTAAACTAGTAAACCACATGAGACACGCAAACCTGTGTATGGAGATCTTTGAAGGGGATCACAAGTTTCAGGCAAAGAATGACAGTCGGTGGAGCAGTGCAAACAAAATGCTGAAGTCTATTCTGATGGCCGACCCTGTGAAGATGGATAAAGTAAAGTTTCCTGCAAAACTGTCAAAAAGTGAAATGAAGGTCATCAGAGAGATTACAGAAGTGCTAACTCCATTCCACATTGCCACATATCAGTTCCAAGGTCAGAATGTAGTAACAGCCAGTCTAGTGCTGCCCTGTATTCGTGGCCTCAAATCTGCACTTTCTGAACTGTCTTCAATTTACAAGTCAACGCTCGTCTCAATGCTTTCCTCTTCAATTGAAAGTCGCCTTCAGGTTTATGAACAAAGTGTTGCTTTTCAATTAGCAGCTGTCCTTGACCCAAGATGGAAAGTTGATTGGTGTACTCCAGAGGAAGTTAAGGAAATGACTTATCTCCTCCAACAGAAAAGTACTGCTTTACTTCCATCCACCGCTTCCAGTGCAGAGTTCCAACCAACAGAACCTCCTAAAAAGAAATGCAAGCTGTTTAACTTCATGTCCTGTAATACAAGTCTTGCAACACCTCCATCAAACACAACATCTGAGTCTCAAGTCATCTCCTACCTTGCAGAATCAGCAATAACAGATTATGAAGACCCATTGACCTACTGGCAGCAGAAACAGTCCACATACCCCCAGCTGACAGCACTAGCCATTCGGAACTTGATTATCCCTGGATCTTCTGCTCCTGTGGAACGCCTTTTCTCACTTGCTTGCAAAATTATCGGGACAGACCGATGGCGTCTGTCCGTTTCTAGATTTGAGGAATTAATGTTCCTGAGATGTAATTCACAGCTGGAGTGATTTTAAATTTTAATGAAACTGTCATGAAAAAGTGTTCATTTGTTTTTCATTTATTTAAAATATATGTTGGCATTAAGCAACCTCAGGAGGGGTTGGCAGTTGGATGGGTGACTCGCGAGGAGTCTCAAGTGTTGCAGGACATATCAGTGAGCCCTACTTCTGGCTAGTGTATATTGTCGAAATTGGCTTGTGCACCCTAAGGAATATTCGAAAAGAGTAGGGAAATTTTCCTGTTCTCAGGTTTCCTTCCTTCGGTGCCCATCTCGATAGACATGAGCCTCCTTTGAGTTGCATAGCCCTAGGGCTGAAGCGAATAGATAAAAAAATTGTAATTGAGGAGAAAATCAATTATATAATTGTAATTGAAAAAAATGGCGACATAATTGCAATTATAATTGTAATTGAAAATGTAGGAGGAATTTATAATTGACCCCAACCCTGGACGCATGTACTTGCTTTTTGGCTCTTTGGGTAAAAGTATTCATGTCGATTGCGGCGTTGGTGCTGCAAATGATGTGTGGTAAAGGTGGTATCTGCATATTCAAGAGGGGTAGGAGTAGTTGTCTGGTGTTTCTTTGTGCTTGACAGAGTTTGTGGATATGGCTAAACGTCGCACCTACTTTTTATATCTGTTTGCGACATTTACACATGGAGACTGGCTTACTCATAGTATACAATACAGACGCTTTAACGAACAATTACACATATAGATACATAAATCAATTAAGCTAAATCTTGAAGATCAAGTTTAACATTAAAATTGAATGAGAAATTTATTAATTTTATCATTAATGTCTTCATCAAAATAATTATACTTCAGTGGAGTACTTGAAAAACTAAATTTGTTCAAATAATCCTAAATTTTAAACTTATTTTATTACTTAAATCTAATTTTTTGTTTTCCACAAATGGCTCTCAATGGTAATCCATTAAACATAAAAAAAAATTGGGTGGAAAGACAAAAAATTAGATTATTTTGAAGTGATTAAATAAGTTTAAACTTTTGAATAATTTGAAGAAATTTTGGTTCTTACTTAATTTTGATGAAGTAATATGATTGGACGAAACATTGGAAATAAGATAAATTAAAAATATGTTTTAAATAACTTTTATTCAATTTTAAACCTTAATTCAAGTTATCAAGCGTATACCAAATAAATAGAGAAGTCCTAAAAATTTTTATTTCATAAAAATAGGATTATGAATTTTTGTCAAGCACTTTTCTTGAGGCATGCGCAATATCTTCTGAAGTATAGGTTTCTATCATTTCTTCAAGTCAACACTTTGAATATTCATACTGAACAAGTGAAAGGTTGTTTTAAATTAAATCTCATAACAGTTATTGTGTGAAAAAAGAAGAAAATGGACATTTGCTTGGACGTTAGAAAAAGGAGAGTCCGCGGTCAAGAGAGTTTTGTCAGTTGACAGTCTAAAAGAAGCCCGGTCTGACAGTTAGCATCTTAATTAAACACGGTGACAGAAAAAGCAGTGACATTGACTGAGAGCAGAGAAGAAAATGTTGGAGAACCTGAGTGCCACAACACCACACGAACCATCCAGAATAAGTAGGATGTCGGCAGAGAGAGTAGAGCCCTGTAACGACGAGGTGGTGTCGCTTGCTTCGCTCGTACTGTATCAGGTGGGTAAAGCTTGTGCCAGCGTCAAGGATAGCCTTCTTGCGGAGCACTTCGCCGAAGACACAACAGCCAACACCTGTCCAGAAAGAGAGTTGTGCGAGCTGACTCCCTAAACAATCGTCTTAGACAGGTAAGAACACCCAGACAGTGGAGGACTTAGAAGGACGATCGCGCAACCAAATTATAAAGCATGTCAGTGAATTGGGGTAGACAAATGCATTGCGTTTAAAGACGTGTTAGATACGAAAGTGTTGGCGGCAGTAGATCAGAACGCGCACCGTTTTTCCATGAATGAGCATTACAAAATCAAAAAGTCGCTTAAGATGAGAAAAAATCTAACGCGTGATAGCTTTTTCTGCTAAGAACAGGGCCACCCAAGTTTAACACCCCTCCATGAAACAAGAAGCGCAGGTTGAAGAAACTTGTTAGAGTTTTGCAAAACATTGGAAATATTGTTACTTGCAGTCAATTCAACGAGTATGAAATTTTGCCAAATGCCTAATCGAATCTACAGAAAGGGCAAACTACTGCATCAGAAATTAAACGTTCGTTATCAACATTCATTAAAAAAAGATTGAAACCTTAAACCCGAAAATGTTTTCAAATGGGTGTTTTTTATTGCAACGTGAATAACTGAAATAAATTCAGATTATTCATTTTAAATGATTAAAGATCATATTAAAACAAGTACATCTCCAGAAAAACGTTTAAGTGCTAAGAGAATAAAAAAACTTTAAATTTCTTTTCGGCTTTCCTCTTGTTAGCTCTTACTTAAAGTGAGGTTGAGAGATTTTTGAAAATTTTGAAACCTAAAACATTTTTATTCTTCACAGAAATAACTGATATCGAAAAACATGAAAGTGAAATTTTAATCTTAATAAAAAAAGATCATTAGAAAACTGTTTGCACAACTGACATACAGCCCGGTAAGCACAGGGAAGGTAGCAAAGCTGATTTAGTCACTAATTTATTAGATTTATACCGGCGTGCGATTTGATATTCCTCCTTTCAAAACAAAAATATAAAATTTATATATGTAACCTGGAAAGGTTGGATAGGCTGGCAGGCATCAAAGAGTAGGATATATTTTTTGAGCAATACGGTAACTTAACATCAGGGGCGCACATCCTCAAAATTATTGGGGGCGAATTTTTTTTTGCAATTTTCAAAATTACTGGTCTGGAAATACCACGGGAGACCAAATATTCAAGCAATCCTTTAAAATAGAGTGTATTCAGCGCATACATAAAGTCCTAATTTTATAAGATTACTTTATATTTTTTTTACAAATTTGGTGAATTTAAATACTATACTTCCAGCAAAAATATTTTAATTACATAACGCATATACACTAGTTTAAAAAAATGCAAAATTTTATTGGAGGGGGGAGGGGCGAATTGGCTTTTCGCCCCCACCCCAGGATGTACGCCCCTGATGTAAATTAACATTGCTATAAGGTATAAGTTGTTTGTTTAGAATAGCGAACACTTAAACATATGCTTAGAACTAGAGATACACGGATAACCTTTAGTCGAATACCAATCAGTTAGTAATTATTATATAAATTGGCAAATTATTTATTCTTGCAAGTTGGAACCTCGTGTGTTAGGGTTGAGCATAAATATCTTTAAAAATTTTCTTAATTTTAGAATTATTTTAATTAGTTTTTGGAGATTTGTTTTTAGAATTTTTTTAATAGTCAATTAATTCAAAACTTTTTTAAATTTTACTTTTTGCTTGATTCTTTTTCTTCAAATTTCATAAAATTTTTGGCTTATATTTTTTTAATTTATTTTACTTATTTTGATTTTAGGCCATCATTTTATATTTGTACATTTTACTTAATTTTTTCTCAACAAAAAATTTCAAACAAATTAATTAAATTAATTGATTTTTTGACATCTTTAAAATTAACCGTTGATGTCATCGTCTTAAAAAATAATTCTAAAAAAAATGTCGAGCTAAAAAAATGTAATGTGAGTCTTTAAATATCTTAATTAAATATCATTCTTGACGTAATCCCGCACAATATGAGAAATTTAAAGAGAGCGCATAATTATTTGCTAAATCAAAAATAGGACTTAGAAAGATATGTTGAAAATTTTAATGGTATTTGGCTTAAATGGAAAAAAACTTCCAATACAAAAAGATCTCTTTTTTATATCAAATTTAAGGAAGAATTAAAAATCGTTCATAAAAACATGGTAAGGTGGAATAAAAGACTGTTTGAAAATGTATGGAAAGCCTGTATGATTCACAACAGGGGCATGCAAATCAAACCGCGATTGGTTAATTTCTTTTTAAAATAACCACGTTTAACCTTTTATAATAACTTTTAAGGAAAAAAAGTTATAGAGCTTGAATAAAAACAAAAAATTTTTACAACCTAACTTAAGTTTTTTGAAAACTAATTTGACGTATCCACTACAGCATACTCTATGGGCGGCATGACAGGTTGGTTGAGATGATGGACTCGGCACGGAAGCCTCTGGGTTCGATTTCTCATCGATACCAATTTGTTCATAGTTTGACATAAGCGGTACATCAGTGCCTTGTCAATGAAAACACACCCACGTTATCTTTAACTTACCTTTTACTCAAAATTGAAAAATTTGCTGCATAATTAACATAAGAGAGAAAGGAGACAAAATAAACTAATAAAGCAATTTTCGCTATTTTAAAACGAAACTGTCTGTTCTCAGAATAATTTCAAACTAATAGGAGGCATAAAAAATGAGATAGTTTATTTGATATTTTCAAGTTTTTATAAGCAGCAAAAGCCAACGTTGAAGTAGCTAACCCTTATAGGGTGATTTGGTAACGCTTGTATTTTTTACATTTTTTTAAGGAATCATAGTATACAAAAAATGGTAGTTTAATCATTTTTCATAAAATTATTTAAGTCTAAGAACACAAAATCATAAGAAAACTATTTTTGATATATCTTACAAATACAAGAAGTTGAGCACATGAAGCAGTGTCAGTCGACTCATCAAGTTGAATTGCAAAATTTCCGAAAGCAGAATCTTTTATTTCTGTAATTATCTGTTGCTTGACATCATCAGACATATCTGCTATTCGTCGATGAACAGAATCATTTGAAAGAGGTATTGATGAAACGGTCTGAGCAGAGTCACTTCCAATGAGACAACTAATTATCTCTTTACAAGAAGAAACTATCAATTTCTCTGCAATTTTATGGGGCTTTCCTTCTTGTGCCATTCTTAATGATACCATGTAAGATGCACGTACGCCGGCTTCATTACCCTTTGCTCAAGTTTGTTTTTCTATAAATTCTTAACACAAAACTTTTTCATTTTTTAACTAAAGCCTAATGACGTTTGTTAAATAACCGTTGTTTTTGGGCCTACTTCAAAAAGAAATAAGGCCCAGGAAAACCAGTTACAAAATAATTACTATTTTACCAGACCAAAACTATGGCACGATAAAGCAGACATTAAGCCTCGATGCAATCTTTATAACTAAATAGAGTGTAATAGGAGAACCAAAACCAGAATTAAAAAAAATATTTTTGGGTTCTTGAATCAACAAAATAAAATATAACTTTTAAGTTATATGCACAAAAGCTACATAATCAGGTCAATTAGTAATTTCAAAAATTGGTTCACTTTTATCTGGCCAATCGACAATAAAACTCGTTACAACAAGATCCTAATATACCATTTTTAAGTGCGGCTTCATTACCGTATAAATTTACGCGTAACTATGTGACCTTGATTGCACATAATCAATGTAAACAATAATGTAATGGGTTTTTCTAGAAGAAAGTTTTCGTTTGTTTATCTTTGTTCTTTGTACAGAATATTGTTTAAATTTTATTTTGAAGTTCCAAATGCACAGAATTTGATGTGATACAAAACTAAAGTTCTTTCAACCAAAATTACTGCCTGCTTTTGTCCTATTCGTTACCTACCTCTCTTTTTCATTTTCTTTTTTCTTTTACTTTTCTGAAACTTCCTGAATTTCTGAATCAATTTTCTTTTATTTTTTTTTCGTAAGTATACCATTTTTTGCTCGCATATGTAGTGTGTGTATTTATGTAAAAGAGAATAGTGTGTGTGTGTGTGTGTGTGTGTGTGTGTGTGTGTGTGTGTGTGTGTGTGTGTGTGTGTGTGTGTGTGTGTGTGTGTGTGTGTGTGTGTGTGTGTGTGTGTGTGTGTGTGTGTGTGTGTGTGTGTGTGTGTGTGTGTGTGTGTGTGTGTGTGTGTGTGTGTGTGTGTGTGTGTGTGTGTGTGTGTGTGTGTGTGTGTGTGTGTGTGTGTGTGTGTGTGTGTGTGTGTGTGTGTGTGTGTGTGTGTGTGTGTGTGTGTGTGTGTGTGTGTGTGTGTGTGTGTGTGTGTGTGTGTGTGTGTGTGTGTTATGTCCGTGTGTAGTAAGGTTATAACGAGGTTTTTATACTAATAAATGTTTCAGAATATGAATGTGATGAGCCTATCTTTTTGCGATAGTGTTTTCTTCGCTCAAATTTAATTTGTCCTCCAGAAAATTCATACATAAGTGTTGACAGTGGTGATAAGTTATGACTTTCAATCACACCTTTCGGGAAAACAATTGAAGTGAGTTTGGTTTTAAATATATCGAGGTTCGAAGGAGTTATGCATGAAGATGATACATGATAGATAAAAGAACCCAGACTCAAGAAAATAAAAAATTGAAAAAAGTATATTGTGTAATAACGATTCCCCTTCAAGCCTCTCTAGATGTATAAACTCATTTTCCAGTAAAATATTTTGTTTTTTGATGATGAAATTATGGATTTATTCTACCGAATTTGTATGTAAAAGGGTAGGGGGTTTAATTTTATATGGTAAATCTGAGTTGAGTTTTTAAGTGTTCTTTGTAAGTGGTTAGTTTGGATAGAATGTTTTGGGGAAAGGTATATAATAGGTAGTAAAGATTTATTATCGTTTGGAAAATTTTAGTATATTCATTTGTGTAATTAGAATGGATTTAAAAATATTTTATGAAAATAATTGTTTTTTATTTATGATGGTGAAAAATATTAGTATTGTGATATGATTGAATATTAATTTCTAAAAATTTATGAAGGAATATTAGATTCGGTATAGCGTATTTTAGATATTATTTCTATTTATATGGGGTAAATCTGGTATATAAAAGAATTAGGATAGGAGGTAGTGTGGTATGAAATTCGTATTTTTACAAAATATTTGATAATGGTAATTATTCTGTCCTTGATTTGTTCGACTTCTAGAAAGAAGGGTTTGAAGTGTATAGAAGTGTAGGTTGAGAAATGTCAATTTTAATAAAAATTTTTAGAAAAAAGAGGTATTTTGATTATGTATGGAAGTTTAAAATAATTGTTATAATGGAGGGTATAGTATGATTTGCATCATGTAGGAGTAAAGATAAAAAAATTAAAAGATGTGTTTCAAAAAAATTTTATAAAAATTTAGTATAAAATTGTGGGTGAGTGGTAAATAAATTTAAATAAAATAGATATTTAAAGAAGTGGTTTTTTTGATTTTATTTGATGTAAAAATTTTGTTTTGTAAAAAAAGTTGTTGTATAAAGATAAATCTGGATCAACTTGGGTTCATACGTGAAATTGTTAATATCTTCTGCAAAATTTGCAAAAAATTAAATTCTTTTTTACAAATAAAGTTAGAATGACATTAGACTTGATCAAAAAGACATGATTTGAATCTTTACTCAAAAATATGTGTGTTTTGTAAAAAGGTTAAAAAGATAAGTGTACTCTCTAATATGATTGTTATTTATTCAAAATAAATTTTTTAATAAATTTGTTGAATTTTTTATCTTGTTTTTGTAAATAAAAAAATAGCTCTTCTTTTTAAATGCAATACTCATTTTATTTTAAGGTTCGGAGGTTGGTATTTGTCTCTTCATTATTTAATCTCAGTTTCAGTTTTGAGTTTTTAGTTATAAAATTTATATTTTATTTTTAAGTTTCCCTTGAGTTTCTTTTAATTTATTTTATATATTTATATGGGATCATAATAAAATGATATGCTCCCTTTAAGAAATATAACTTTTTGGTTATGATTTATTTTTTGTCTAAAAAATTATATATACGTTCTAGAATGTTATGAATAGTGTAATTGAGTTCTGTTTACATAAAACTATCATAAATTAGCTCAAAACTCATATGCTAGAGGTTGGTCATTAATGGGTTAAACTGAATAAGAGGTAGTGAAGAATGAAAACGTGTTTTTTAAAACCTCTTCTTTTTGCTTGAAAAATGCAATATTTTTGATGTTGAAATTACGATGACAACTACTTAAATGGCGTTTCAAAAAAGCAGGCTTCATGCACTCAACTGATTAAACTTTGTGACATATTACACATTGGGGGAAATCGATGCTTTTTATTGAGAAGTGTATTGCCAAATTGAACGTAGCTCTCATCATATTGTCTTTTTTCGGCATTGAATTCATAAACAATTTTAAAAATCTAAAAATAACCTAAGAATCATAAAAAGATCAAATACATCGAAAAAATAATTCATATTATTTCATAACATTAATACATTTTAAAAATCTTGAAAAATATTTTTACCAATTAAATCAATTTTTGATAATAAAAAAATAAATGCGTGCAACCATTTTAAATTTAGTTAGACAAAAAAATATGAAGTAATTTTTGAACTAACTTTTTTAATCAATTTTTTGTAAGTTTTAAAAACTCGAGTACCCCTGAAAAATTTCTCGCGAACCCCAGTTTGAGAAACTCTGGTGTATGATATGAAAGAAGTGATTGCCATAGGAAGGGTTTGATTTAGATGAAATTAGACCTAATATACTGCCTAGCCTATACTTCTCATGCAAATCTTGGTTGAAAATGCCAATAAAAATATAAGACTTCGCGACACCATTCCTGTGTTTATTTGATTTTTTCAAATATATAATGTAAAATCTTAAATTTCTATAAATGAAGATAGTTATAAGAATATATTTATTTTATAAAAATGTAAAATGATTTTCGCAAGACAAAGCTGGATTTAAATACCTGGCTGATTCTGATTTGAGGTATTTGCCAGGTTATTCGAAATTTTTGTAAAAAAAGATTTGGGAGTTCATCCAATTCTGTATGCTCTTCTGCCTAACGAACTATATCCTAAAAATGTTGGAATTATTGAAAGAAAGAGATAAATTTGAAACTTCTTCCTATCATTTGTGATTTTGAACACGCTTTTCACAGTACTGTTAAGGAAATATTCCATGATATTCTTATTAAAAGTTGTTTTTTTCATTTGGTTCAAAATATGCAAGAGCATCTGGCTGTGCTAGGCTTTCGAGATCTTGCTTTCAAAGCAAAATGATTATTGTTATTTCTTCTGTTGCTTTGAATAAAGTCGATAAATATTTGGTGACTTTAGCTGTCAAAATTCGAGAAGAACATCAGGAATTACTAAATTGGTTTGAAGGCACATCTGTTGGTCGCTAAAATAGAAGAGGGATGGAAGAAACGCAACTTTTTATTCCAAAACTTGGCATCCTTATCATGGAATTTTAAATGAAGATCTTTAAAAAAAAATTTTTTAATGAAGCTACGGCGCATCGATGTTTAAAATTGGAAATCGGTTATTTGAACAGTCAAAAATAGGGATGAAGAAAATGACTTTTCCTACACAATAGTCAAAATACACATAAGTAGTATTAAGTGATTACAAAAGTTATAAATACAAAAGAAAATTTTACGAGTCTAAAAGTCTGCCATCTTTTGGCTCCTTCAAAATTGAGCCAGCGCAAGTTTTAAAAGTTTGTCCACACCCGCGCCGCCAGCATTATTTAGTCTAACCCGTAATAAAAATGCCTGTAACAGCCGTGCACTTAAAATTTTTAAACCCACACCCACACCCAACTCCGATTTCAAATTTAAACCCACACCCAACTCCAATTTTAAATTTAAACGCCCAACTTAACACACATATAACATTAACATTATTGTGTTGCCACAATACATAAAACATTACGCGCGACAACAATCGGAAAAAGGCGTCCACCTTCCTTTACGAGCCCACAGAGACAAAAACGCTAATAATAGAAAAAATTAAAAACGAGGCAAAATTATCCTGCTACAGCTCAACAAGTATTGTATAATTTTTTACTGTGTGTATAAGTTTTTGTAATCAATTAATATCTGGAACAGAAATAACATGCCTGTTTTAAATGAAGAAGTTAGATCAGCTCTACCAAAACCAGAAAGCATAAAAAGATTGATAAGGAATTATAAAGAAAGAGAGTAAAACCTCGAAAGAATATAAATTTTGAAATTCTAGAATATTTCAAAGAAATTAATCACTGTAAATTTGTAATAAGTTTTACAAAAATTAAATACCTTAGAAACAAAATTATGTAGTAAAGATGTAAATTCAAGGGCTAAAACTTTGAATAATAAAGAGGCCAGCAAAATCAATTGATCCAAGTCTTTCTATTGTAATACCAAATTAGTGAAATATGGAATAATTTTGAAAGCTCTTTCCCTCAACTACTTAATTATTCTTTCAAGTATGCTAAAAGAGACTCTAGAGGTGGTGGTGTAGGATTGTTTTTCTCTCATCGGTTAGATTTCGAAAAATTTTAAATTTTAAATTGCCCGTTTAATTCTTGTGAATCCTTGTCTGCATCTTTTCGTTTAAATAGCATTAAATTCCCTGCTTTCTGCATTTATCGATCTCCTTCTAGTAGGTTATCTGAATACAATTTTTTTATGGATCCAATCATTTTGCCATTGATAACAGATAATAGTTTTCTCGTGGGAGATTTCAATATTGATTTACTAAAACTTGGTTTGGTACTCAAGATTTTGAATTTTTAAATAAATTAATCTCTCACAATTTTGTGCCTTTAATTACTACGTCTACAAGTACAAACTTTATCAATCAATCACGTATTGATAATATCTTTTCAAACCGTGTATTTGATGTTAGGTCTTATAATATCGTTACAGATATTTTCCAAATGTGGCCTTATGTACTTTTTTTCATACTTCTCATAAGCGAATTACTTACTGATAGTTATAATAGGCGTATTTTTTCGCACAATAACATCAGTGTAGTTTTATTACAAATATTGACAACATTAATTGGAATCCTGTTTTTGAAGAAATTGACCCTAATTCAGCTTTCAATAAATTTTTCCTTCTATTTAAAAGTTGCTATGATAAAAATGTTCCTTTTGTAAAAGTTCGCCAAAAAGTTTGTAATCATTGGTTTAGCAAGGAACTCTCAGGCATCAGAAAAAAAAAGTTTATTTGTACCCTAAATTTAGATAATCTTATTGTGATGAAATTAGTTATAAGAAATTTTTTAAGTTTATAAATTTAAAGTTAAGCAGGCTAAAGCCCTTTTTTTACTCTGAAAACTTTTGAACTCCACAAATAAGTCTTTTTGGAGTACAATCAAAACGTTTATGAAGCCTAGTGCGAGTTCTATGAACATACCATTTACTCCTGAAGAGCTTAAGGTTAGTTTTTTTCTTGTGTGCCTCTCTTCTGATTATGTATCACATTGCAAATACGTTGATACCAACATAAAATATAACTACTTTGAGTTTAATTCTTTGTCTGTTTCTTATGACGATGTTTTAATTTCAGTTGCTTCCATGTCAAATAAAAAACCTTCTGGGCCAGATGACATTTGTATGTCAGTAATTGCCAAGTCTATATTTTCTTTTGGAAATTACTTAGTCCAGTGATAAAACGAAAATGTCTTTTTTTTGGCATGACCCCTCTTTTTTACCTTCTTATTTCAAATTTTTTGTATCAAACATATGTATGCGTAACATGCATTTTTTAATTTGAAATATTATTTTATTGATGACTTTTAGCGTGTAATTTCACGAGTGCATAATTTTTACAGCAACCAGGCTCCAGTCTGTACAATGCTTTTTTTTATGACGCGTGTAGTATATATGGGAAACCGGTAATGTTGCACTATCCGTGCATTGATGAAAAGCAATTTTAATTGGAAAGAAGTTGTCCAATGATATAATGCTTTCATATGTCAATCTTTTCTTGAATGCGATTATAGTTTGAGTATCGCACTATACGTGCATTGTAGCAAATACAGTCTAAGCCTGCCTCCATAATACGAGTATATCTACATGATTCAAACATGTCTGCTGTATATGTTTGTGTGATAAAAATTTTAAAAACATACATCTGCCTCATTTGCGCACATTTGTATTTTGGTCATTGAGTGGAAAAGTTAATACTTTTTACATTTTCTAAAATAAAAGCAGGCTTTAATTTTGCTCTATATTCCCCAAAATGTTTACAATAGTAACGCATTTTTAATAACAGTTTTTTAAAATATTAATTTTTATAGAATAATGGATACATTTATGTGCGTTTATAAAAGAAAATCTACTGATAATGAAAATGCTGAAGGTAATATAAGTGAAAAGAATGGGAATAAATGCAGTACGGCTAAGCCCAAGACAAGAAAATACGATTCATCATACTTATTTTTAGAATTTACAAATATCGTTGTAGATGGCTTGGAAAACGCAAAATGTTTATTATGTGGAAAAATTTTGGCGACAAATAGTATGAGACCTTGCAAATTGAAGCGACACTTCGAAACTATGCATTTTGAATACGTCGATAAGCCCAAAGAATTTTTTCAAAACAAACTTCCTGAGTTTAAAATTCAAAAGCAAGCAATCAAAAAACTTGTTTCTGTTCCATCAAATGCCGCGCTAGCTTCATACCAAGTTTCTTATAGAATTGCAAAATGTATGAAAGCATACACTTTAGGAGAAACCCCAATTTTGCGGCAGCAATCGATATAGTTGAAACAATGTTCGCTAAATCATATGCCAAACGTTTACGAGAAATTCCCCTTGCTGGTAATACAGTTGGTAGAAGAATATCTGAAGATCTTTGTGATCAGTTGATTATTATTCTGCGTACTTCAAAATTTGCCATGGAAGTCGATGAAGCTACTGATGTAGCTAAAGATGCTCATTTGATTGCATATGTTAGATATGTTGCAGAATGTCTTATAATGGAAGATGTATTGTTTTGCAAACCCATTACTGAAAAAAGCACTGCTAAAGAAATGTTTAGTTTAATTGACACTTTTTTTAATGACAAGGATATAAAGTGAACGGACTTTGTACAAATGGAGCACAGTCAAATTCAAGCATTCTTCAAAAGGTCTTCAAGCATTAACCAAAGAAAAAACACCAAACGTTATCTGGACGGACTGCTTCACATATATTACTTCCATTCCAAGAATGGATCATCTCGATGATTATTTTCATAATCCTTTGGCCCTCTTTTTTTTAAGTTATCTAATTTTTTTCAACATGTTTAATTTTCATGTTTATATTGTTTGCTTTGTTTGCGTGTTCCTTCTTTTGATTCATGTTTTCAATAAATGCCTACTTACTTAGTGTAAATTTCTTCAATTCGATGTGGTTGATATGAATAAAAGAACTCTTATGTTTGCAGGACCAGTTTTAAGGTTAATAATTATTTTTTTCATCAATTATAATTTTTTTATTTTTGTTTTAAGATATATTATGATGATGACGTTTATCAAAGAGATTTTTGTAGACGGTACTTTTAAAAAATGCCCGACCAACTTTTATCAGATTTTCACAATACGTTTTTTTACAATGATGTACAAATTCTTCTATTATATTCACTTCTACCGGATAAGAAAGAAAAATCTTACATGTAAGCTATTGAAAATCAATTATTTACCACCTATTATATTTTTTGTAGAAAAATTTTCCAATATTTAAAAAATATTGGAATCAAGCTAGATATAATAAATGAAGATTTTGAAATTGCAATTATGAATGCTCGAAAAAGAGTATTAAAATTTTTAAACTCTTAGATATTTAATTATAAGTTTTTTTGTTATCAGGTTTATCCAAAGATCATATATAAAGGATGCTATTTTCATTTTTGCAAAAATATTTACAAAAAAATAATGAACCTAGGATATAAAAAATTATATTCAGAAAATGAAGATAACGCGTATGAAGAGTTAGAAGAATCAAAAAATATTTTGTTCTTTTTGAAAAAAGTTTCATATCTTATTTCTGATTGTGAAATTACAATTGAAAAAAACGATTTTACATTTGTTGATTTTGAAAAAATTAACATTTCTCATTCTTTTTCTATACAAGATATTTTATATTAGATATTATAATTGAGTAAATAAATAAATTACTTTTTTTTATTTAATTCAAATTTTTTGTCAAATTTTATATTCTATCAAAAGTTATTAGCTTTAAATGTCCATAAATATGCATAACTATTCACAAACGTATATTTTTATATTCACACATCTATTCATAAACACATATTCACGCTTCTCGCAATGTATGGTTGACTGCACGCACGCACATACATTGAAAGCAAAGTAGAAAACTCCTTCAATATAATGTATTGTATATGTAATAAAAATGTACTTTATCTAAAGAAACAAATGGAGCTTTGATGATGAAAAGTGCAGGTGTGTGTGGTGGGATGTACTTACTGATGTTACACTTTATACAATCAGATATGAGCTATAAAAAATATCTTATAAATTATACGATTTTTTAAGAATTGATTCGCAAAACACGCAAATTTATAAGTTAGCCCGCAGTCCTAATATTGAACACTTATTGCCCCACAATAAGTTTTAAACAAATGACTCCATCCGCGTCAGTGGCCAGTACGTCTCTAGTTCAAAATATCATATGTGAACTACGCAATACGATTAAAATAAAGTTCATCAAAACCGTTGGGCAAACCAGTCTTTTAAACATGCAGGACCTTCCAAAACGCCGGTAAACTTTCGTGGTTTGCGGGATCTATGTTATATGAGGTAAATTTATAATGACTTTGTCGCTTATGGGGCTAGGAAATGAGTACTTCGTTATACAATTAAAAGAAAATGTGCCTTTATAATAAAAGCTATTTCAAAATTACCAGAGAAAGCAGGGAATAGAAGAGCTCTTGTGCCAAATTCCAGTAAACTGGAGAGAATTGCGCAGTAATAGGATAGACTGTGATTCAGCAAAAAAGACTCGGAGGAAGCAGAGTTTGGATTTGCGAGACAAAGAACCATGAATTCAGAAAAGTGGAAAAAGGAGAGGAAGAGGAAATACGTGGCCAAGTAGAAAGGGGCGCTGCCACTTTCAAAAGAAAACACGCAGAAGAGTGCGCAGAGAAAGATGAGACCGAGGAAAAGCGACTGCAGAGCGACCTAAAGTGTAATTGTGATCATCGTCTCTATTTCACTCTCACTTCAAATTTCTATTGTAGTTTTACATCAAATTACAATTTTCAAAAATATTTCTGTAAACATTAGACGTAAATCAAATATTTTATTGACACTTTCAGAGATTTAACACCTCTAAATGCAAAAACTGATTTCAAAAATAAACTAGAATGGTTGATTTGGCATAAAAACATATATTTCATGTAAAATTAGAGAGAGGTACTTTCCTGTTATCGCCCCACCACCCCAAAATGTTATAAAACATGTATTAAAGTACACAAATGTATTAAAAAAACAAGTGAAAAATCTTTTAATCTGTAGGTGGATAAAATTCAACCATATCAAAAAGAATCACATCAAACATATTACCACCATATATAATCGAAGATGAATGATGCCAAAGAAACTCAGCTAAATATCCAGATAGCATCTCTCGATTAGATCCACATTGCCTCTTGTTTCTTACCTTTGCAGAACGCCAAACACGCTCAATATGTTGAGTATGGACTCTGGTTTTGGGATCCACAAAATTGCGGCTGTGATTTACTGTCTGATGTCGGTAATTTGGCACCCCTTTAACACCTTCATCATTAATTGTACGATAGGCACGCCACTCATCGGGAAATATAGTCGTTCCGGGACGTATGTATTGATTGATGAGTGGCAATAGTGTAGCTGCTGAACGATTTGGAACATTCACCATGAATACTTCATTGGTTTCAATGCAAATTCCTCCGAACACCCATTTTTGTGGAAGGATTCGACCAACATGATTTTTCCTCTTGGCAAACAGTGCTTCATCGATCTCCACATGCATACCCGGACCTCCAATTACAACAGATTTTCTAAGAAGCTTCCAAAGACATACCTCCCTCATGTAGTTGCTCCAGTCAACTGTTGTGTTTTTATTCATTCCAAGTTCTCTTTCGCAATATTTTATTGAAGTCAGCTCATAGGCCCATGAATAAATGAAAAGAATGATGTCCTCGTAAGGGAGCCTTGATCCAGTAAGCCAATTATTCATTCGCACTTCTTTCTCCTTTCTGCATTCCCTTTTGGCACAGCGCCAAAAGTTTATGCACATTTCCGCTCCAACTTCATCCACGCTCTTGCAGGTAGGTGATGCATTTTTCTTCGTTGTCAAGTTTTCGAATCAATTTCTTTAAATTTTCCATTTATGGGCTTTATGAAAAAGGTTTTGATTAATGATGTCAAACCTGTTTAAGACAGTCACCCTTGGGACCAGTCAAATGCGGCTGTTTTACGCAGGTGGCGGTTTTATTAAGGTTCACCTTCAGTATCTGAAAAATTTATCATAGAAAATTGAATTAACACAATTTCGAAAAAATTTATCAATAAAAACATTTACTAGAATATAACAGGAAAAACATTTAATTCATTATGTATAAAAAAATTACTTTCTTTTAAAAAAGTTCGTGATGGTTGTTTGCTTTGTATATTTTTTCATTCTTATGTTAATGGTAATATCTTGTATGTCGAAACAATGTTTTAGCATGTCACTGTTTCCTGTTTGCAAAGCAAATTGCTTACATATTTCTATGCAGTCTTGGACGTGAGTTAAAGAAGGTGGTTTGAACGATTCTTCAACTGGCTCTTTACCATCGTCATCATCATCACCATCTGAGTCCTTTTCGTTATCATGAAGAATATCTGAAGCGGAACGATCCCAGTCAATAGCATAATTTGAGGTAGGAAGGTCATTATCAACGTGGTGAAGATTGTTGAATTGAAATCCAAATAATTCTTTGGAAAGACATAAAACTGATAATTGAAAATCTTTAGTTTCTTCGAAAACATCAACGTCAATCTCGGTGCTTTCCATATCTGATGTGTTTACACATTCGTGAAAACCTCTGCAGTAAATCCAGCTCGAGTAAAACACTTATGAATAATGGAAGATGTCACTTCATTCCAAGCTTTATGGACCCTGTTGATGGCATCCAAAAGACAAATTTTTCGGAGAATTTCCAAACCAGTGATGAACTCATCTTTCGCAATGTTGTCACAAACAACTTTAGCTGTCTGTCTCTGTATTTTAGCTTCATGGCCTGCATGATGCCTTGATCCATGGGCTGAATAACTGATATTGTGTTTGGTGGCAGAAAAACTAATTTAACGCTAGTAGGTGTCACATGAGGGTGCGCAGGAGAATTGTCCAACAATAAAAAGACTTCTCGGTTTTGATTTTTCATTTGACAATCAAACCTTTTTACCCAATTATCAAAAATTCCACCTGTCATCCACGACTTTTTATTTGACTTATATTTAACAGGAAGTGAATGTTTATCAATGTTTTTAAAACAACGAGGATTTTCCGATCACAAGTAAAGGAAATTTCTCTCCAGTCATTGAAGCACATAAAGCAACGATAATGCGGTCTTTGGACTGTTTACCGCCATGTGTGTTATGCCCTTTAACATGAAATGATTTGTTTCGCTGATTGTTTCTGTAGAACAAGCCCGTTTCATCCATGTTAAAAATGTTTTTTGCCTCATACCCAGCACAAATGGTAGAAAGCTTTTGTTTCCAATTACAAACAACACTTTTGTCTACATCACCACTTTCCCCAGACACAGATCCAAACACAATATTATGACGCTTTACAAACTGACTTGTACTCGTCTAGTTGTAGAGTCTTGAAACCACTTGCAACTTAGTTCATTAACTTTTTCATTTCCTGTTTTTCGCATTTTACGTTTACGATCGTTTGGAGCATTGTTTTGAAAATCATACAAAATTTCGACTTTTCGCTTCATAATATTTTGAACTTGATCTTTGCTGACGCTGAATGCGCCAGCCACTTTACGCGAACTTTCAATTTTTTCGTACATTTCAATTTACCTTAACTTTATCTACAAGGGACAGAGTTTTTTTTTATTTCCTTTAGACATTTTGATAGAAACAATTATTATGTGTTAGCTCTAAATAAAGCAAAAATATGTGATGACGAAACTTTCATTCTAAGTAAAACAGTTGCCACGTAAATACGTATACATCATTAATTACAATTATCAATGCTACATGAATGACATAAGGCATATGCGTGTTAGTCATATACATGAAATCTTATTTTATCTACTACTCTACATAACTTGATACACATCGAAGATTACCGTTCATTGTTCCCTTTGAGGAGCAACATTTTGAAGAGGAGATTCGTCTGCTTTCTTTTTCAATGAAATTTTATATATTCAAAGCAGGCGATTTTCATTTCTTGGGTCACTGGTGACCCACTGGTCCTCAGAGGGTTAAAAGTGATCAAGATGTACGCGTGCCAGTCATATGATAAATTACATTCCAAGTTTAGTTGTAATTCACGTAACATCATTAGAAAATTACTTTTTGTCATCTCAATAGTCAACAGATGCAAGATTTCATTTTCTAGTAATGTAGATAATAAATAAGGAAGGCTAACAAAATAATATACTACTCTAGTATGGTGCGTGGCGTTCTTGTGCAAGTTTTTATTAAGATTCGGACTGAAATGTAGTGGCGCCTGGCGCTGTTACAGAGGTGGTGGTCTTTTACAGGGTATTTTTAATGTAAATTTGATCGGGACTGTAAGAAAGTGGCGGTCTTATAGAGGTGGCGTTTAGAGCAGGTTTGACTGTAGTAAGTTTAATGTAGGTTAGGTTAAAACAATACAAGAATATTTATCGTGGTAGAAGAGCGATGAGTGGTGGGCGATAACAGGAAAGTACCGAATATTTTTGGAAATAGTTTTTAGGCGTAAACTGCAAGTTTGATTGGCACAGACAGATATTTTAAAACCTCTAAATGCGAAAACTGAGTCCAGAAATGAAACGAGCATGATCGATTTGGTATAAGAACATCTTCATTTTTATATCATAATATACATGGCACCCAATCCAAATCGAGGAAAATTATTCTTTTCCTATTTATTAATTTTAAAAAGTACAAAAATATATGGAGTAATTAACACTTTAAGGACTAAATTTTTGAAGACTTTTGGTTTTTTTAGCAGAAAAATTTTATTTCTTCGGACACCGGTGTCCCATTAGTCCAAAAAGGTTTAAGATTTAAAAAATAGCTGTTTTAGTTCAAAAAATTGTAATGATGACAGATGCCTCTTGTTTTATATCATAAAACCTTCTTAAAATTTAATATGGTGATGATTAAGATTACATAAATGGCTATCTTTAAATTAAAATTAGTGGAGTTTTGTAAATTTAATTTAATACTAATATTTTTTATTTACATATTAGGATATTATTTATCTAAAATAAATTTATTCTCTCAAGAATTAAAACTCTATTATTAAGAGCTTTTTTTATAAAAAAAATCTAATAAAATAAGGTAAAAATTAAAAAAAAAAATATAGAAAAATTATACCTTTTTCTTAGCCAGTAAAAACGATAACAACAGATTCATTGAAAAAATAATAAATTTCAATGAGTTATTTAAAAAAATAAGTGTGATATAGTTCAAAAGGAATAACGCGAATCCAAAAACAAAAAAAACAAGGCCCTGATAAAAAAGGGTCATAATCAAAAAATAGGTGGGAGTATACCGTAAACCGAAATTTAATGAATCTAAAAAAATTGGAGCAAAAGAGAGTTACAAATTATTTTAAAAAAATGCTCTAAATATATTGATTTATCATTTATGCTATAAACATTAAAATAAGATAAGCGAATCTTAAATACCATACTTTTTTATTTCCTTTTAAATTTTAGAGCTAATATTTTTTAGTCGTCCATGTTGAATATTCTACCATAACAGAAGGGATGATATGGACATAAGGATAAGCAATCGAATCCCAATTATGTGTATATAGGAAGGTAGATAAGTAAAAGAATTTTAAATCTCTTCCCAGCCTCTACTGTATGCTTTGGATGGTCTTGGAGGAGGTATTTTGTTAAAATCTTAGAAGAGTCTTAACTATCTTTGAAATTATTAATGTGAATTTTTTAAGATGCGTTCTATAAATTGTATAAAATTTACCTTAGAGTTTAAGAATAATGGGTCTGTTAGGAGGTCATACAGTGAGATTGACAACTTTTTGAGAAGAAGTTTTCAAGTTTTTAGTAAGTTGAGGCGATGAGTTCAAAAAATTTCCCAAAAGAAGATGACATGCAAAGGTATTTGAGGGTTTTGCATCGAAAGCCACAAAATGGGAAATTGCATGGTTTGTACGGTAGAGGTAATATCTCCATTGGCAGTCGCCTGAGTTTCACCGTATTGTAGAAAGTCACAATTTGAATTGTGGGATGATGTTATTTGTAATAGCAATTCTTGATAGCAAGATAGATATATATGCCACCGACCTCCAACATGGGGATAAGGTGTAATCAAAAAGAAGAAGATAGGACGATGTATCGATTGGTAATAGGAAGTATTGTAGTGACAGTGAGAAGATCTAAGGGTTTTGGGAAAAGTAACGAGTTGTTGCTAGGTTTTTGACTAAAGAGTTTTTAGGGATGTTCAATTGAGCAGGATACCATGTTATGTGGGTATCTAAATGATATGTAAGAAAGAAAAGGGAGAGACGAGTTCGAAGTTGACTAGAGACAGGTTTCTTTTCATAAAAGGTGGTACCTCTGTAAAAAAAGGATTTTAAAAAGTGAAACAAACATTAGTTAAGGTTGGAAGTGTGTTTTCGCTTGCATATAGTAGACTAAGAGCTTCTCACTCTTTTGTTGATGATAATGGATTTAGTAAAGAGTTAAAAATTGAGCCATTTTGATGATGACCTTGATTTAATGTAAGTTATTGATTCCTTGACTTGAAATTTGTTTTTGCAAATCACGGTTTTTTATTTAGGTGGTTTGAATGGGAGGGAGAGTTAAGTTGGGTAAAGGAAAGTGTGGAAAGTGTGAAGAAGCAGTGGTATGAGACGAATTGGATTCAGAAAAGAAAGCATTAATCACAATGTTATACGCGTATATGAAGCATTAGATGAGAGTTTTTTTGAGATTGAAAATAGATACAAGAGAAAAAAAATTATGGTATATCTTAATATTTTTTTTACATTTTATTACATTTTGATATATAAATATCTCCAACCTGTATACTACGATGATTCATCTTAAACCTGTATACTACGATGGTTTCTATTCCATGTACAAATAACTAGGGCGACAATGTTCAACTTGCTGTTCACATTCTGCTAGATGTAAGATTTGATATATCTCATTCGGGGAGACGATCCTACATAAGTTATTACCTATATACATTATACCTGTATACTACGATGGTTCATCTCCAACCTGTATACCGCGATAATTCATCTCCAACCTATCAGTTCATATGTTGCTAGATGTAAAATTTGATATACCTCATTCGGGGAGAGGATGTTAGATAAGTTATTAATTTTTTCACGATATTAAATAATATATTTTATCAAATAATCAAAATAAAATTCTGTAATCAAAGAATCGAAAAATATTCTTTAAAAAATCAAAAAATATCAAACTTTCTGTTCATATTTTGCTACCTCATACAATGTTACAAAAGTTATTACCTATACTTTGCAATTTGCACGATTTTAAATATTTTATTTGTCAAATAATCAAAATAAAATTCTGTAATCAAAGAATCGAAAAATATTCTTTAAAAAATCAAAAAATATCAAACTTTCTGTTCATATTTTGCTACCTCATACGATGTTACAAAAGTTATTACCTATACTTTGCAATTTGCACGATTTTAAATATTATATTTGTCGAATAATCAAAGAATCGAAAAATATTCAAATCAAAAAATATTTATTCTTTTTAAATATATCGTTGGCTCCCCATAAAAATTGGTTTTTCAGCTTTTCTTGGGAAATCATTTTTGTGTTAGAAAGAAGATAATCATCAAAATCATTAAATATTATTTAATCAAACAAATCATATTTATACTCAACAGTCATAATAATTAAAATATTTTAATTGTTTAAAACTTCGTTTAGGGTATCAATTTCTTTTTGTTAGAGATTCATTTTCAAATTTCCTAGAGTATAGCATAAATTTGAATTAGCCATGTGATTAGGGTCTAATTTTTATCTGCACATAACTTGCAGAAAAATTTACCATCACAACTTTTTTTATTGCAATCTTGTGACAAATGGTTTAAACCACAAAATCGGCACAAGGGGTCTTTTAAACAATCAGTACTAATATGTCCATAACTTAAACATTTAAAGCATACTTTGAGAAATGGTTTAAAAAGAGAAACTGAGTGAGCAGAGGAATTTATAAAAATATATTTACTTGAGTGAACATAGCTGACCCATTCTTTGCTTACCCTAAACCATTACAGAAGTCAGATTTCTTAAATAGACTTAACTTAAAAACTTTTAATAGAGAATTTTCAGGTATTTTATTTTGCATACAAATACCTTCCTTAATTTTATCTATACTAACTGTATTATCTATGTTCCTTATTACAAAAGTCGGCAATCTTTGAATTAATCTTTCAAAAACATAGTCATTTGTTGTCAAAAAAGCTTCAAGTCGGCTTCGAGAATCATCATCTGAAGATTCGATGAGCAAGGAGCCATCGTGACACTTTTTCTATTTAAAACGGTTTTTGAAGAATTATAGCTTGCTTTCATCACCATCTCTGAAAATGATGGTTTAGATGTTATACTAAGTGGTGTAAAATTTGATGTTTTCTTTGAAATAACATCTTTGATAGCTGAAATTTCTGCAGATAACGATGTTATCTTTAGATTTAGATAGAATATACCAGGCATGATTTACGATACGAAAGAAGCGTACAATATTACATACTTCTATAGAAGTATTATATAATTTTCCCATATCTCAACTGTAATAAGACCTTAGGCTGTCTTTATTTCTGATTCCCTTATAAATAGAATAAAAAAGTCCTCATTGAAATAAATAAAGCAAAAAACAATTGAAACCCTAAACAAAATAAGTGTCTGATCTTCAAACTAAATCTGATTAGTCAGTCAATCAAATTTAAAATTTAGATTATATTGCAATAAATAAATAAACTTAGGTTCAGAAATTATTTCTCACATTTTACCTTATACATTATAGAATTCACGTTGTGTGATCATCACCATGGTGCAATATCCATATTTAGAAATTTTTCATTGCTTAAATGCAGGGTGGGCACACTGATAAACAGGCATTAATTAATAACTTGACCAATGATATATTATAGAGTAGAGCATCTCACCTCAACATCATTCATTAACAGATCTAAAAAATCAAAAGTAAGATTATTCCGATTGTAAATACATTGATATTATAAATAATCATATTTAAGTCTAGCTTTTCAGTAATTTTTTTTATTTTGATAGCCTTAAAAAATATAGGAATGATTTAGTTTTGTATTAATTATAAACAAATGTTAATTAAATTGTATTGAAGAAGAAAATGTTAAAATATCAATTAAATAAAATTACACATATGAAAATAACCTCATTTATGTTACGGTCATCGTATATTTAAAACAAACGTCCCTACCATTTTTAAATACTCTGAACAAACTTATGGTGATTAACATCATTAAATATCAAAGTCTGATTAATTGAAAATTTTAAGAGTTATATTACAATGTCTGCGAATTATAAGTATTCTTTTGTCAAATATATGTCATAAAGAGTGGTTGTAAATAATTAGGGAGGTTCTTACCCTGAAATAGTCAGTTGGTGCGAGATCTTGTCGAAATTAAGAAACTAAATAGATATATTAGGTATGTAGGTAGTGCTAACTTGGGGATTTGTAAGGATGGGAGGTGGGTTTATGATCTAAAATAGAAGTAAGAAAACTTAGTGAGGTGAAAAGTATGATCTTGGTTGCTTGTGTATGGTTATGCAATGGTGTTTGATAAGGGTGGAGTTAAGTGTTGATGGATAGAGAGGAATGGTTCCATTATATTAAGGAAAAGAAAGATGTGGTGAATGATTTTGGGGTATGATAAGAAGTTTAGTAGAGAAGAGGGAAGATCTTTAAAATGTAAATGTGCTTTCTCAATGAGTTTGGTTCGTTCTGATGAAAATATTGGACAGTAGAGAATAATGTGAATTGGAGTTTCGATATGAGGGCAGCCAAATCTGCAAAAAGGGTTAGAGTGCAAATTAAAATTTCTTTATTATCAACCCTAGGCAAAATCATTGAAAAAATCCTGCTAAAGCGCACAATCCATTACATCCTCAAAAATAGATATATTAAAATAATATCATTCAAAAAAATTTAGAAATTATTATATAAACTACAAATAATTATTTAAAATTGTGTGAAATAAGTTCCTCCAGTCTCCATATTAGCCCAAGTACATTTTTTTTAAAAAATGACAATAAAACTCTGTTATATTAAGTGATATTTTAAATTATAATACCAATTAAAATTTTTGAATTTTATTGTTCGTTCTCTGAAAAAATAGGTGTTCCATTTTTTGGCACACTGGTCGGATTCAATGACAAATTTAATGCGATTGAAATTTATATATACACTTTCTAAATTTGTATATAAAAGTACTCTTTTTTTCAATAAAACGATTTATTTAATTTTACAACTTTTTTACAAAATAGGACTAGTATTTTGATTCAAGATGCAAAAAGGCCTTTTTTTGGCTTGTTTTTATCTCCTGCCTTCAATCATAACAGGAATCTCAATTGAAGTTGATTTTTCTTGAATGTATCATATCTAATTCTATAGGTTCTATAATATATTTTTTATATCGGATATCAATTTATCTAAAATTACCAAACCAAACTTTGTGGAGTATCTCCGAGAGCTTAACGTTGTGATATTATGTGTCACAGAAATGCAGGCATTCATATAGAATTTTTTGATAGAAAATATTTCAAATATATAACTTATGTTTTTTTTTGCCGGGTAATGTGCGATTGCCTGTAAACCAGCATAGGTGGCTTATGTATGGTGGCGCATCAAACTAACTTACAAACTATGTTTCTGCTATTTATTTTACCCTTTTTAGTGATTACGAAATTAGAGAAAAATATTACCTTAAATATGTATAACAAAAATTTATTACTATTTTATTAATTTTATATATATGATATTTTATAGTGCAAGCGACGCAAAGTCCGAAAAAATGTCCACGTCATATTTAACACATTCAGTAGTTGGTCTTTTCAAAGAGCTGATTTTTGAGCTATTGATAAACTTCGATATATCACTCTTAGAATCATCAATTTTGCTTTTTTTAGAGAAAGTTTGTTTGTCTTTATTTTCAAACAAGACCTAAGTCTTCTTATGAAGTCTTTGGAGATGACGTTTTAAATTGGATGGGGAACTTTCTGTTTTTAATTTTGTTATATGAGCTTTACAAAATTTTCATTGCTTGAATCGAACATGGAAAATATCTTTCTTCTTTGAAATAATTATAAACATCACTCACACTGGGAATTTTTAATCAGAGAACGAAAAAATAGGAGAATTAAAACATGAAATAAAATTAATCTTCTTCTTCTTCTTCTTTTGCAGCTTTACCCATTTCTATATGGGATCGCTGTTTGCTATGAGTATCTTCCATCTTCTCCTGTCCAAAGCCAGTTCGCAGTCTTTTTTCAAGTCAATCTTCTTCTTCCTGCCATCAGCTACAACACAATCCATCCATCTCATCTTTGGTCTTCCCCTTCTTCTTTTGCCTTCTACATCTTGCTCCATCATCTTTCTCTCAATACTTTCTTAACCTTTTCTAAAGACATGGCCAAACCATCTCAAGCGCTCTTCTTCCATCTTATTCCCCATTCTTGTGACTTTGACACTTTTCCTAATTACTTCGTTTTTTATTCTATCTTTTCTGTTCACTCCACTCATCCATTTTAGCATCTTCATTTCAGCAACTTCTAATTTCTTTTCATTGCTTTTCTTTACTGCCAAGGTCTCCACTCCATATAGCATAGCAGGTCTTATGACTGTTTTGTAAATTTTTCCTTTAAGTTTGATAGGCATTTTTCTGTCACAAAGTACTCCTGAAACATCACGCCAATTTTTCCAACCTGACTGAATTTTCTATTTATCTCCACATCTTCTCTGCCATTTTCCATCATAGTTGAACCAAGATAGATGAAATTTTTTACTCTTCTTATTACTTCTCCCTCTATCTTTAAACCTTTCATATTATCGTCAATATCATCATGTACATTCCTATCATTCATCACTAGATACTCTGTCTTGTTTATATTTATTTTTTAAACCCCTGCTTTCTAAAACTTGAACCCACTTTTCAAGTTTTCTTTTAACTCCTTCTTTTGTTTCACTAACTTTCACTAAAAAAAAAAAATTAATCAATCTCATTAAATAAAAAAATTTAATAAAAGAAAAATTAAATTTTGTGAAATTTGAACAAATATTTTGCCACGATAGGAACATTTAAAATCAATTTCGTTTCCTCTTCTGACTCTGCTTCTTTATTTCCTATAAAAATCAATCGCTTCAGTTTCATGCTGATGCATAAAATTGAAAAGTTTTTTTTATAATTAAAAACAAAGTTTTAATATTTTTCTAAAAAAATCAATATTTGTGTTCTACACAGTTAACTACATTAATTCTAAATAAAAAATTTAAAATTGGTGTATGAAATATCAAATTGAAAATTTTTTGCATTTCTATGTTTTTATTTTAAATATAAACTTTTCACGTTAGAAATTTGGAAACAATACAGGTTTGCCCCTTTTCTAAGAAAATATTAAAATTTTTAATTTATAATCTAAATAATATTTATAATTTTATAGATAATTTTTGGCTGATGTTGGATATTCACTTTGCTTATTTGTTAAATTATTGCAATTATGATAATTTTCAGACATTTACAGATAAAAAATTTCTAAAGTGGTTATCATAATGAACAAATTTGCCCCTCGAAAAAGATTTAATTATTTTTTAGAATATTATTAAGATTTTGAAGTGCTTCGCCATCCAACTTTGTTGATAAAAATGATAATAGCATTTGATTAGAAATGTTGCATTTCAAAGTGGTCGTATCAACCAATGTTAGAGCTTAATTTTACTAGAAAGAATAACTAAAATTTGATACAAAATAGGAAATTATTGAAAAATATGGATGAGTTTTGAAAGAGTAAATACTTTCTATAAATTTTGCAAACTGTCACTGAACTTTGAGGAGGAAATCTTTTTATGAAAACAACTTCATGCGTTGAGTCATGAAAGATGTTTGTTTACTAACTGGAGTTTATACAATCTTAATGTTTTCTTCATTTCTTAGAAACAAACTGAATAATTTTGCGAATGAAAACTAAATCTGTCTTTGACATGATCTTCACCATGCCAAGATACTTCATGCTCGATGTGTAAATGTAATGGAGCCTCTTGCTTTGGAGTCAAAACTTTACGAGTAAATAACATCCTATTTAGGTACACTTGTTTACACTGTACATCAATAACACTGAAAGTATGTGTGGAGAAAAACAGAAAGGGTTTTACGCGCAATACTCCATTTTGACTCTTTGAAACAACTGAAGTCACCATACCTCAAAGATGGAAGAATATAGGAGAGGAAAGGAAGTTTGTTTTTTGTGCGATCTTCCAAAAGTACCCTGGGCTATGATAAACGACTTCACTGAAAATGTGTGTCGCGGATGCGTCAACTACGAAGGAGTGGAACGTGTGGAAAGTGTCATTTCTCTGGCCAAGCTCTACAAAAGACTTTACTACAAGCACAACCTTTGCTGCGTGCCCTATTTCAATGAGCCAAGTCGGCCTTTGAATCTTCATCCCCAAAACCACTCTTCCTACCTTGCACTTCAAAGAAGAGGAGAACAGCATCCAACGTAAGAAGCTTTTAAATTGCGGCGCTTGTATAATCTCTGTCCCCAGTCTATACGGAGGTGACTTCGGGGTGAAAACCAAGCTAAGGCAATCAAACAGTATTTGAACATGTCTAAATTAATTAATATGAAGTGAGTACGCTATACTTTGTATAGGGACAAGAAAAATTGTCTGTCCCTCTTCACTCTTCGCCCTCAGCAGTTTTCTGTACGCGCTCCCCTCTCCCAAAAATTTTACTTTTGTGCCCGACGAAATGTCCAATGTATAATACCAAAAATCTTGAATTCCTTCCTAACTCTTTCGTATTTCTAGGACTCTAGGAACTAAATACAATCTAGAGGAAATTGGACACATTCTTGGCGTCTCTGTGTCATTAAGTGATGAAGTAAAGATCATTTGCTGATATTCCCCCTCATTCATGCAAATCACTTTATATTTCTCATTTCTACAAAAATGAAAATCAGAATAACTTCTCTATAGAGAATGCCATTTCAAACTTTATATTATTATATCTAAAAAATAAAATATTTTTACAGGGGGTTTGATGAAAAAAAAGTTAATAAAGAAAAGTTTTATGTCTATAAAAAGATAACTGAAGTTTGTTTAGTTGCCAACTTTGAGTAGCAAAT
Organism: Nectonema munidae; assembly: GCA_030549495.1. Lineage (NCBI taxonomy): Eukaryota > Metazoa > Nematomorpha > Nectonematoida > Nectonematidae > Nectonema > Nectonema munidae. Next base: position 1,864,815 of record JAUIRK010000509.1, read on the forward strand.
TACATATTGCAAATTTGTTTTAATTTCAACAATAACTCCAATATTTTCCCAAAAAATATTGATTGCGAATATGATGGTATTATTTATTTTTCATTAAAATCAATCAAACCTGTGAAAAAATCAATCAAATCTGTCAATGAATGCCAAAGATATAAACTTCAAAATATATCATAATTCCACATTTTTGACTTAATATTGTTATAATTTTTTTTATTTTAAAAGGCAACTTTGGGTGATTAATTCATGTAAAAATAATTCACTTGGGAGTAAATTGGCTTTCAGAACTGACTTAACACTAAACATTTTCTTCTCAGTGTTTTTAAATACACTGTAAATCGATCATGCTCAATTTGATTATGAAAATATTTTTGTCATTCTAGATTTAAATTAAATTGCGTTTACTGTTTACTTATGTTTAATTTGTGGTCCTTTTTTTATATCATTTTGAACAATTTTATCCTATTTAGTAAATCTGTTTTTCTCTATTACATCATGCCGTTATTTTGTCAAATATACACAGGCAATGAAGACTACATTCCAATGTGGTCAAAATGGTTATATATTTAATTAATTCGACACAACATTGACTTTTATATATTTAAGCTCAATCGATAAAATAAATTTCAATTTTTCCAACCTCATTGAATTCTTCTATTTATTTCAACATCTTCTTTGCCATTCTCCATCATGCTTGAGCCAAGATATTTGAAACTTTTCACTTTTGGACTGACCTTCCAGCTTTATACTTCTGCCATTTCTTGCTATTTCTTCATCTACATCCTTTCTATTCATCACTAAATATTCTGTTTTAACTTTACTAATTTTCAAGCCTCTACTTTCCAACACGCTACGCCATTCTTCAAGCCTTTCTTCAACTTCTTCACTTGTTTTTCCAACCAAAACTACATCATCAGCACATGTAATAATCCTTTTCTTAAATCTTCTGTGAGTACGACAAATACTACATTAAATAAAAGGACTAAGACTTGAACCTTGGTGTAAGCCAACCTTAACATCAAACTCTTCTCTTTTCCCAAATACCGTCTTTACACGTGTCTGCAAGGCGAGTAAAAGTCAATAAAGTCAATTTTGCTTTGAGCCTTGGAAATGTTTCAAAAAGAATCTTTTCATTTATTTAGCTGCTTGAATGATGATAATCATTTGTATCTTTTTTAAGTCAACAAAAGTCAATTTTTTGTTATTCAGTCAATAAAGTCAATTTTTGTTTTGAAATATAATTTTTGACTACTTAGCATAAATACTTTTCTATTTTTCAATATTTGTTTTCATTTCTCACGAATTTTTCAAAAAATGTGTATATAGCTCTTTTAAATGTTTTTTTTATCAATGGTAGATGTTTCCATCAACTTAAAATTTGAATCCTTAATTCCAATAATTAATTCTAAATAATATTATCGATTAATTAACCTTCAAAATTTTATAAATTGGATCAAACTACAACAAATGAAAGTATCAAATAAATATATAGTTTTAAATTTCAATTAATAAACGGGTTTGTTAATAAGGAACCCTCTTGAACTCGGCTCTGAAGCTTATTTTCAATCGAAATATAAAATGTATTTCTTTTTACACAATTTTAGTTTTTAAAAATTTTATTTATTTTTAGTAACTTTTTGAAAGAGGCGCTGATTAGATCGCCTGCCTCTCTCTCCATCAAAACATCGGCACGGTACTGCATATATTGTAATGTATTTCTTTATACCCCAATAGGACTTCTATTGTTGTGCTTACAATTCGTTATCAGCTTGAAGTGTGTACTTCATTTCTCCTATACTTTATATGGTATCTAATTTTGCTCTTTATTCTGAATTGCTTCTTTTATCAGGAATTCATTTTATGCAATCTATATTTGAAAAAACCTTTTCAGAGATTTATTTAGTCCATAGTTTTATCGATTCTGATATTTTCTCTTGAAGAAAAATTCTTTGTCGTTCTTGACTTTTTTATTAAACTATGTGTTGTATTATTAGATGATATGGACAGATATTACTTTGGATTAACCGATCCTCTTTCAAAATCCATGTTCTTTATGAAAGCATTCATAATTATCTTTTTATAATTGCAAAAAGTTTTCCACTTTTATTTTTTAAAGGACTCTATATATCCCGGTGGTGGTACAATGTGGAGTTTTTCGCGATTTGTACGGACATTGCACTCCAAGTTTCATAAAATTTCATAAAAGCTTGATTGTACTTACATGATTCTTTGAAGCGTGAATAACAATAGTCAGTCCTCCTCAGCCTTGACAAATAGGAAAGCCATAAAGTATGGATTCCATTTTCCCCAATAGTGGATAGATGCGCTGGCAGCGTGAGTATTGGGGCTTCTTGAAGAGTTGGTTAATAAACTGAAATTAGCCAGCAATCTTGTGTTCTTGTTTTTCAGGGGAACAAGATAAGATGGAATGCGCCCTTTTGCAAATGTTGCACTTTTGTAGCAGAAGCAGGATGAGTAGGTTAGTAGCAGCCAATGGCATCCTCCGCTCCAGCATCATACTTTCATATATATATATCTGCAGCTTATACGTGTCAAAGCGTTTGAGGATGCTTCGAAAGATGTAGCCGTTTCTGAATCTCAGGCCCCCTAATTCATCTGTTTTCCCTTTGCTGTTGTCCACCTTTTTGACTCATTAAGCAAAAAATAGACACACATTTGAACACGGTTTATAACTTTATTGCATTTTGGCTGAAGTATTGGAAAGAACAATCTTTGCCATTTTTGCGTTCAAAATTTTAGCTATTTTTGTCTAATTTGAGTTCATATTTCATTTTGAGGATCATTTGGGCTTTGATGGTATTCTCGTCATCAAATATATGTTTTTTATGTTTCTTTGGATTTAGGGGCGTGATGAAGGTATTCAAGTTTGTATTTCTGGTTTAGGTGCTGGGTTTTCAAGTTCAAAAATATATATGTCTGTATTTTGCGAGGATTTTAAAATACGCGTGTGTCTGTTAGTATGCGCTGTGAATGAGTCGTTTCGTCTATTACAGAGGTCGGCAAACAAGTGCCTGCGGACCGCATGCTCCCTTTCAAAGCTTTTTATGCAACCGGCTAAGGTAAAGTTATTTACGCTCATTGCTCGTTAATATACTATCATTGATGCAAAAAATTTTGATTGATTGTAAAATTTTCGATATTCAAACTACATCCCTTCTTTTTATATTTCTCCTCTTTAATTTTTCAAAGTTGAGATTGTAATTCTTACTTTGGATTTATATTCATTGTTTCAAGTGTATAATCGGGTATTTATTTGTAAAAAATGCTTATAATTGACAATATTCTTTCATGATTACATTTTCTTACAGATGTTTTACCTTAAAAATTAAAAATTTGTTGAAAAAATATAAAGCGCTTTATTATATGCTAAAAAGTATGAATCAATAAATTTTCAATGAAATTCAACTTTAAAATATTGTTCAGTTGTTTAAAATGTTGTCTCTGCCACTTTAATAAGTATAGGCCACTTTTCTTTAGCACACGGCCTTTCATTTTCAAATGCAGTCCTTTCACCAAAAAGTTTGCTCCGCAAGAAGGCTATGTCTTTTTATGTGTAATTTTGGGATGCGTTCAGAGCAGTCACAACTCAAAGAAATGGCAAAATTTGTCACTTCTCAACCCTTTGAAGGTTGACGAGAAATTTTAACACTAATGTTAATTTAAAGCTGATGATTTTCATTTCATGGTACAGCCCTGGCCCTCAAAGGCCTAAATAAGGCGCGAAGAAGTAACAAATTAAATGTTAGTTTGCTTGATCATTTGGTTTGGTTAGTTTTTCAGAGAGTTAGTTGGTTGGTTAATTACTGATCTATCTAGTTTGTTTTTCAGTAAAATTTTAATGAACATTTTGTAGACAGTTTAAAAAAGTACCCTGCTCGTTTTTTATTGACTCTTTCAGATATTTTTAAACCTTAAATGCAAAAATAGAGACCAGAAATGAAAGCAGTATGCTCGATTCAGTATAAATTTTATGTCAAATTTGAATGAATATTTTGTTAGAAAAATTTATCATTAATCAAAATTTTGATTGACATTTTCTAAAAATTAGCCATGTTTATTGAAAAATGTGCATCTTCAAAGCTGTATGACATTAAATTACAGATCATATCAAAAATTTGTTAAAAATGTTAACTTTTGATTCTATGCAGCCAGCGATTTTAGGAAAAGTCACAAAATTGAAAGGGATATGGTTCAGCCACTTTGGTACAATAACTTTTTGGTATCCCCGTTGGTCTTGCCAGACTACTGATATGTATTTATTAATAATGTTAAAAAAATTCCTTCTTGGAATCGCCTTCCTCTACAATTTAATTTAGCGCGGGCTCTGGTTCCATGACATGTTGGATCTGGATGCTTCTTTACATTTGTTATTTTATTAATAAGCCCACTGACATTTAATCTGATTGTTCCTATCCAATATTTTACATGAAATATGTGTTACAATTTAAAATGTCAACTTTAAGTTGGTCTTCGATTGAAGCTTAGGAAAATAATTAAGATTTTTTGGTTTGAGGTCCACTTAATATTTTAGATCTTATTGAGAAAGAGGGAGAGTGCAGTAAATTCAACACTTAACCCATTCAGTACCAATGCCCGGAAGAGAACGCAGACGACTTCAGTAATCTATATTTAATTCTATTCAAAAGAAGAGTCCGTCTGAGATTCCTCAGCAGCATTGATACAAAAATGGCTTAAAATAACTTTATTTTCTACCTTATGCTTTTCGAACTTGATAGCTATCGCTTCTAATGTTGCATTCCCTGATTTAAATAGGAGAGTTTTGCCTTTCAACGATTTCTATGCTAACCGTGCTATTTACAACAAAGACGCAAGAAACTCATTTTGTAGTTCTCAAATCGTTCCATCTCTCCCTTACTCAAACGCGAGCATGATGGAAAAAGAAAATAGTGATAATCCGAGCCATAGTATGACATCTTTTCACTTTTCAAGCAGGCATTGCATGTTTTCACTCACTAGATAGAAAGTATATGGTTAGCAGCATAGCAGCTTCTTCTGGTCTTGGCAACGTCTACAGCTCACCCACGAAAGCAAAAAGGAACAGACTTTCCATAGACAATGACTTATTTTTAAGTTTAGGCTCTCCTTCCACACGATCACACCTCTTCAACGAAGGTAAGCGATCCTTTCTTTTCACGAGTTATGCCCAACTGGAGATGACATGTCAGCTTTTTGGGACATGATGGTGTGTGGGTCCATTTTTAAATTTAGAGCTGTCGAACACAAATTCTTCAATTACCTAACTACATAGTAATCGTTGAGATGTGTATTTTATACACATGGAATTTGTTGCTTATGTAATCAAGAAGACTTTTGTTGAGCCAAGCGCCTTTTGAATTGATATCTTTTAATTACAAGCGTGTTCCTTCCTTAATCCATTTAAGACCAAGCAAAGCAGAAAATATCTAAAAAAACGCAGACGATTTATATTCAAAGTCATTGAAAAAAGCAGACGAAGATGAAATTACTTATGTTCCAAAATAGGAACATTGGTCCTAAATGGGTTAATGATTAATTAATCCACGAGCATTAACTATTTTAAATAGTAAAAAAGTTTTTATAGCTAACATAAGGACTTTATTCTCTCCCAGCTCCAAGAGAGTCTTGATGACACGACTAAAAAGTGCATATGCGTAATTAGTACAAAGTAGAGGTGTATCAAATACATTTGTATGTGAATTGGAATTTTATCATCCATGAAGAGAAGTAGCTTGTGCTTGTAATTTTGAATCCAACAGATTTGAGGAGGATATGGAAAGAGAAAAAGTAGTATTACAAATCTGTGACGCGCTTCTAATACGTCAAATGATTTACGAGTATCTATTACATCAAATGTTACATATATAAAAGAAATAGGAAATAATTAATTTTTTTATTGAAGTCAATTCAAGACTTTTCTTCATCTTTCTTTTTCCCATTCTATAATTTACTTCTCTATTTTCAACCCTAAATTTCTTCCCTTTCTTCGATATTCTTATCAAAAATCGTATTCTCTATCTAATATAATTCTAAGATTGTTTGCTATTTTTTACTTTTAGTAATTTTGGGTACCGCCACCATTTTATAACTTTTTATAGCCCTTTATAGATAACGCCCAGCCAGATTTAATAAGTTCCAAAAAAAACCCGCCCATTAATTTGGGGTTCGGGCATTTGTTGCTTCAAATTTGATTGAACTCACACTTTCCAATAACTTTTGTCTTTGTTGATTTAATTTTTATTTTTTTGAACACGCAAAAGCTGCTTTAACCCATTTAAGACCAAGCAAAGCAGACGATATCTAAAAAACGCAGACGATTTATATTCAAAGTCATTGAAAAAAGCAGACGAAGATGAAATTACTTATGTTTCAAAATAGGAACATTGGTCGTAAATGGGTTAACTTTATTATGTTTAAAAAATCTTGAAATGAAGTAGAATGTGCTCTTAATACCTGGTGTGAGTATATAACGTACTTAGCTTTGATACCACAACTTCTCGTGCTCGATCCAACACCAAGCCTTCTTTGCTCATAATTTTACTAAATCTTGCTCAAAAAATACTAAAACACAAACATCAAATGACCCTGCCTCTTGATAATGGAGTAGCCAGAACGAGCCTGTGGTGCACTGCCCCCCTCCCCCATTTTTGTTCTTTAAAAAATTTAAAGCCACTATAAAGTAATCTGCATTGATGAAGTGTTGAAATTTTTTTCGCAAAAATACCACAAGCTTCAATTTTTTAGAAAAAATTTTGTTGACTTTTAAGTTTTTGAGAAATTAGAAGAAGAAAAAGATTTATTGAAATGAAAAGAATGAAAATAAACAAGCAACAAAAGAAGACAAATTAATTAAACAATTAACCACCTGTACTTCATTAGTAAATTATAATTATATCGAGCAATTTGAAACAAATGAAAACATAAGAAAAGAAAACATGGGATGTTAAAGTCTGCGTAGTTCCACAGGTTTATGAAAACCGCTGGCAGGGCCTTCGCATAAAAGAGTGAAAATATATGTTTATATATACATATATATACATTGATTTATATTTACTTTGAGTAATCACATGAAAAACCATTTTTATTACACACACGTGGCAATTTGTAGTTTTCTGTAAAGAGAAGCTTTGACAAAGCTTTGAATTTTTTTGCCGAGCAACAGCTTTCACCAATTAAACTTTTGTGACATTCATAAAATTTAACAACTTTATATCTTATGGACAGTTTTGAAAGTGATAACCTAAAATTTAGTTTGTTCTGTGAGAGTGGGTTGCGAAAAGAGTAAGAGTCTTTCTGTTTGTACGTGGTGAGATTCGGAAAAAGTCCATGAGTTGCTGAACGAAAATGAAAAAGATGAAATATAGAGTTATCTGGAAAGCTTTTAAATAGTATTCCGGCTAAAAATATTGTTCACCTCAAAAATTCATTTTTTTAAATTTCCTCACACTGGAAACAAAGAAAAAAGGAAGTAGATGAAAATTGGGTAATATTAATTCAACCTAAATCAATATCAAGGCGTGAAGGGATTGGACAACTTAGTGCATAGATAACGGATGTAGAATAAGTTGTATTATTCTGCGCCATATAAAATGATATATACCATTTTTACTTTCAATTCATCGCTTTCATTTTAACTTCGTCTTTTTTGAATTTTAATTTCCTTATTCTTACATTTAGCTTAATTTAAATTAGAAATAACCCAACAGGTGTTCAAATGCTTATTATCGCCTGCCAAACCTATTGACACTTTTTTTTCTATTCGTTACAAAAGAGGGTTAAGAAACAGCATTGATATTAATGTTGCCTTCATTGAATTTTCGTCCTCTTTTTTTATGGACATAAGCGATTCATCAAAAATCACTGCTACCAACTATTCAACAGCAAAATCTATTTTGTAGCAAAGCGAATATAATGGGAACAAAGTGATTTCAAAGCGAAGAGGAGGAAAGAAGTAAAAAACTTCAAACTTTGCAATTAAACTTCTAAGAAAGAATACTTATTGAAAGTAAGCCACTTGCTACATTCGAGTGCATTAAAGATAAAATTTAGGAACGATTGTTAATGTTGCTATATCGACTTTGCATAAACATGTCCAAAAAGATTGGAAAATCACCTTAAAGCAACTTCATCATGAACTGGAAAGAGTCAACGTCACTGAGATAATTCAAAAAAGTTCAATATTCTCGATATTATAGAAATAATGCACCAAATAATCCTGAAAAGTGCTTCTTCAATCTTCATAGATGAATCAGTCTTCACCTTTCAAGAAATTTTGCAAGATCCAATTTTAGCCATAGGACTAGGCCTGAGATCAGCGAACTTTTTTACCCGTCAACCTCTTCATAGAACATTTGTCCTCACATCGACCCCCCACCCTACATAGAAATGTTTCATAAAAACATTAATCAATGTCCAACAATAAAGAGAAAAAATACAAACCACACATGTTTCATATATCTTATACAATGTCCTAAGAGCTAAAGCTATGTTTTGAAAGAAATAGGATATTACTACTATAAAGTAAAAAAAGCATAGCACAATTTGGTAAGTTTGTCTATCTTATCGACCCCTAAAGATATCGAGCACTTTGCCGACACCTGGTCTAGCATAATTGTCCCTTCTTTCAGAGTCATAAAGATTAATTTGATTGCTGCCATAAATTACAATAAAACAGTGCACTTCAAAATTTTAGAAAATTCCACTTCCATTGACTAAATCGGATTGAAAATGTTTTTTACGATTATAAAATTTAAAGTTAAAATTGAGTTTGTTAAATAATGATTCTCTAAAAAGAAAAAAGAAAATATCAAAGAAAATGGCTTCAAGTATTGTTATTTCCATATGCTTCACAATCTGTCATTTGCTTGGGCTGGGGAAATGTTCAATTCAGATACCTTTCAATAAATTTTCGTTCATTTCATTTTGTGTGTTTTTAAATATTTTTTTATTTTTCTTAACACACATATGTAGCGAATAGGAAAAGAAAGTGCACTGAGGTTTGGTATGCAATACTAATTATCTCACTTGCAAATCTGTTTTGGGTGAGAGCTTTGCAGAACAGGAATTGTGAAACCGGCAAAAATACACGTTTTCCGTGAAAATCTTAATGCTTCACTGTTACCGTTAAAGAACATCTTTTACCGCTAAGTAAGAAACGATGATAAATATTTGGAAGTAATAAAAATAAATCGTCTTTAAAAGAAACTAATATGCCCTGTGAATAATTTAAGAAGAAGGAATTTCATTAACGTAATTTTTAGCCGGAATAACCCTAACTGAAAAATATTGGCTTGATGGTAAAAGATGTAGGATGCGAGGATACTCAAATGGCGGCAGGGCCGTTGAGATGATTAACCGTATAGTTATAGAAATACTTACAGAATCATTGAAGAGTATAAGATATGGGCATCAAGTAAAGTAAGCAGTGCAATGCATTACAAATCAATCATTTAGTGTGCATATGTAAGTAAAAAATATGAATATTGATATAGACACAGAAAAGGAATAATGTCGAAACTGTTCTCAACCAGTCAAACTCTCATACAAGCAAAACAGTTGGGTGTGGAGCAAGAAGCCCCGTACTCTGAGATATATGCATTTTTGTATCATTTTTCAATTTGGTAGGGGGGCAAGAGTAGAGGGAAAAGATGTGAGTTTGAATTGTAAAAGATTGCGAGTTTATGGCGTAGAGATTGTTTAGGTTTAGAGTAAAGAGCTCATCTAAAGAGTTTTTCATCTTCCTATGATTTTGAATGATACAGAGGTGAAATAATAAAGACTGCATTCAAACAAATCTAAATCCTTTACATACCGCCTTTTTGACAAACCGATCTTTTTGCTACCCTCCATGAGGTTTCGGTTTAGAGAGATTTTACTCTAATATAAAACGATATGAGAAACCTGTTTTCAAATTTTTTTATCTTAACAAGACATTTTATAATTTTAGGTTATTTTTCAACAATATTAAATAGAATTTTGAAAATTGAATGTCAAAAAATGAGTTTTTTAAATAAGTTTATGGGGCGCGAATAGAATAGAATATATACAGTGACAGATAATAATTGATTCATGAGTTATTTTGAAATAGTTGTTTAAAGAGTTAATTAATTGGCAAAGTTATTATGCAATGCATCTTTTAGGTAAACTTTTTTAAAGGATAAAGTCAATTTTTTTGAGTTGTTAGGTCAATTTTTGAAGGATCATAGGTCAACTTTTGTTGCTTCTTAGGAGCATACTTTATATTTATTTCTGTGTTTCTGTGTATATTTTATACAATTCTATCTTGTCTTCGCATAAAACTGGTCTGAAAAGTTAAAAAGCGTAGAAAAAGCTTAAGTATTCTTTACTTTTTACCCATGAGTATATTGCAGTGACAAAAATGTTAATAACTTTCTATTCAGTTACTTTTGTGAAAAATTAATACTTCGCATCTTATTTGGGTTATAATTCTGAGAAAAAGTTAACGTAAAGAAACTGGACTTACTGAAATTCTAGTTCTTCAATCTAAAGATTCATAAATTGACCTCATAAAGTAAATTCAAAAATCGAAAATAAATTTTTACGAAAAAATAAAATAAAATTTTTAGACTTATTCAAACTTAAATTCACACTTTTCAAAATAAATAACGTAGTTTTGAAGTGTATTGGAGGATGGAATAGCAATCATTATGGATAGGAATTATTGCATTTGTGTATATAGTATAATTTTGTATATGCAGATTTGAAGCCAAATGAATTAAGAATGAAGAATGCTTTTAAACAAAAGGTGTGCTTAATATTACATATTGTCTCTACAAAATAAAACTGGAGTGTGTTTTGAATGGGCTTTGAACCTACATTTTAATTTTTTGCAGCAAGCAATGCAACGTCACGAACGTTAGAACAGTTTTACCAAGAAGCAAGCGTTGCCTCGAAGAAGAGCTTCCTAACATCCTTTTGTACGGAAAAAGGAGAAAATGAAGGAGGTCAAAGTAAAAATTTGCGTGAAATCTTCCCTGAACAAGAAAGAGGAGAAAGTTCATTTAAAAAAGCAAAGGTGTCTTTGCAATCCGCTTATGTCCCAGGCAGCAATCCTGTTACAACGAGAACGGAGAGAATGGAAGTTGACTTGACAACCAAAGAGTTTGTCAAGATCCCCAAAAGACAGGAAGGCAATATTAAAGCGAGCAAGCACTTGATGAACAAGCAAAACAACTTTGACAAAAAACAAATGATCTTGTGCACAAAATGCCTTAAAAAGTAAGAACCGAAATTCATCATTATAATAATAATAATAATGACACATTCACCGCAACGAGACCCTTCGCCCACGCGAAACTTCGCTGTGTCATACTTCGGCGCTTAAAAGTTATTTGGGTTTACAAAGGCATAAAATAGGTGCAATAAACCGTATTGCAGGTGTAGTCCTGACTTGATCTAAAGATGTGACCTATGAGTTGCACTTTATGCAATGCGATATTAGCTATCAATGATTTCTTATCATTTATACGATTTAAAGTTAACGCGCAGTACTGATATTGAACCCACCTGCATCGCCCCACACTCTGTTTTTTTTAAATGTTTAAAAACCTACTCATCTTTGACAAATGATGGTTGTAATCCTATATGATAAACTATAGATTTAAAGATTTTTCATTTGTAAAATAGGATCTTATTTTTTAGGGTCAAAATCTTTTTGAAGCTCCCAATATTAGATCATTACTTACATTTCCTAATTCTTTTTTTTGTAAATATATTTGATTATAGATATCATCGTAGTTTTGTTTTCTCACTTTATTCGGTGGGTGTTCTAAGTTCTTATCTATACATCCTTTTTAATTGGCTTTCCTGAATTTTTTAGTCTTTCCGTTAATAATTTTTACAAAGGCCAAGAATTTTTTAGATAGACGAACGTTCTTTGCAGTTAAGAGACGCATTCTGAATATTCCTTCAGAAATAGATCCAATGTTCTTAAGATAGGACTAGGTAAATGAGAGCCAATTCAAATACCGGATATAATTTTTGGTAAACATTTTCCTACTGGTTTTGCTTTTGATATTATTTACTCTAATTGTGTATACAAAGTATAGTTACAACAGGAAAATATAAGTTTGTAAAATTTAAATTGCATAATCATCACTCACCGCACACTTTGTGAAAGACGCGTTTGAGCTATTGAAACCTCGTCAGTTCCAAATTTGACAAAAGCGACTGAGGCTAGTTGCATGAAGCTAACTTCTAACATCAACTTGACGACAGTTGAAAATTAACGGAGAGAACCTCAAGAACTCCCAAGGTCTATTTGAACTCTATTATTCATTCATTATGAATAATTTCATTATATTTTAACGTCAATCTGAATCTAATTTTACTATTTAATTAAAATGATAACTTTAAGTGTTTTTTAAAAATTCGGTAATGCTAAGTTATGTTTATTTGGTCATAAAAATCTATACAAATTTTAGATAACATATGGCACAAAATCAAGAAAAAGATAAAAATTTATCTTTATTTTTTGACTCACTTTTCTTGGATTTACTTTTGACGTGGCTGCACAAAAGGCTAATCAAAGCAGCTTACTCTCTCCCTAAAATTCTTTGAGAATTCTTTGGAAAGTAATAGACTAGGATCGAACAATCTAGATTAGAACATGCTGGACTTAGAATAAAACTCGTCTTTAGATTTATATATGCTCTTGAAAATTGGAAAGAGCATCGTGATTTGCTTTGACCCTCCCTCTCCACCGGTTCTCAAAATCAATAAAAAATTATTGCGGTATAGGAGTGGGAGTAATATTTATAAAAACCGGGAATAAGAGTAGGAGTAAGCGTAAAATTATAACTACTCCCAAGCCCTGCTCTGAACACACAAAAATGAGGCTTCAATATTAGGAAGCGATCTTGCATAGAGTGTGCTGCACTTAGTTGTGATGATCGAATGCCAATCACTCATCTCAATATAAATTGAAGTTTGGGTTGTGCGTGTTATTTCTGATGGATGAAGCATCTGTACTTGTTTTAGAATCGATAACCTTTACTTTGTTCAATGCCCTTCCAGCTACCTTCACAAGTACTGCTTTGACTGCACAAAATCAAGTATAGAGACTCACGATAGAAATGGCGATGTACATTGCCCATCTGGAGAAAAGTGTACTCTCAATGGCTCCGATATTCCTTGGTCATTTATGAAGGAAGAAATCGTAAAAATAATGAACGCAACGGGCCTTTCCAAAGCCAAAAATGGTCAATTCTATAACACCACACCTATCACTTGAAGAAGTCAATTTACATTCACTTTTATTTTCTTTAATGCACTTTTCCCAACCTCTATATATTTCACAATTATTTGTAATAAAATTACTTCGAAGTCAAAACAATGAGAAGCATCAAAGAGTACAAATTAGCAAAATACTGGAAGTCCTTGCTGTAACGCTGAACGTAAGCGTAGTAAGAAAACTTTATTTAAATTCAAATTGTATGGTTTTCTGGATCTAACTTCTGTGGTATCTTCTTTTGGCTCATTGATAGCTTTGCGCATGTGGCTCATGGTTAGCCTTTTGTGAAGAAGCATAGATCCAAGAAGTTTTGCCATGTAGAGTGGTATGAGTTTTCAAAGTGATGATGAAAGAAGAGAAAAAACCGTTCTTTGTTGAAGCAAAGTACATATATATATATACGTGTGTACATGCATATGTGAGCTACCATCTGTGTTGACAAGGTCTTGCGACTTAAGTATGTCTTGTGGTTAGGAACAAATTCAATTAATGATATACGTATGTACAAGTATAGTATGTACAAAATTAATAAGAGTCTGGCACCACAGGTAGATTAGCTTCATTATCGTGAGAATCAAGAAGATTTGAAGGTTTAGAAGATAAGGAAAGATTTAAGAAAAGAATCGCGAAAAGTTTTCAGTGATTAATTAATCAAAAAAAGATTTAAGTAGGAATGAAATAAAAATAAATAAAAAAGAAAAAAAAGATGTAAAAAAAATAAGGAGCATAGATAATTGTGATATAAAATGAGTTGTGTATAGAGGTATAGGTGAGTGATTACGCATAAAAGTAAGACATGATAGAAAATTTAAAAGTAACAAAAAATGCAAGATATAAGAGAATGCGATGAGAATGAGTTTTTTGGTAGTCAGAGTGAGGAAAAAGTTTCTATCAGTTTAAGTAAGTATAAATGAATTATATAATAGTGTTAAGCACGGTTTATTTTATACGTAACACATTTTTTGAACAAATAGTAGCTATATAGCAAAGTCGAAACTATTCTTCAAGCATTTCGTTGACTTTATTGTTCTGTAAATAAGTGTCTTGAAAGGTGGATGGAGATTTAGTTCTGAAAAATGTAACAAATATTTGGATCTCGTATCGTAAGGAGGCTGTTTCTCATTTGTAATAAAGACTTTTGAAAACTGAGTATAGTGTGTTGTGCAATAATAGAAAAAGATGCAGTCCATTAGAACGTTAAGTTCATAAATATTCAATTCAGAGTTGGAACAAAAAATTGTGCAATTTCAAGAGTTTTTTATTTAATTTATCAAGAAGTGAGAGGTTAGAAGAACCCCAAATAATGTTTGTATACTTAAGAATAATATAGCAATTTTCTAGAGTCTAAAGATAAAGATTTTTTTAAGCTTGAAAAAAATTCCAGAAAAATGAAGTACTTTAGTACTGATTGATTTCGTACGAAGTGACCAAGCGAGAATTCTCATAAAATTCAATACTCTAATATTTCAACGTCTCTAATTTTTATAAGGCAGTTCTCCAATTTAGGTTTTTTTGTAAAAACTAAATAACTGCATTTTTCTAAATTTAAGCTCATTATATTATGACATGATCTCTGCAGATATAAATGTCAGATAACACCTTATTTACATCATTTACAGAAGCAGATGAGGAGAGTTTGAACGTTAATGTGACGTCATCAGTATAGATCGTAGGCCAGCAAAATTTAGGTAATTGATACACAAGTTGATTTATGTAGAGAATGAATAAAAGTGGGCCCAATATTGACCTGAGAAACGCCACTATTAGTATGGAACACTTCAGATTGTAGACCACTAAAAGAAACAAAAGAAGTTCGGTTGCAAAGATAAGCTTTTAACCAGTTTTAAATATATGATCTAACGCCTATTTTGTATAACTTGTAAAGTAGTAAGAAGCAAACAGTTCCAAAACATACAAAACAAAAAAGGGGAAAAAGGGGGGGAAGGGAGGTTGGGGGAATTCCCCTAGAAAAAAAAAAATTTCCTTTTAAAAAAAAGGGGGGGGGGTAATGAAGAGTATTCTACAAATTTCATGAGAGAATGTTAATAAAACAGATATAAACCTGAAGTGATTTGTAGAAGTGCCTCTTTTATTAGATTTAAGAATCCGAACAACTCTACTCAATTTTAAAGTTTTTGGAAAAATTCTGAAAAATAAGAGGAGTTAAAGAGAAAAGCTAAAACATCAACTATTATGGGAAGAGGGGAATTTATGATGCACGGGGTTACCTTCATCAAATCCAGAACTCTTCTTGTTTTTAATTGAAGTAGCAGCTAAGATTATATAATCAGAAGAAATCTGAAGGGCGAGAAAAGATTTTTCATTAAATTTATTAACTTGTCAGCAAATTCTAAGTTATCCTTGGTAGGAATACTATCGGTACTCTGGAAAGCTCGAGCAAAATCATTACAATTAAAAATTGTATTTTTCTGAGATTCATTCTCTTTTAAAATATTATTTATATTTTTCCAAATCTTTTTTTATTGCTATTCAAAAGTTGATCTTGGAAAAAACAGATTTGGCCGAGTGAATTCAAGACTTAAGTTTTGTATTTCAAGATATTTTTATATTTAGCATGAGTATACGCATTATTTAATTTTTTATTTACTTTGTATACCTTTTCTTTAAGAAGTTTCAATTTTTTAAAGGTGTCATTGAACCAAGGTTTATGGAATGGGCTTGAAGCTTTGGATTTTACTAAAGGAAACGCTTTATTAAACACATTCCTAAAAGAAACGAAAAACATTTCAAAAGACATTTTTGTGCTGGGTGATAAAAGAACATTTTTGAAATTAGTATTCTCTATAGAAAATGAACAAAATTTGTTTTATTTGTATTAGAGAAGAAGCGCTTATAGACATATTTATTATAGATTCTATCATCTAGACTAGATCAAAAAATTGTTCAAAAATAGAAACACATATAATGGTCGGAAATATTACAGTCGATATTAAATGTTTTTATTTCTGTTTAAAAACGAATTAAATATTCTAAATATTTTCATAATTCTAAATATTTGTGAAGTAAATGAACGAATGTAAACGCGTACTAATTTATGTAACTTTAAAATAAAATAGCGCCCTATATTAATTGTAATAGCTTGGTGCTTTTACTAGTTTAATCGAGCAAATTAGCTAGCCACTTCACTGTAATAGCTTGCAATTAAGAAGAAGAGGAAAGAAGACCTTGCGAACACATTTTGTTTTGATTTACTCAATAAAGTTCTTCTTCTAGGAAATTAGCTTCGATATTTCAAGTAACGAATCCTATAATATCTATGTGTAATGAAAAGGAGTTTACTTCTTCAACTTAGATTCCCCTTTTCACTCTTGACTGAAAAGATGACCGGAGTATACTTCCGAATTTCAAAGTTCATGAAGATCTTTGAAATCAGTGAAGTTCTTGACATTTTTTACAGAAAGCGAAAACATAAAAATACTAGACATATATTGTATTCAATTTTCAACTTCAGGTTAGAAAGCGATTAATTTTTCCAATTCTTTACACTTGTCTCGCGTATTTTGACGAGCAATGTGAGATAATGGTATTCATCAAGCCGCTGGATAAAAGCATCTTATAAAATCTACTTCATCTATAGATTCTCGCAAACGTTGAAACTCCCAAATAATTCGAAACTAGCAAATGCAAAATATTTCATTATCAAAAAATTGATTTATACGTGTCAGCTCATCTCAAAAAAGATTTTTATTTAAATAATAATTATATAAAGATTTTACCGTGATGCTCATTTTTATGAAAAGCAATTTAACGTGTCAAAAATCGATTAAACGGGGGAATCAAGGTTTAACCTTCTAAATGAATTCTGTTTGTAGTATTTCTCTGCTAATTATTCTCTTAATTTACTTAAACTAAACTAACTTTTCGTGTTTAATTCACTAAAAATATTTCATTTCTCAGTAAATTAGGAATCTCAAAATGAATCTCCATCGTTTTGAATACAAATTTGTTATCAGCTGGTAGTTTGTCTATACGTCATTTCTTCATTTATATATAATGAATACCAGAATTTTCTTGGTAGCTCTTCTTTCATCAGAAATTTATTTTCTGCAATCTGTGCTCGAATAAAATTTTAAGGATAAATTTTAAACAGATTTTACGCGCTCTCTAATCATTCTGATTCCCATTAAAGGCCAACACTTGATCAATTCACATAAATATTACATAAAATTTTCTATTATCCTATATAATTTTTATAGGATTTTTTTATAGTAAAATAATAAATAAATATATTTTTATCATCATAAAGTTTCTAAACTTTCCATAATTCAATGTTCCTCTAGAATTTATAGGACCATTGTCTGCAACCCCAGATGTTAAGTTGAAAGAGTAATATATTCATTTTTTTTTATAACAGATGAGATCTAATCATTCTTGAGAAATCATTACACATTTAGCTAGCTATTATTCATCTATCATATTTTGTTTAGTTTTCAATTTCATTCTAAGTTTTTATCTTTTGTATGGAAGTTAGTGATCATATGACACTTGAAGGTGTTTTAAGTTGTGAAAGTAACGCCCAAGTTGACGTAGTTTTTCTTCCTCCTGACACCGAAGATTCCCAAGAAACTGATTGTAGTAGGATAACTTGAAGTTCAAAGAAAGAAAAGTGGTCTGCACCAAATTTCAAGTCAAAAAAGAACAAAATATGTAGAAGAAGCTCCTGTTTGGAAAATATCTATCTAGTTAGCTCCTGTTTACGTCATTTATTTCCAACTCTTGAAATAACAAGAACATTTTTTCTTTGAAGTTTTCAAGAAGATTTTCAGTGAAAAAATTAAGGATTTTATTATGAAGAATGAAATTGTTATGCGTTGTAAAATTTTTTATCTTGATTTGAAAAAAGACGAGTGGAAAAGTTTATTGAAATACTTATAAACTTTATCTGGTTACAACAGTTGTCCATGTCAAGATTTATTTTGGAGCACAGATAAGATATTGTCTGTCCTTTAGTTAGTAAGCAAATGTCAAGGAAACGTTTCAAAGAAATTAAATCTTCTCTGCATTTTTGAAATAACAATGCTGTGCAAGAATCCATGCAACAATTTGGCATATTCAGTCACGACTTCTTTATTGATGAGCAAATGATTCCATATTTTGGATGTCATTCATCGAAACAATTCATTCGAAATAAGCCAATAAGATTTGGATACAAAAATAGGGTATTAGCGTCGTCTAAACATTACCTATTCAAATACAAAACATATTGTGGGCGAGATTCGAATAAATGAATACCGGCTTTTTGGGTAGTCGTGTTGTGCAAGACTTACTCCACGTTGTCAAGAACACGCAGCAACATCACGTTTTTTGACATCATCCTACGATCAATTCTCTAATTGATAAAAATTTCAATGCCAGAAGAACGATTAGAGCTGCGATTTCTAAACTGGGAGGCAGGCTAATAATATCTGCACTTATATTTCTTCCCGCAAACAAAATAGTTTCAGTCAACTGATAAACTATTCCTTCTGAAGTTGTTTTATCAAACTTGGAAACAAACTATCTTTTCCAATATATACAAAACCATTGAAGAGTTCCAAGCTTTCCGGTTTGGTTGCAATGTATTGTCTAAACTTGACTCTTCCGTGAAATTCTACAATTACAAAGTTTTTTACTTGAAAAAAAAACTTTTCCATTATAAAAACTTACGAGAAGCAACGGATCTGATATATCTCTACGTTTTACGTCATCAAATCACAAAAATGATTTAATTTGAATAAATCTTTCTCTGCTCAGTGTTGCTCTGAAAATAAGATGGCCATGTGCGCAAGACCATAGTTCAATCGTTGATCTATAATGAGCTCGATAAGCTCCGGCTATAATCAGAAGTCCAAAAAAAACTTCCATTTCATTTTATGTAACACTTTTCCAGTATCTTTTTTTCAAAGGATATTTTGAATTAAATTTTTTAATTTCTCTTCTTGCATACAAATTTGTGTAAATTAGAGAACATTCAAATACAAAGCAACATCAAAGCATCTTTTTTCACAAGCTAATGAAGATTTGTTTTTTTATTTTGAAAGATTCCTGCTTGAAAATATTGGACGCAGAATTTCTTCCTTTACAACTAGGATAATTTTTACTCCATATTTTCCCATCTCTTTAATATTTATTGAAATGATTCTTATCTTTTCTCAATGCGTTCTGAATCATCACCATTTCTTCGCTCTCTTCATTGTCACTTTGAGAACACAAGAATACCTTCGCATTTGAACTTTCAGATGAGATTTTTTCCTTCTCACTTTCAGCAGGACAACACATATTTTAAACAACTTTATCATCTCCTTCGCTATCATTAAATATGCATTGATATATGTCAGTCAAAGCTTTTTCTTTGTAGCTCTTTTGTGAGACATCATAGCCAAACAAGCTCAGCACAAAGAAACAGAATAAAAGAAACCGGGAAAAGGATGCAACAAAAATAATCGATATCATCATGTCAAAATTTATTTTTCAAGGGAAATATGAAAGAAAACACACTATATTTATCTTTGTACCACGATGACTTCGATCTATTGAATACAATAGAAGGACATCGAAAAAAGCAAAACATGTGTATTTTATTGGTCGCTTTTAAAGTTACATAAAGGATATAGATATAAAATAAATGCTAGTCAGTTATTGGCAGTTGAAAAAGAAAAAATGTTAAAAAAGTTAGAACAAAAAAAACTTCTTGAAGATTTCATTGCTGGTCTTAAAATTATTGAAGGAGGAAGCGATTTCATTGTTTGTAAGTAAAACATCTTGGTGGTCGGCTTTTTCTTTTGGGGGGTACTTTGGTTGTAAATTTTATAGGGGTAGCGAGCGTGTTAGCTTTGTTCCAAAACCAACATGTGAAATAGAACAAGGGCAACTTCAAAATACACATTGTATGTAAAAAATGAAACTTCGAGATGAAAAAGAAAAGAAAGAAGAAGAGTGAACACTGAAAAAAACTTTTTAAAACTTGCATTTACTTCCTTCACAAAGAAATCTTGTAAAAGAGGATAATCATACACATACACAAAATAATGGGAAAAACAAAAACGCTGCTTGATCCAAATTCTTGAGGTATATGCACATTGATCGTCTTGGGACATTTATGTCTCTTTTTGTTACACCTAAATTTTATAAATAAAGAATTTTTGTCGCCCAATAAAAGTCGATCATCGCGAATTTAAAATTGATTAATTATCCCTTTAAAAAATGTTACTAAAAATTTAATTAACATAAAAAGCAAAAAATTACTGTTATATTTTGATCGTGGATTTTGGAGAATTTTTGGCTCTTCTTTGATAATTTGATTAAAATTTTCAAGTCTACCAATTATTTTTCGTGGTTGTATATGCAACATTTTTGTGATGGTAATAAACCAATCATTTTAACTACAACTTTTTAGATTTTTTATTGTATCCATATCATGAATAATAATAATTAAGCATTAAGAAAAAAGTAAAAAAAATATCATTTTATAGTAAATCAAGATATAACATAAAAAACGTAGATAGGATCTTAACAAAGCGGTTTCCAAACTTTAAGCTATTAGGCCTCCCTTTCAAAAAAGATAGAATTCAGGGGCCTCCACTATCATATTTCCTAAATTTTTATAACTTTGCATTTTATGACAATCAAATACAATTTTTTTATTAATTTTTTAATATTTTGATTTTGAAATGTTAATATAATTTTTCCTATATTTTCCAGCATTTTTTCTTTGTTTTTTATATACATTTTTCCTTATAAATTTCCTAAAGTTATTTCATAATTTTTTTTCCTATTTATAAAATATATTTTTTAAATATTAAAAAAATGAAGGACATTTTTGACATATATATTTATGGTTTTATATTTTCTACTTTTTTACAATTTAAAAAATAAAAGATGTATATAAATTGGAAAAATTAATAAAATAAAAAAATAAAGCTTGAAAGGACACCATCATTTATTTTTAGAAGGTTTAATTTCAATGTGATGGATGTGCTTGTTTATTGGAACAAAGTTTTTCAAATCTAGGTGTCATTGAAGACAGTGCTACGCGTAGCTCTTTTTTTTACCCGCTCGGTACTTAGATTTCATTGCAACTAGTGCAGAAAATCCACATTCACATAAGTATGATGTTACAAATGGTAACCAAACGTCAATCGCCTTCGTTGATAGAGCATTATATTCTTCACTTTGACTGGACCAAAATTCATTCAGAGATTCATTCTGAAATTTATGTTTTAATGAAGTGTCACAAGATAACTCTATCAGCATGTCTTTTTCAAAAGTCGTAAATTTCAAACTCTTCATTTATTTCATCGACGCCACCCATTGGAACTTTTCGGAATTAAGATCTTTATTAAAATAAATTGAAAAATGGGACAACAAAGCATTCAGATGTTCAATAAAAAGACATTTGTTTACATTAAAGTTAAAACTGGAACAGAAATTATTTAAAAATGGAAACATAGCAAATTGATTCTTTTTTAAATTCATTTTTCATAGCTCTAATTTTTTCATAAATGCTTTTATTTTGTCTATCTGAATGAGATAATGCATCTGTGCTCCTTGCATCGATTTATTCAAAACACTTAATTTTCCAAAAATATCCACCAAATAGGCTAGTTTAACAAGAAAGCTGTCGTTTCTAAACAAACTAGCTTCTTCATTATGATTTTCGTGCAGAAAGGTTACAATTTCTTCTTTCAGATCAAACACTCTTTGAATTACTATTGCGCGAAATCCAGCGCACTTCACAATAGTATATAAGTGAGGTATGATTAGAGAGCGCCCATATCATCACACTGCCTTGCAAACAATCTCGCTTTCAAAGGACTATTTTTTATGTGGTTTATAACTTTTTAAACTTTTGCAAAAACGATACTTAGTTCTTCGCACATATTTTTTGAAACAAGAGCTGCTCTGTGAAGCATGCAGTCCAGTCCGTCCAGATAACGTTTGGTGTTTTTTCTTTGGTTAATGCGTGAAGACCTTTTGAAGAATGCTTGAATGATTTTTGTCCTGACATTGACTGTGCTCCATTTGTACAAAGTCCGTTCACTTTATATCCTTGTCATTAAAAAAAGTGTCATTATACTAAACATTTCTTTAGCAGTGCTTTTTTCAGTAATGGGTTTGCAAAACAATACATCTTCCATTATAACACATTCTGCAACATATCTAACATATGCAATCAAATGAGCATCGTTAGCTACATCAGTAGCTTCATCGACTTCCATGGCAAATTTTGAAGTACGCAGAATAATAATCAACTGATCACAAAGATCTTCAGATATTCTTCTACCAACTGTATTACCAGCAAGAGGAATTTCTCGTAAACGTTTGGCATATGATTTAGCGAACATTGTTTCAACTATATCAATTGTTGCCGGAAAAATTGGGGTTTCTCCTATAGTGTGTGCTTTCATACATTTTGCAATTCTATAAGAAACTTGGTATGAAGCTAGCGCGGCATTTGATGGAACAGAAACAAGTTTTTTGATTGCTTGCTTTTGATTTTTAAACTCACGAAGTTTGTTTTGAAAAAATTCTTTGGGCTTATCAACGTATTCAAAATGCATAGTTTCGAAGTGTCGCTTCAATTTGCAAGGTCTCATACTATTTGTCGCCAAAATTTTTCCACATAATAAACATTTTGCGTTTTCCAAGCCATCTACAACGATATTTGTAAATCCTAAAAATAAGTATGATGAATCGTATTTTCTTGTCTTGGGCTTAGGAGCCGTACTGCATTTATTCCCATTCTTTTCACTTATATTACCTTCAGCATTTTCATTATCAGTAGATTTTCTTTTATAAACGCACAAAAATGAATCCATTATTCTATAAAAATTAATATTTTAAAAAACTTATTAAAAATGCGTTACTATTGTAAACATTTTCGAGAATATAGAGCAAAATTAAAGCTATATATTAAATTTTAGAAAATGTAAAAAGTATTAACTTTTCCACTCAAATCCAAAATTCAAATGGGCGCAAATGAGGCAGATGTATGTTTTTAAAATTTTTATCACACAAACATATACAACAGACATGTTTAAAATCTCTATAAGTAAACGCGAATGCTTCAAGGAGCAAGAAATTTAAAGGTTTCCCATATATACTACACGCGTCATAAAAAAGCGCAGTGTACAGATTTCTTAATTAAATTGGAGCCTGGTAGAAATTATGCACTCGTGAAATTACATGCTCAAAGTCTTTAATAAAATAATATTTCACATTAAAAAATGCATAACACAATGATAATTTGTATAATGTGTACAGTGATATGAAAGTTCTATCTTGCTAATATTTGTAGCCATCAAAATTCATATTAGACTTTAAAAATAGATTCTCAATGAATACACAGTAATGAGGCAATGTAGTGAAATGATGGTTAGCAAGGATGTAAGCGTACCCAAATCCGCACAACACCTGCAAATGGATGCAAGCGTATAACACATGGAAAAGATTGGCGCTAAGAAAGGAGATTAAAATGGTAGACTTCTCCGTCTATTC
Organism: Nectonema munidae; assembly: GCA_030549495.1. NCBI lineage: Eukaryota > Metazoa > Nematomorpha > Nectonematoida > Nectonematidae > Nectonema > Nectonema munidae. Next base: position 1,888,579 of record JAUIRK010000509.1, read on the forward strand.
AAGAGGTCATCAATCACCTCAATTCACTTTCAATCTTACCAATCCTTAGCTCTACACCCCCTCTCCTTCACTATACATAAATCTGAAGATTCATCGCCAATCAACAGCAGACGTACTCTCACCTAATTAAGATCAAACAAATCCACATTACTCTCCGAGTATTTACCACACAGGGTTACCAATCTTCTCTCAGAATGGAAAAACAAACTATGAACATCTCCTCCTCAAAAAGACTGGGATAATTTTGTTTGACAATTTTAAAATACTTTTCGAAGAGTCAAAAATTACTAACTACAAATGTTAGATGAACTCATAGCGAAACTTTTTCATAGCCCCTTGAACGCGATCCTTGACAAAGTTGGTGGCAAGAAATAAAAAATGAATGATGACATCTTTGCCCAATACATGGAGGAGAGATGTCAATCGATGAAGGCAGATTATTGATGCAGTATTAAAAATTGTTTAGACATAGAAGACTCCATTGCTCAAGCAAAAGAAGGTTTGTGCTATAAAAGAGTTAGCTCAGTGGAATTCTGCCTTGATATACTATGTTTCGTTTATAATCAGCATGCACATTAGCAATTGAAAACAATTTTTTTGATGAATCATTGGTAAAATTGTTTAGCGATGCAGGAAGTGTATACATAAATATAACAGCATAAAAACACCAAAATCGAGACACAAAATTAGCTAAAACGACTCTTATAATTTTATCTGAAAAAAACTTGTTGTTCGGTGTAATGTGAAATATTATCCATTTTTCAAAGCGGAGGAGGTAGTCAGAATAAGGAACATTTAAGCTATAAACCTCATATGGTATCTCTTTAATGTGAAAAAGAGAAGGAACTTCAATGATCAATTCCAATATAATAAAAATTATATCAATTCTTCATCTTTAATATTCTATGTTGAACGAAAGTTGGATCCAAATCAATTTTCTGATTTAAAAAAAATAAAAATGAGTAAAACAAGTGTAAAAAATTTATTTAAAAAATCCAAAAACAAGGCTATACATACAAATGTCGTAGCTCAGCGTGATATTCATAAAACAAATTAAAGACGTAAACAGACACACTTGCAAATGCTTTAGTGTGTACCATCTTAATACAACTCAATCGTCTCGTATAGCTAACGGCAACGAAAAACTCTTTCTCTGCAAATAAATATATCTTTGATGTACATACATTTATATACAATTTAGAAAACAAACTTATTTTGACATATAGAATGATAGAAATTAAGTTATTAAAACTAGTTAAATTTGCACATAACATTTTTAACGAAAAAAGAAAAGGATGATAAAAAATGAATGCAACACTTTATGTAAAATCCAAGGAAGGAGGAGAGAAAGAGATTTGAAATTATTATTCATCTGAATCAACTCCATTTTTTGAAATATATTGCGAAGAATAGGACGCGTCAACAAAAACAAAATGTCTGCTCATACGGAGAAAGCTCTTGAAAATTAGTATCCATTGAAGTTTGTTGGACGCATGTATACTTGTGTGTTATCATATGCTGAATGTGTTTTGACGCGAAGCGGAAGAAAAGAAGTATTGACAGAAGCGGAGGAGAGAATTTTGCGTTGGTCACTCAATTTCTTCCATAAAATCTTCGATCGTCGTTTTGGTGCATTCACTTGAAAGCGTGTTTACCAAGAAAGTGACGCAATTCGATGGCACCCAAATACCTAAATCATCAAGTTTTCAAGTACAGGAGATGTAATACTTAGAAATAATGTCCTTTAACTAGAATCTTCAAGACTAATCTCCTGTATTATTTTTCAATAATTTAGGTAAAATATCTATCCTAATGTGTCGCATTTATTCGTGTTAAAAGTATTAGTGTCTTGCGAATGAATATCGTTTCCCCATCATTTTTTGTTTTAAGAGACTGCATCAATACACGAGTGTATTAAGGTGCGTTTGTGCCTCAACATTTTTGAAATTCTTCTTACTTTTATTGGTGTTGTATATTGGTCTAAAAAAGGTATGAAATTTCACTTTAAAATTCCAAGATTTACGTGTTGCACAACAAAAAAATCAAAACCACGTGAAATTTTTTTTGTAGATGGCGTTAATTTTTAATTTGTAATTTTTCAAGTTTTTTAATAAAAGATGAGTTATTTTTCAGATATTTTGATTAATATAGTATTTAACATATAATATTAAAGTATAAAAATTAACATAGAAACAATCTTGTATATCCTCAAGAGGTTGGAAACGGGAGACACCGCCTTATAATCGTTTACCTTCTAACCCTCAAAAGAATGGAGAAATGAAATAAATGCTTATAATATTATCTAGTATAATCTTTCTAACCCGCAAAAGGGTGAAGACAGCCACTACCCTATCATAATCAATTACAAAGTATTACCATTTAGGATAAAATTTGATCCATCTTTGATTTGATATAATAACAAAGGGGAGACAGCGGTGCAAAGATCATTGTGATTTAAGTATAGATAGACTCTCCGGTGTGTTTAATTTAGCACTGTATATAATAAAGTTTGTTCGGTGCTTGATTTGAAATAGTAAAAATGGGGAGACAATGGGGTTAAAAGTCATTTCAGTGTTTTTGAATATTCTTTCAATTATTAAAATTTTAATTAAAGTAATAAAAATTGGAAGACAACTTGGTAAAAATTATTGTGTTTTGAAAATTACATTAATACAGAGATAGCAGGGTTGTCTAATAATAATCAAGGTCTGATTATATTACCAATTAGTCTTCTAATAAGAGCCTTTTTATACGGTCTTCAGAAGAGAGACATATTTGACCTTCGAACACCAAATAGTGAATTGGCGCAAGCAAGAATTCTGTTGCCCAAAGCTTTACAAAAGAGGTCGTAAAATGTTCACTTGGTTAGAGTAACCAATGCAGGTTTTCAGTAATAGAACATTCAAATCTGAAAGGGCATTTGTAACTATCGTTTCATTATGTAGACTCAAAAAAGTCTCAAGCATTATAAAAAAAATGAGGCGTAACCTGTTCCGTAATTTTCGATCGAGTTTGGCCGTCTATTTTCGTTAAAAATCGTAGCAATTTGATAATTGTTTTAAACTTGAAATGTCCTATCCTAATGAAACTGCTGATTTATAGAAGTGGGGTAAATTTGATGAATCAAATCAATCTCAAGATGCTATATATCCTACTTTCAGAGAAGTGCATGATGACTTTATGAAAAACTTTATGAATGCGAAGAATTTGTTCTAAGCCATAGCATTATTCACATGATTAGAGATGGTCTTGAAGAATCGCAAATGTCCTCGATCTTAATAGATCAGTGTAGAAATAATAGCGGACATGAAGAATTATCAGTTTGCTTTTGCTTTGACTCCATCATAATGAAATATTTTGTTATCTTGTTAAGCTAGAAGGGCGATGATATTGCAATTACAAACAAGGTAATTAGGCTTGATTGAATCCCTGCATTTGTCCGCTGGGATTGCGAGCTGAGAGTGATTGCAATAAAACGAAGATAAACTAAATATTGCAAGTACGATCATAAACGTGTCAAGGATATAAAGAAAAAAGGCTTATTATCAAAAACCTACTATTATCTCGCATAAGATAATGGTGGGTCCTAGGCCAAGTGTTTATGCGGACTATTGTAAAATCCGGTCCTGTTTAGTTATTTCCTTTTTGTTTTCTCATATGGTCTTTCCAGACAACTCATATATTTCAACTTTAAAAAGACTAAATGTCATGAAGGAAAGTATACAAAAATGAAAAATGTAAATTAAAACGGTACCTATTATACGGAGATTGGTCTTTGTTTTAACTCGGATAATTTGCATTTTAGAAAGTGAAGCTCCGGGAACAGATGAAAACATCCTTTCAACGTAATCCCAAATCGATAACACTCCACCAGACAACACATGGTACTTGCGCGTTCTCACTCCCACTTCGCAATCTTGTCGCTTACAAGATCCACGCCTAAACAAGGAACAAATGTTATAAAAGGTTCAAGTGGGTTACCCCATTCATTTCGGATTCTAGGTTGATACTGGAATTCAAGGTCCCCTCAAAATTCATTGATATACGTAAAGATCATTGCCCCCAGCAAAGATCATTGCAAATTAATATTTCCGCAGAGATCATTAGTACCCATAATAATGATTGATATCTCCTCAAAGAAATGCTCATTTCAAGTAATTTTTTAATAAAAATAATTTTTTTCTTCAAAATAATTGAATAAAACATTGAAATTATTAAATATTTTTTAATATATTTTAAATAAACAGATGAAAGGATTCTTACAATGTATAATACTGTTTAGTATATGTGAAAACATAATTTTGAGACCGCAGAAAGGGGCTAAAAATCAAAAATTTTAATTATTTTAAAAGATATTCTGATACAGTACAAAATGCTCGATTTTTTTATTTAAAAAAAAAAGAAATTCTTTATGTTGATTTCGATAAAAAGTTATATAAAGATGATTCTAAAAGAGTTTTTTTCTTTTAATCGAGAAGCTAATAGCTCAGACGAATTTTTACATAAGTTCAAGTCCAGAATGAAATTGCTTGGTCCTATTTTAGAATGAAACTGAAGTAAAGTTACATGTCAAAAATTTTAATCTTAAATGTCATCTTAAAAGATGATTCTTTGAAATATTTGTCAAAATTAATTCAGAGCAAAGTTCTTTGCTATGTGGAACTAACCTGATACATGAATCGAGTTAGAATAGAGCTTTCTGTTAATACCTTTCAAGTTTGATTTACAAAAATAGAAGTCGTTTATATGATGATTGGATTCTCGCCATATCATTGGTAGAGCAAATCTCATACTTTTTCTTGTTCTTTTGTCCATTGTTGCAAATGTCCTGCACATTGCTTACATACAATATAAGGCGCCAAATTTTTGTCTTGTTCGCCTAACTTGATTTTAAAATTTGAAGAGCTGATGCAACTTCTTTTTAAAAATATTTTTGTAAAATTATAAAATGTAATTATTCATAAAGAAAGATTATATTATATATGTTTTAAAATTTGATCATTTCCAATCCTATTCAAAAACACAATAATTTTTCACAGTGTTATTATATCATATCATACACAGAATAAAATTTATTTTAAATAACTATCAAATAAATTCTACGTTTATTGTTGTAATTGATATAGTGAATAAAATGATGAGAGGTTATTGGATGTCCTCATTCTCTTTATGTTTCGGAAGATAGTGAACGAAGAACACAAACTATTTTCACGCGAGCCGCCGAATTCATCGACAATTTACCGATATACCCAATTTATCGAGCACACATTTCACCGAAACCGAAGTTTTAACCTTCTATCATTATATAAAAAAAAGTTAGAGATCATTTCCTAATTTTTATCAACATAAATAAAAAGATCAAAAAAGTGTAAAAATGCTTATCTATTAAAATTAGAGTCTTTTTTTAACCGTTGAGAATGGCAGCGATAATTCTTTCTGTGTGGTTGACATGAATTACCCGCGAAATATTGAGCGATTTTTACATCGTAAAATCTTATCAGGATGTCCAAAAATTTGCATATATTAGGATGGTGTAGAGCTTCCTGAGTTTCAAATGCTCTACGCATGCGGCCCATTACAAGCAGATTTGCGGCCCACACAGATTACAGTATTATTAATTATAATTTTATGTATAAGTGTAGATTTAGACTTCTCAAAGAACTAGGTTGACTGATTTTCACTTATCATCTCTTATAAAAGTTCGCACTGCACAGAAATTTCAGTGAGACATAGCAAAGATTGTCAATAACAAGAGGTGTCAAACCTCGGGACCAGAACATGTAAAGTGTTTGAATAATTAATAATAAATGTTTATTTTGAACTATTGTAATTTATGTGCATTTCATTTGTAGTTCATTCATATACATGTGGGCCATGTATGTTGCCTTATAAACTTTTTTTATACTAAAATAAAGAACAGATTTATATCCGTGCTAATTTTTTAATTAAATTATTTTGTTTAACTATACACGACTTTGTACTTGCATTTTTGAATATAATCAAACCATTACATGTTTCTAAGTTAAAAGTAAAATATTCTGCAATAATTTTTATTGAACAACTTTAAATATAATTGTATGAGTGCGGCCCTCATGAGAACACAAACTCACTCCTTTGGCCCTCATGGGACTCCGAGTTTGACATGCCTGCTCTACGCCATCCCTCAAGTTCATTATTTGTTTTTGGAACAGAATTCAAAAAGTTTTCATAGACATCCCACATCATGAGTTCATATCTTGGCGGTCTACGGCGATTTTATGTAGCAGGGCGGCATATCCACGTATCTTCGAAATAATCTACATTTTGTAATCCAGGTGAAGACAAGTTGTTATTACACTATAATTCAAATGAAGTTACAACCATATCAACAGGAAGGTGTGCTAATGCAGGTAAATAACCTACATCCATTTCATATCTTTGTTTCAGCCCATTTGCTTATATAACACGAAGGATAAGCCGAAAGAACGAAAGAAACATCCTTTTAAACACGCACTTGGAATTTCTTTCTACATGCCTTTATCATAACACGTTCAAAGTCAAGTGTTGTGCATGATTAAACTGAAATGATGTATGCTTTGGCAGACAATTATAATTATTTGCAAACCGTATACTTCTCATTGTCCTTTTAATGGTCTGGGTTATTGGAAGTTTGCTGCTGCTTCACTGCATCCTACAAGTGCATTCAAAATGACGGCATGAGGTGCTTCTGAATTTTATTTACCTCGTTTACCTGTTTTCCATTATTTTTTGAGCTTCGCTTTTATCTATAGGATTATGTTCTTTGTTTTCTTTCACAATTTCATGAAGTTTCATAGTAACCCGCGCTCCAAACTTTAACTTGTATTTTTAACTAAATACTTTTCTCTCTTCTCCTTTTCTTTTTATAAGAAATATCGATCCCTTATCAACTTCTTGCCCTTCTCCGATTCTATAAAGTGGAGAGACATGATGCGCTTTTCAGCAATGTCTCTAAAATAAATAACTTAAAGTTTTATAATTAATTAGGCTTAACAAAAACATTCTTGCGTATTTGATTATTACAGGGTAGACGAACAAAACTTGTAATATTACAAATCCAATTAGATATTTCTTACTTCAGATCGTTGGCATTCAAATTTAATTATAATTTAAATAGTAGAGAGGAAAGTTTATTGACGAACAAATGTTTTAAAAATGATTAATTTTCAACCACTCAGGAATCATCAGATCCAATCGTCAAGAGCACTAGAGAAAAATGTTAAGAAAGGAGACATTAAGGAGTGAACGAAGCGTAGTGATTAAGACTGGCTGTGGAGAAAACATTTTTCTCTAATGCTCTTGACAGTTGGATCTGATGATGACCAAAGTGGTCGAAAATTAAATATTTTGAAAGTATTTCTTCGTAAATAAACTTTACTGCCTACTAGCTTGTCCTTACCTTTACTCATGAACACATCTCAGTCCCGCTTTATCTACATAATTCTAATTATGTATACCTCAACTCCACCTACAAATATAGGCATCCCAAAACTAGTCAATGAAAGGATCGTTTCCCCAGATCCTCCTTGTCTAAAATCAGAAGTCAGAAATTTGAATGATGCATTTTCAATTTGAAGACCTTTTTACTTTTATTTTGTTCTCCGAAATTTTTTCCCATTCTTCAACTTATATCAGAGAAGTAATAGCAGTGGAAGATGGTAAAGCTCATTAGGTTATTTCCTTCGCTTCATCTTTTTGCATCGATGAAATCTTGGCTTATATTGCAAGCCTTTATAATATGGTCATCAAACATGATCAAAAATTTCCATTGAAAATTGTATTTTCAAAAAAGACAACTTCTTTGTGAAAGCTGCTATTAGTAAATAATTTCAAGTTCAATCACAAGAAACACAATCTCAGATAAAATAGATTCCATTAGAATGCTTCAGAATCATTTCAATATCGTTTTTAGAAAGTAAGAATACTTTATATATAGTTTATTGTGTGGACCTGCAGTGTAAATGTAAAACCAGTTAAAAACACAAATACACACAGAAATAGATGATACGTGTAGGACACTTAAAATTATTTAACCTCTTTGTTAAAATTCATAGCTATGCTAACGACGTAAACACACACACACACACACACACATATACACAAGCAGAAAGTGACCCACACGTACACTCAAGGATACGGGCACACAATTACACGGACACGCACGAATAGACGACAGACATAGGACCCCTTCTGAGAAACTCTGTGTCCCTCACTGAGAAAGATATTTTATATAGTAATGTGGAATAAAATTATTTTGGATTACCTTTTGAAATTTCTCGCTATACTAGTGGACAGACACGAACATACACATAGAGACACGAGCATACACATGTAGACGTAAACATAGAGACACGGAAAAACACATACACCAAACGTGTAACTGTACATATACACATACATGTAGTACAGTACACACATATAGACACGGGCGCACTCGAAACCTACACGCAGCCATGGTTCACTGTGTTTTTATGTGTACAGAGACAGGTACAAGTACACAAAAGCCACGACGACACACACACATGCATCCACGTACACACAGACACCGATACACACACTGAAAAGATATGAATATACATAGATTACCCTAAGTTCATCACACATACGTTGCCTGTGTTTAAAAAATTAGGGTGTATAAGTATATTTATAATTGTCATTTCTTTTTTAATTTTCTATCAAGGTTGCACATATAGTATGTATGTGTTAATAATTTACTATTGATGATTTTTATTAAAATAGAGAAAAACAATTTTAACAAAGTAAACTACAAAATAAAATTTACCAATCAAATTCTTAGATCGAGGCTTCACTCAATATGTATATATGGCATCTGCAATCTATACATAAAAACTCGTTTAAGTGGTATATTTAAAAATTAGGTTATTGAGAATTGCTGTCTCCAAAAACGTAGACAGGAGTAAAACTTATACCATAGGCAGAATAGTAAGAGAATATCTATTTATATACATTACCAGTAAACGTGTGAGCACATGGAGGCAGAACAAGCATAAAAATTCTGCCAATAACTTTGAGCTTGATTCGGCGTGACTTTGGTAAACCTCTTCAAAAAAGCTTCCTGGTTATGAGGTTTGCCATTGATACCGGTATTTGGTTTGTACATTGTGAACGACTTTTCATTGGAGACACCTTTTGAGACGGCGGAAATGTTTGAGTGGGAAATGATTAGAACGGGAGTCACTTTACCATTCTTCTTCTGAAAGGAAACGTCAATCAAACAAAAGTTCCAAGATAACGATATTCACATTCACAAGCAAACTCCAAAAATATATATTCATTGAAATTTTAATTTTTAGAAAAAATAGAAAAGTAGAAACTTGTTGCGGATAAATTGTTAATCGGTTTACTTTAATTGTAAGGATATAGTGGATGATCATTCAAGCCAGTGTATTCTAAGATTGGATATTTTAAAAAGCTTTTCAATGTTTATATTCAATAGGACGACCATCTATCTAACTTTGAGTACGTTATAAAACGTTGGCTTACTGATAATAATTATATAAATTTATGACGTAAACGTTGTGAAGAGTTTAAAAATAAATTAAATCTTAGCAATCTAGTATCTGTAGTATGATAAAGCTTTCTCTTCCTTCACAAACTAATTATCACGCATCCCTAAATGTTTATTTTACAAACTTTATCTCTGGAATTCTTTGATTTTTTATTTGATTTGTTCGATACAGAATCAATTCTCGTTCCCACATAGTTCGATACAAGCAGTGCCTTATCGGTGGAAACACCTCAGGGTACGTTTACCTTTACAAGTTGCTTACATATTAAAAGAGGAAGACTATATCTTAGTAAAATTAAAGGATTTGATCACCACTGTCAACGATGCCAACGATTTCAATATTTTCATTCTCTTTATTTTTGCCTTCTTTAATTAAAAAAGATATTGGAAAACGAAGGATTCAATATTTTCTATTTAAATTTGGAATTATATTTTTTATCAAAGCAAAATCTCCATTGTATAAATGATACTTCAATCTCACTTTATTGACACCAATTACGAATTAACTCATAAAGAGAGGTTTAAAGCTTTTTGAAAATTTCATAAAATATTTCAAAAGATATCGTGTGTGAATCCTTTACTAGAACGCCTAAATTTTTAGAGTGGGTACTTAAAATGGTGGGAATTTTTTCCTTCTTTCTGCTCAAATTTGAACGTCGATAAAATATAAATTTTGGTTGAGCGAAGACCCAGCAGGGGACGCATCTGACATTGATGCAGCGGCATGGCTTCGATTTCAGATCGTGATGTTACTTTATTATGCAATTTATTTTTCCTATGCAATAACGGCAAAGGAAATATAAAAAACTAACTCACCCATTTTGAGACATGTAGTGCACATTCAATAATACACACTAGACCGTCACAAAAAAATATGAAAAATTTTTTCGAATTTTTTTTCTTTGCATACGTTTTCATCTTGTTCTGATATATAAAAAAAATTAGTTCCCAAAGTTTCAAATTTTTTACTTGTGATTTGAAGACCGCTCATCGTAATTAAAAGTTATGGAAATAAGGGCAAAACATCAAAGTATATATTTTATTTTTTTATCTAAAAATACCTACAATGATCTACTATTTAATAGAAATATCTTATTTAAAAATATTATACAGCCAAACTTTATTATGTTTAAAAAAATTTGTTGTAACATATCTTTCAGGAATTTCTCCTAACGGAATAATAGAAAGTTCTAAAAACTCTCTGTAATCGTTACGATGATGATTCACCTCTAGTTGCTCTTTAACAAAACTTATTACAGAATCTTTGTTTATTTTTAGCCAGTTAGTTTCTTGTCGAGTTTCTCCTTCAAGAACACTAAATTGTTTTTGTCTATTGAATTCAATTTCTCTTTGAAATTTTTAAAAAGATCAATGTTCGAGCCAGTCGAATTAAAAAACAAATTGAAGACACTCCCTATAATTATCTCAAAAATATGATGCCAACAAGTTAAAAAAGCAATTTTTGTTTGAAATGTTTCTGAATATTCACACAGGCCTCATTGTGAATGCCTGTAGTTGAATCAAAAGAGCGGCCTGCCACACAACTTTCGACACCTTTCCACTCTTTAATTGCATTAAGTACAGCTGTTCCGATTTCATAACCTGTCACTTTTTCTCTAATTCATCTATGCTTAAAAGTTTTTCTGTATTCACACCTGATACTCCGATAGCTAGATGATACACAAAGTTTCCCGAGAAATTCTTCCTGTATGTCACGTCAAAATGGATTTTGAGAGGAGTGTTTGGAGTGAAAGTACTTTTTATACTCTTTTCAAGTTCTTCTCTTGATTTAATTCTGGACCTATGCAAAGAGGATTTTGAAAAAGATATATCTTTGAGATCAACACCAAGAGCTTTTAGCGCAGGAGCAACAACATGAATTGCTTGTCTAGAAGAAGAACTTGTTCTGTCTAAAGAAGAACAAAAATCTACATTTTTCAATAGAGAATTCACGGGTAATTTGTTTTGTTTTTTCTTTATTTTTTGATATCTTCAAAAAATTATGATAAAATTCTGGATCTTTTTCTAGATTGGAAGAAAAACTTTCTTCGCTAGTTTCATTTTCCAGAATAGACTGAATTTCAAAACTTTTTTTTTCAATGTATGATTTTTTCTCACGTAGAGTTTGCTCGTTCAACCTTTTTCTTTCCCATTTAGCTGTAAACTCTTTCTTTATCTTCCCCGAAATAATCATTTTTCTTTTGAGCCTTGGTCTTCTAAGAACAACTTATCTTCACCTATTTTAATTATACTTGAGCAGTTAGCATGGCTGATATCAAACAAATGATGTAGGTTTTTTTGAAAATCTTTTTCCATTGATCGCTGGGCAAAAACCTTTCTGTGTTTGTTTTTACCAATACGAATATACTCATCCACGATCTTTTTCAACTTTGATACGATATTTGTTTTGTGTTTTGTTGGTAAGCTTGCTTAATCCAAATTGACAAAACTTCATCTACTATCAGTGAAACTGCCTGTGAAAGAGTTCTGTTTTCTTTTTTAACCAAAAAGTAGAGTTTATTTAATACATCTCGAAGAAGAGGTAGTTGGATATCTGGAATTGAGTCATTCATAGAACCAATTAGTCATAAAATGTTTTTTCTTTCTAGTGTCCATGTCTATAATAAAATGAAAATCTAAAAATTATTTTATATAAAAAAGATCGTGAAGTTTTACTAATAACAAAATTAGATAAATTATCCTAATCTTTAAAATTTGAGGAAAACTAAAGTGCGAGTGATTAGAGTAATATGAGAATATTAAAAAATTTTAATTAAAAAAACATAAAATATAAAAATGTAAATGTTTAATGAATTATTTTTTTACTTTATTAATATTTAATAAAAAAATTAAAAAATAGTGTGTTCTTTATTCATTTTTGAGACATAAGTTCAATGAGCAGTCACTTAATAAAGTTCAATTGAAATAAAAATTTAAATATAATAACATTTGATGTATTAAAACATTTTTAAGAGGTATGCTTCAAAAAATTTCAATTTTTATTTTTTTGGGACAGTCTAATACACACTCATAGATTCTCAAATTTTTTAACCCATCGACCCCTTCATAGATTATTTACTTTCTCTTCAGCCTCTAGACAAGTAACTTTTGCATTTCTGGTGATGAAAAATAATATATGAAAATTTACCTTCAAAGTAATATTTTATTCTTTGTTTATATACTAATGCATAGCTTTCATGACTATCTCAATTTTTTCTTGCCTAGAAATATAATTGATTCTGCAAATGATAACATAACAGACCCTCTTTAAACTACCTTACTTAATGTAATATTGGACCCTTAGAAAACTCTCATCGAACCCAGGTGTCGATATTGACCACTTTGGGGATCCGTGATATAGATAGACACAAATTTATGCTCCTTATCATCTTATTTTTACATAATTGTATTAACAAGAGGATGAGTAGTAATGCTTTTTATGCAAACACAGAGATCGCTGTGACACATGGGAATGTGTTTTCGTTGAGTTTTAGTTAGCGCGATTGAATGAGAAAAGAGCGAAACCTGCTTTGAGAAATAAAAGCCGTCGTCGACATCGTTGTGCTCTCGGTAGAGCTTGACAGCGGCTTCCCACGACAAACCGCGTTCCACCTTGAGCATCCAGTGGTGGGCCAGGATTGTGCCGGTCGTTCCATTGAAGCAGAAGGTCTGCTTGCGCAGAGGACTGATGCTTTCTCCACTGCAGCCAAAATCTGGTGCATGCAAAAATAAAGCAGCGCGATATAAAAGCTTTAAATTCAAGAGATCGCATTTTTAAAGCTTAGTTTTTCGAAACGAATCCGTTGCTTCACAACTTAGAGACGACAATTTTTATTTTAACTGTCACTGATGTCTTTTTGGAGCTATAAGGGATGCATATTCATCATGATTGAGATGAGTTTTGGTTAATCGCGGAAAAAATTGCGCTTTACAGAAAGAACTGTGATTAGAGTTCAAGGTCAGCATGCAACCCTCCCCCATAACAGGTGCGTTCGGGGTGTTGTTGAAAACGAAATAGTTGTACAAATGATTTTTTGAAGAATTTTGAAGCGTCTACGATTCAAAATTTCGGAAATAATTTTGCCGAACTTTTTATCTTGTTCTAGATTCACAAGATCAAAAACGCATTTCCTCTCGTATATACAAGAATGGTCTAACAATAACAAATGTACCTAAAATGCCCATATCCCATTTGCCATTGCGTTTTGCTTCTAGAATGAAAGCTGTCAGGGTTTCGGTGAAGTATTGAAAGATGTTATTTTGCAGATCTACACACAAGCCGAGAATTCGATTCAAAAATTTCGTTATATTGGCGTAATCTAAAGAGAAAAACAGAACAATGAAAGCACAGGATTTAGATCAATAAAACTTTATCTTTCATTTAGGTAAAAACTCTTTCTTGAACATTGCCCAGTGTTTTATCTTGAATTTCTATATCCGAATAAAATATTCTCGAAAGTTTAGAGCGTTTTTATATCTTGTTTAACATATTTTATGAAATTATTATTTAATTTTGATTAAAAAATTTTCTAATTATTATTGATTAAAAATAATTATTGACTACAGAAAACAACTTTTAATGAGAATCAAAATATTAGAAATATAAAAAGTTAAAAAAATAACAGTTATGACATCCAAAATTTGATCGCTGAAAGATATCAAATAGAAAAGAACAGCGATATGAATTCACACATTCTTGTTCCATAAATTTATTTTCATTGATAAAAATAGTAGTCAAGAGTATGGCTCGTTCTTAAGGCATATTGAAATGAGTGGCGAGATACGTAAAAATAATTAACGCCCAGTATTTCCATAAAAAGTGGGCTGTTTTTTTAATTAATAGGCTCGGATACCTCATAAATCAGAGGATTCGATTGGTTCAAATTTAAAAAAAGTAGGCCAGAATGCAAAATATGATCAATGCGAAATTAAGATATGAAATGTGATGTTTTTTACGTTTATCGCTTCATTTGAGGTAAATTATTTTAAAGAGATTGATTAAGTGCAAAATATCAGTCCTATCACACATTTAAATATAAATATTAGTATATATAATGCAGCTGATTCATTAAAAAAATTACATTTCAATATATTTGAAATCGGGTTAAGAAGAGTATAAACAATGATTAAAAGCAAAGCAATATATTAAACTAGCCAAGATGAACTCATACAGCATACGGGCCATTTAATTTTAACTTGGGAGGTAGAAAATGTGTTGCGGATACTTAGAAAATCTTCCTACTGTCAAAAGAAGAGTGAGTTTTTTGAATAAAACAAGTCTAACAGGCTTTTTACTGATATCTTTTTGATACAGACTTTGCATTGAAATTATAGGTAGATCATTCATTTTATTATGTCGAATATGATCAAAATTTAAGTTTTTTATGAATATCCCAATTTTGCGTTGTATAAATGCCATTTTCAAATGATTTTAAAATTTTAATAAACATTCATATTATGTAGAGAAAGAAGTGGTGTATAGATCTATCCATCGACGTATCTTTCACTGGTGTCTATTCCATACCGAGACAACATGCCTAACTCTTATCGGCAAAAAGTGAGACTCACTCAAGAATACATTCAAAATATAAAATAAATAATGCTTTTATTCATCATTTGCGATTCCTTCTAGGGAATTTTTTCTTTCATGTTGAGTATTTAATTATTAATTGTTTTCAGTTGGTACTACCTTATCAACCAAAAAATTCCTTTCAAATAAACATAGAAATAGACCCCCCTCACTTATCAAAACCAATTATATAAAAGAGGTAATGCTTTTATTCACGAATAGCATATATTCCCTTTAACATTATACAAAAGCTATATTCTGGGTAAAAATTTGTAAATAAATAATAATTGATTTCTTTTCGTGGAAGAGATTGAAGCAGATGTGTCATCAAACCTGATAAATACAGAATGAAAATTTTTTGAATCTGGTATTCCATGAACTTTGATCTGTGGAAAGGAATTCCGTATTTGGATAAACAGGGTGGATCAAATTGTTTCCAAATACTCTTGCAGAAAAATGGATCTCTAGTGGATAGTTTTCTTCATGAACTGCCTCATTATTATTCGATAGCTGTGAGGCAGGCCAATTTTTCAAGAGGCGAATAATAAAGGAAATAATAAAAGAAACAAGTTCTTAACTGAAGACAAGATGCTTTCTAAGCCAATGAAAACTCGAATGCATCCTCAAATTGTGAAAAAATGTTTGCAATGAACACGGTGGGTGTGTCCTTTGTAAATTGAAATAAGTGTAGTATTAATTTGTGTATACAAAATATTTCATACATACATTTGGTAAAGAAGTTGATAGATCTGTGTGAGTACCTAACTACGTTATATAAAAGAAAAACATTCGGCTTATTACATGAGTCCATTGGAGGCATAAGCATCGTTTAAGAAAAAAATAGAGCGGGGAATGCCTAACGCGTCTTCTATAGTATCTTTAAAAACAAAACATTTAAAAATATATTTACAATCAAAATTTGTTAGGCAAAATTCGCAGACTTATTGAAAACATTGGCACATCAAAAAATACATGAATTTTACTTGAAATTTTTTAGTTTTATTTAGTTAAATCGATTTTATGGGATGCGATATGAAAATTATATTTTAGGTGCAAACAAGTAATTAAACATTCAACGGAAAAAAATTACGTTATTTTATTTGAATTTATTTTGGAGTTTCTTTCCTTGGCAAGCATACCCACCTAGTCGCGTGTTTATTACTTGCTTGTTTATGTTAATCACCCCCAGAAAGTTACATAATGTTATGGAAATTCAATTTACTGATCTACGATAATTAATGGCGGTGCCTCAGTCTTTTGTTGATTCTTCTGAAGTTGATATGGATATACAAGAAAGCTTCATAGAAATTCAAAATACAACAGCTCTCTCTATCAAGGTTAATGTATGGAAGATACTAGAAGCTGTGGATGAATGAAGAGATCTCTAAAAAAAATACCCAAGCCTTTCTACACGTCTTAAGCTGAGTCTGGTTTCAGTCGGATGATGTATCTGCTATCAAAGACTCAAAATCGTCTTGACGTAGAGACGGCTTTAAGACAAAACAATGACGAATTGATGGCCGCACTTCAGACAATCAGTATCATTAAAAGCATGCAATATTTTTGAACAAATGAATTCATTTAAATGAACTACTTATTCAAGTATTTTTTATTTACAAGAGGGAAAGATGTTTTGATGCAAAAGTACAACTTTCAATATTTCTTTCCACTTCTCTTGGTGTATCAAGTTGAGAGGCAGAGTGAGAGAGGAAAAAAATAAATTAGTGCGTGGCCATATGATCTTGGCAACGGCCAAATTGACTCTGAGAAAGCCTGTGTATTACGTAACCAAAGATTATACTCGTACCTACCTATCTTGTAGAAAACGGACAAAGTGTAACGTTATTTAGAGGGTGTTAACGTATGTAACATCACGATGTTATATGTAAATATTCAACAGTGCAACATTTACCTCATCATCAAGCCTACTGGACCTTTAATCATTTAACCACATTGTACATCACAACTTTCACACACACACATGCAAAACACCCATGGTTATCCAATTCACGATGTACTACACTACCTGAAGCCACAATTTCTATAAATTGACATTGACTACACATCACATTGGCAAAACAACATATATAACACAAACGTCCTGAAGATGGCCATTAATCCGAGATCTCAACTCAAGCCCAGCATCTCCACCACTCTGCAACAGCTCTCGATACTACGGCTCACTCCAAGACATACGGAGATAACGACAAAGAGCTTCCAATCTTCTCATGCTCAGAGTCGGTGGAGATCCACGATTGTCATTAATAAATTTTCTTGTTAACATTTTGTTACAACGTATTGCTCAATTGACAAATAGTTCTATCTATATCATGTTAAGTAAAAGATTCTCTAGCTACTTCTTCGTGTTTTCATCACTAAATAAATTCATCAAGGGATCAAATAAAATGTATTCATTGATTAATGGATAAATAAGAACGAACAGTAGGTTAAAGGTTTCCCATCATTTTAAGAACATGACTGGAAATTTTTTCTTAACAGTCATATCTATGCCTTGAAGAATAATGGTACCTTGTAACAAAATAAATAATAATGGGACTGCTTCTTCTTCTTTGCCTACACCTTGTCCCCAAGTTAGGGGTCAGCCGCCACGATCCCAATCCTCCACTTCGTTCTGTCCTGAACATTCTTTTCTTTTATAAGATAATGCCCAAAAAATCGCAAACTACTTCGTTCAATCACACCCATCACCTTAACCATAACCTTACTCTTTTTCTAACCTCTTCATTCTTCATGTGATCTTTCATTGATACTCCTATTATTTTCCTCGGCATACTCATTTCAGTTGTTGAAAATCTATTCTCATCTTTCTTCTTTAAACTCAGACACTCTGCTCGATATGTCATGGCTCGTGCTATAATTGTTGTATAAATTTTTGCCTTTAACTTTATTGAAAATCGTTTATTTACATGATTGCTTTCACGGAAGTTAAAATTACTCACTTGATTCAATTCCTTGCCATGACGATCAATGATTATCAATATTTCTTCCTTACTTCTGCAACATACCATCGTTTCTGTTTTTCCAGTATTCATTTTTAATCCTACTTTTTCCAAACATGTCAGGCATAAAAATATTCTGTTCTGCAGTTTTTCTTTACTCTCAACCAGAATTACCAAGTCATCGGAAAAAAGTAATTCACATGAGAACCAGATATTTCATAGAGAATCTTCTTCTTCTTAAAATGGGACTGCTGTTCTTCAAAAGCCTTGTTAGGTGGTAAGTTAGTTAGAAGTGGCCAAACTTTCGAATCTACCAGATCACTAATCTTAGTCTTAGAATTCTCATGTGAGTAATTGAAAAAAGAACTTATTATTTTAGTAAACCTACATTTTAATAAAAAATGGCGTTAACAAGGATAAATATAAAATTAAAAGCTTTTTGCTTCATATAAAATGGGTAACCAGAAAATCGTATAAAATATCAATTTACAAAAGATGCTAACAGTTTTTAGAATTTTTTAGAGATCAATATTTAGTTTTTATCAATATATAGTCTGATCATTTAGTTAGTACGATGGTTTATTTCAAAAAGCAATTTTGATCCAAGTTTTTTCACACCTTGTACTATTACCATTTTAAATACAATACAACCTCGGATTATGAACAAAATGCCTTACAACCCGTTCAAGGACATTTCAGTAATTCAAGGAACGAAGAAGTTCATAAACCATATTTGTAGTGTAATAGCAATCGAAAAAATATTAGATGCGAAACCAGACGCAAGCTCTATTCTTGAAAAGCTAAAACTTTAGAAATAAAAAAGCACCTTTGTCTAAAACGTATGTGTCTTTGTCTTTGATGATGAGGCCGACATCGATCAGGCCGTCTCTGGCATCTTCGAAGAAGCTTTCTCCCTTGTATTGGGCAGGAGGGTCGATGATAGCGCTTTGTGTAGAAATCATGCTTCGCATCACCGTTTCCAATGCCATCCGTCCATACTACACGCAAAAAAAGAAACGTAGAAAGTGGTACTCATCATAAAGAACATTCTTTCGTTTTAAATCCCTCACTTCACCCCCATTTATAAATCATAAAAGGCGCGATAGTGTTATCTTCCGTTTTGCTTGAAAACGATATTTATCTAATACTTCTTCTTATACTTAAATGGAAATGATTGCCGAATAAAATTAGATACACCTGTCGATTCAACACCTGAAAATGATACTCAAATATTTTTTATTAAAAGTGAAGCGAGTATATCTTATGTAAAATTACTTATTTTTAAATGTATTGGATCAATTATATACTGACTCTTTAAAATGCCAATGTAACGAAATATTAAGCATTATAGATGTCTGGGTGTATACACGTTTATCTTTTAATATTAGAGGAAACATTCAGTAAATTTAACTACTAAGTAATCTATTTATTTTTATCCCTTTCAAACCCCAAGAAAAACGCTTTCCAACGCGACTTGAGATCGCAAATCTGTGGTCAAGAACCGTTGATCGTTAGCTCTAATATAATTAATAAAACGTGTATTTAATTCACTAAAGTTCCATCAATCAATTTGACAAACATACGTGGAGCTAATACAAGATATCCGCAAGTTCTAAAACAAAAATTCTCTGACTTTTCCATGACTTCTATGAATGAATCTATCAAAGTTCGCTTACCTAAATTCCTACTGATATTTCACTTCAATATTTAATATACCAAAACCGTACTGCATATATATATACAGTAAAACTCCTCTAATGAGGTCACCATTGGTACACCAAGTCTTTTGACCGTTATTTAGGATTGACCTGATTAGAGGAGTAGTTATGTTATTTGAGAGTAAAAGGATAACTGTTATAATCAATCAAAAACATTTATATTTTTTCGCTTCTTTATATTATTTAAATTATTACATAGAAAAAAATTGAAAAATAAACTTAAAATGTCATAGAGAAATAAAAAAAGTAAAATCTATAAAGTTATTTTTATTTTGCAAAAAAACAGGTACTAATTTTACTTTTTAATAAAGTAGATATCGTGTTTGCTTTTTTGCTAGCTGTCCTAAAACCATTACTTGCTCAATGTCTTTTTCCAGTTTCCGTGCAAGATCATAGCTTTCCTCTTTTAAGTGCAAACTTTTTAAGATCGATTGCAGAGGTTAGAGCTCCAGAAAGATTTTTTATAGAACATTCACTCTCACCAAGCCATTTATTATTAAAGCCTCCGGATCTGATGAATTTTCACCGAGGATGTCTTGTACTAAATCTGCTTCCCATGTACAAGTAAGTTCTTCAACGACCGGTAAATCATCATCAATTGAAATGAATTCCGTGTCTGTCATATGGTTTTCTATTTCACAGCACTGAGAGACTTCTTTGATAAGATCATCAAGTGGGATGCCCTCTTCAAGATTCAAAGATTGTGCTATTTCGATAATAACGTTTAAATGTATGAATTATGCCCGATCAAGAGGTTGTAGAACTGAAGTACAATTAGCAGGAAAGAAAATAACTTTCTTATTTTTCGTCTTAACATCTTTTGGATAGCCAGGAGCGTTGTCTACAAACAACAAAACATTGCGTTTTTGCTTTTGCATCAGCTTATCAAATTCAAGCAACCATTCACGGTAAAGTTCAGCAACCATCCAAGCTTTTTTATTGGATTTCCATAAAACAGAAAAAGCTTCATGAGGAATCTTTTTAAAACAATGTGGCTTCTGAAATCTTCCTATAACGAGCTTACTAAGATTGCTTTACATGTGTTTGTGCTATACTACTACTACTTACTATCCTCTTGATTATCACTAATCCTCTAACATATATACAACATTGTCCTATCATGTATCTATCCTATCATATAAGCATCGTATAATGTTCACAGCATAAACACAAGAGGGTAATCACAATGCTTCCATAACTTTATATCAATAGGGTAACAGAAAAAACAGATGCTTAGGAAGACTGATTTAAAATTCGCAACTAAAAGTGTTTTCATTGTGCGATGTTAAAATTTGATCCCTTTGAAAATTTACCCAATGTGTCCGTTTTGACAAAAATGGGTGACCGTAGTACGCAATACGGGAGTGACCGTTATACTCAATAATTATGCAATATATAGAAATATAAAAGAATTCGGGACTATACTTTCTGACCGTATCAGAAGCGTTGACCGCTGTCCAGGAGTGACCGTAGGGAGGAGTTCTACTGTGTATGCTTACGATATATATTAGGAGAAGAACTTTTTTTTCAATTTTTAAAATTTATTATAAAAAATTTTTTGTCGAATGAATAGATATTATACTTACACTGTAAAATCTCAATCCCACCATAACTACACTGATTTTATAAAGTCAAATTACCCTGTTTGTAATTCTGATTGCATCAGCACCTTCAAACTTAGTGGTTTTTAAACTGAAATCCACGGTGTCCTAGGGAATCGCAAATCAGTTCCATGGGAACCAGGTATCGTTTTACAACCCATATTGGATCATTTGCAATTTTAGCAATAAGTAGAAATTAAAAGAATAAATAATTTAGTCTTTGAATTGAGTACTATTTTTATTGTTTTATTGCTTTTTAGGCCTAATGTTATAGATGTAAATGTGCATTTTACTTAATGGATAAAAAAATGAAATGTGACTACTCATACTTGAAATTTGGGTTTACTGCATTAACGTCTCGTGGTCAAGAGAAACAACATAAGTGTGTTGTTCTGAAGTCAGCCTCTAATTTTTTAAATCCCGTCAAGTGAAGCACTCGAGTTCAATAAACAAAGCTATTGACTATTCTAAACGTCAATGCCTAACGATTGCACAAATCGAGGTCTGATAACATATGAGTGTTTTTGCAAAATATTAACTATGGTTTGAAAAGTTTCAAAAAAATATTTGTTGTCAAAATGTCACACAACATAGGAGAACAGCTGATATGCAGCTTTCGAAATGAAGCTGGAAATATGCCATTCTTAAATAAGAAAAATTTTGCTCGATTTTCGAATATATCCTGGAGGCCATGACAGATTGGGAGTGAGTAATGATATCACAGTTGCATTAGTCAAAACAGAGCCAAACCGTAGACAAACTAGTTTAGACAAAGCAGATGCATCCATCTAACATTGATTGGATTATTCAGCCAATTTTTAAATAAACAACTGTGTTATTTTTAGTACAGTAGTTTATGTGTTAATTTATTTTTTTGAGACCCCAAGCAATTAAAAAATTATAAAGAGACCGCAACGCCAAAAATTTTAAAGTTTGTGAACCACTGTTCTAGTTCAACTAGAGAACAAAAGCATTCATATATGATATGATAGACCACTACTCATCCCAGCCTTTATCACTCTTTATTGCCATTTTCCAGTTATTGAAACCGATGGTCAAAGTTGTCCTTTCTATTGCAAGATATGCTATGTTCGAACCAAGTGAACGTTTTATACTTGTTCTTTTGTAAATCTTTAGGAAAGAGAAATTTTGGTTGAGCCGATTTTATATTTGCTGTTCGATGGTTAAAAATGCCATTATCTTCTAAAGACCATATGGAAAGAGTAATATAGGGGCTAACAACAATAACAAACGGAAAGAGTTGTATTAGAAGACTCATTGATAATACAGTCAGACCTCATTTACCCCATAGTAGATTATTCGACAAACGCACCATCCGATCCAATATTGATTAGAAGCTGAATAATTTCTCAGCCTCTCATCTCATTAATTGTCAACAAGCCTGGTTCATATCAAATGAATTTAGGTGGATTGATTACTCTGCACTGAAATGCACTGTTGCTTAAAATTAAATTTTTTAATAACCCAGAAAAACAAAGAAGCATATTATATAATCTTCATAAATTTGCCCTTTTAAATAGAAATTGAAGGTTTAAAATTTTTGGAAGAAAATTTGCTACAACCCAAAAATTAATATAAATTGGCTATTCCATTCCCTAAGATATACGTTCTTAATTTATATGAAAATTAAATTATTTGTAATAATTTCTATTAACAAAAATTTTAAGCAAAGTGTGAAAGCTATATATTTGATTTCTGGAATAATAGACTTAATTGTTTATAGTATTACAAGTTCCGGTGAAAAAATATATTATTTCTTGTTCAAAATACTGGCTACATTACCACCTCTCATCCATCATAGCTCAAATTTGCATTATTACATCAATAAAGTGGAAATTAATGAAAAATTGGATTTTAAATATTCTTTCTAAGACTTAACATTAAAAAAAGACAAACGAGTCTTTTAAATACTATAAAAAGGATATATAATTGAGAAAATTGAAAATTATTTGGGGGGGGGGAGCTTTTTCGCCAGCTTTGAAATCACATTGGGGAGGGGGGCAAAGCAAAAACTATGTATTATGCAATTAGGAAAGTTATGCCTAGTTTTTATCAAAGTATGACAACATTCTATAAATTTTCCTGAGCATTGCACAGAATTTTCTGAACACATGTCCAAATTCGTTGACTTTTAAATGTTTTTTCTAAAAATATATCCTATTTTTCAAATTCCTTGACTTTTCCCGGTGGCTATAATTTTATGTTGACACTAAAAAATTGTTGATAAAAAGAACTTGTTTCACAAAATATAGATATTTCTTATTCTACGAGAATTAAAAGCGTTGTAGAAAAACTCTTTACATTTTAAAAACAATGAAGTAAAGTTGGCATACTTTATTGTCGAAGTTAAATTGCGATAAGTCACGAGTCTCTGTTGCTCTTCTATCACCGTGAGTTAGCGCACCCTAAAATAAGAAATTTTTAAAATTTAGACAAAAAAACAAAGTAAAAGATCATATTTTTAGAAATAAAAGACTGTAGACTAGAGCTTCTGATTTCTCGATAAAATTTAATTCTCCAGAAACGAGAAAAAAAAATATGATTCTCGAGACTCGAGAAAAGTTTCGAGAAGTTAAAAAATATAAAAAATATTTTACGAAAAAAATATTTTGTTTTATTAGTAAGAAAACTTTAAAAAAAACAAGAGTATTTAAAGTTTCGTTTTTCAAACTCAATCGTTTGGAGATAAAATTCTTCCGCATTGACAAGAAGTTGGTTGGATGCATAAAAGAGAATTTTTTAACAATTGCATCGATTCTGATAAATCAAAATTTTTATTTTGTTTGAACATCTGTAGTTCTTCTTCTATTGTACTAACTTTTTTTTCTTTTTTATCACACTTGAATTCTTTAATTTCTCTATTTAAACTTTAAGTTAGAGATTCTTCTTCAAACTCATCAACAGATTCGACTTGAATTTGGCTTTCTTGTATAACAATTCCATGCCCACAATAATGAGAAAAATTTTATCAAAAATATTTTTTGCACATTCTAAAATTTCTTCAAAATTTGAATATTCAAAACTTGATCGTGCATACAAATAATTATTTATTTTTTATTAATATTTATTCAAAATTTAACATGTTTTCAGTAATAAAATTTTTTTAAAATTCTTGAGTCTCGACAAAAATTTCTCGAGAATCAAGAAATAAAAAAATTCTAAAATTCTCGAGAAATCTCGAGACAGAAGCTCTACTGTAGACCAGTGGTTCCCAAACTTTTCTTAAAGCCTCCTTTTCACTTCCCCTAATTAGATAAAAAAAAAAGCAGCGCCTATTTTTACTTGAATAGTATATCTTAATCATTTTTATGCCAAGATTTAACCAAATTTAGAAAAAATATTGGAAATCTTCCTATTGTGTTCCTATTTATGCAGAAGATTAATCTCATAACTTTTAAATAAGACAATGGATAGCAGAAATCAAGTTGATCTTCCAAACGATTTAGATGCTTGCTTCTAATCGCAATAAGTCTTAAAAATCTGTTTTTCAAAGATGTTTCGTTGAAAAGGGAATCAACTTTTCAGATAATATTTGTAAAGTTAAACAAACCTATTCTTTTTTCAGTAGAGCAATATATTTATGAATTTTTAAGCATATCATTGAGAATTAATATATAACTTTAAGGCTTTTTATGGCAAGCAATCAAAGTTTTACTCAAAATTGAATATATCAAACCTATATAAAAATATTATGTATTTTATTATTTATAAATGTACGTTTAGATGAAACAAAATGAATATAGTCATTTCTGTAAAAATATTTTTTACAACATGGGAATTAACGCCATTTATAATCTTCATAGACGATTAATTTTTTGGAGAAATTAGGATCATATTTTTCGATATAAAACAATTTTAAGTCATAATTATTAACATTTTACTTCAAAAAATACCCAGTTTTTTAAGCTTTTTTTCCCTAATACAAACTAATAAAAATAATAGGTGAAGAATTATGTTTTTTTGCAGCTATAACAATAAAAACCAAGACCACACGAAATATAGTATGGTTTTAAGATTTTCTATATAGAGCATTCCCCAGTTTTTGGATTTCATAATAATGGTAAACAACTTCATCCTGTTCAATCTTACCAAATATCCCCCTTTTTACATTTGATTTAAACATATATAGAATAGTAGACTGAAAATTTGCTTAGTACGTTTCCTTCTATAAAATCATGCTGTTTGTATTTTCTGTTTCATACTTGCACTTGATAATCGCCGACAACAAAATAAGTTCTGACAATAGTTTTTCATAAAAAACTAATGGTGGTTTGAACATATATAAGGAAAATTGTTATGTGGAAATCTCTTCGTATCATATGGTGATGCACACTACTGTGCATGAAATGTGAAACTATAAAAGAGTCAAGAATTGTGTATTGATATTCATTTCATCTTTCGTTTTTCCTATCTTTGTTCTCTTATAGGATGAGCAGCTCTTCAAGCTTCGACACAAGTAGTCTTGAAGAAGAAACTTGATTCCGATGTCTTTTGCCAAAGAGATTGTGAACGCATTAGGTTCAAATACCAGTGAAGAAGATCAAGAAATAGAAGTGGGAGAATTTTGGAAACCAAAAGAAGTTCAGGGAAGAAAATCATCAACCAATATCATTTCTTCTACACAAAGTACAAAAGGTAATGCAAAAATCTGATTGATCGGGTGAACATTTTCAGTCTTTTTTTTCAATGAGAGCATGATGAACCATATTTATGTATGCACCAGAGAAGGAATAAAAGAGAACTACAGGTAAAATTTTAATTAGGCGCATATGTACAAAAATTGTGTTTTTGTACAAATCCAAATGGTTTGTTTGAAAACCTGAGAAATGTATATGAAGGATTCTCAATCGAGAACTTGTTGGCGTACTCCGCTTGTATCCTGTATATCGGTCAATCAAAAGACCAACAGATTGAAGTCAAGCATCTTTTTTCAAAAAAAATATTAACTCCTTTTTTGTAAGCTGCAATTAGTAGAGATGTATTCATTCCTATCAGCACTTTTATGATATTTGATTCAAGAGGAGACAGGAAGATTTCTGATAAATTGGAACTCGTAAGATGCATTCCATTTTTTTTAAAAACTGTCATAAGTAACTAACTGTGTAACTATTGATGACCAACTTGTCGATTATGGAGGGAGATTACTTATCAAAGTCTATGACCCATCTAAGCCAGGTAAGTATGGAATGAAAGTATACCACTGCGTTGACTCAACCAGTTTTTATGTTTTTTTCTAGTGAAGTATATCATAGTGGTATATTGGATAGGGAATATTTTAAATCGGCTAATATTGCAAAGAGATTGGTTCCTTTTTCTTGTTTACTCTCTGGTTCTGGTATTTATGTAGATCGGTTTTTATGTCTCATGAATTGAGTGAGTGGGCTAAAAGTAAAAACTATACGATTTAGAAGCAGTAGAATGTTCATGCCACATATTATACGGCCTGCACAGTTGAAAGGTTTGGGATTCAGTGAGTGAGAGAGGAAATGTTTATTTACACAAAGTTCTTCGTTTGCAGTTTATATTCCGCAGAAGCATTCCAAAAATTTTTTAAGCCTGCTTATGTGTTGTCTAGTCGACATCTTTCAAGAATTGATACTTTTAGGACCAAAAAAGTTTTAAAAAATGGTAGACCATAATAAATATAAGTCAAGAGCTGATGCTTTCAACAGAATGGTTAGAAATCATAGTTGTTATAAAGATCAAATAGCCAGTTGCTATTTTCGCAAACTTTTCACAACTAATAATAGCTGGATGGTTATGAAGGCAAATAATTTGAGTGTGAATCATTCAATTGTAAAAGGAGGAAGAAAATGTTTTATAAGAGACCTAGCTTTACTTTTAGCAGAAAAGTCCATGGTAATTAGAAGCCGAAATGCATTTACTCGATTATCTACTCCTCGAAACTTGATATCTTTTTACGGTCTCATCAGTACCAGTGAAATTGCTACAACATCTGCTCTAAGCGGATGCTGTTCTTCTACTAATTGCAACTCTAGAAAAGGCAAACGAGAAAATTCAGTGTATGTGGCAAGTTCAAACGCTGAAATCATACTTCATTTTTGTGTAATAACTGTAAACCCCATTTATGAATTGTGGGATTAAAATTTTACATTTTATAGCATATAATTCTAGCTATGAATTGCATTGCTTTTTCAGAAGTAAAATGTGCTTTATACGTACATCAGATATATATCGTGTATAATGTACATATAAAACGTGCATTACATCACATGTATATATTATATACATGCAATTATCTTTCTACAATACATATATAAACTACTGAAATTATTTGTTAATTGTCTAATGAATTAACTTTACCCAATTTTAATTTCAAAAATAAGTTTTTTGACTATTTGACATGTTTCTATTCAAAGTATTTGTGATAGTGTTTAACGCCATCTATACAAAACCCATTAAATGTTGTTTCTTGTTGCATATATTCATCATGCAGATTTTTATAGAGGATGAAACTTTATTCCAGTCTAAATATGATTTAGAATCTTAAGAAAGCATACAAAATTGAAGTTTGATGATGGGAGTAAAACTCTCATTAACTGTCTTTAGTGTTGCTAAAAAAAGATCCGTCCTGCTAAGGTAAACTAGAATTAGCTCAATATATATTTTTTTACTTTATATCAGTTTTCTCTTTTTGCAGCATATCTACGCCGACTTGAGTTTACCTTGCGCGCTTAAGGTCGCACGTATCACAATTTGGGAATCAGCGCTGGAGACAAATTAAGGTCGTAACAGTGGTTTGTTGCAACAACTGTAGATTTTTAATATTTATCTTAATAACATCGTTATTTGACAAGGATATGCTATTTTTGAATAGAATGCCAATGTGTACATAATTATGTCTTTACAAACAAATAAATGTATATTCATCTTAATTTTCCTGTAAAAAATGTATATACGGTGAAAAAAACATGTATATTTGGGTCGTGGGATATAACAGTTCACAACAATAACGTCACATGTTGTCTAGATATATGGTTTCGATACCACAAGCCCAACTTGCAGTATTTGAGACAAGTGCTCCAATTGCGCCTTCTCGATAAAATCAGTGAGCTTACCTTCGCTTATAGAATAGATCACCATCAAGGAGACTGCTATGCATGGTAAATATTCTCGAGCAGCATATCAAAAATATCAGGGGTAATAAAAATTTTCAAGTTTATCGGTATCCATTTTGCTAAAGTATGTACATTTTAAGCACCTTGTCCAAATAAAAAGTATTTTATGTGGCCATGGGTTTAATCAGTTAAGAATACGGGCTCTTTAGCAAACATTCGTCCCAGTTAAAAAAAATTATACAAGTTTTAGGTTCACGTTTATTCAGTGTTTAGGCAAAAAAGAAGAAGGGTTTATGAAAGTATTCAATTGCGGGTGTCCTGCATTCGAATCACGGGATTACAACATGGGGCAGATTATGCCTCCCTGACAAAAGCACTCCGTGTTAACTACGCCAATCATGTGAAATTCTATTGGAGAAAAGAAATAAATAATTAGGAAAAATACCAAGCTTTCGAGTCGCTTGGCCACAACCGAAGCAAATCTGTTTTCACCAGCCAAATCGGAAATGAGAAAGATGTATTCTGGAGCACTGACTTGATTTGAACGGTGTGTTCTGCCTGGAGTAGATGAAATGAAAATGCTATTATTAAACCAAACTACTATGTATAAACATACGCCATGTAAATCGGTTAACCAGGAGAGTCGACTTTATAAAAACATAATCTCACTAATTTTATACAATTCTTCTGCTATACATTACATAGCGTCTAAATTTGCTATTATTTAACTCGTTAACCACCAGAATATCAGACGATATCTAATGTAAAGCAGAAGATTTGTATTAAAAAGCATTAATAAACGCAGACGATTCTATTTTTGTAAAGTCGATATATATCGGCTGTGGTCGATAACCAGTTAATAAGATTAGACCTAGGACATATGCCCATATGGCCACAGAATTGTCTTCGCAGCACACCAGGGATGTTTCAATAGGCTCTAACACTAATAAACCGAAAGCTTTGTTAGATTACAATAAATATAAAGTGGTATTGATTGTTTCAACCGAATGGTAGGAGAACAACAAAGTAGATGCTGGACTATAGATATTTTGCAAATTATTTGGACACTTGTTTACAACGTATGGATGATTTATCAATATAATTGTACTGCTATAGCTTCCAATAAAAAGGAGTAAATTTTTTATAAAAGTTTTACCTAGAGAACTCTCTCGAAAGTTTCAAATGTTTTTAGGCCAATAAAGAACATTTACTGAATTATGGATTCTGGTAAAAGCAAGAAAATCTAGAATACTAACTAGATGATCATGTTCAATAAAAGATATAGACCAAGGACACCTAGGCTTGTAAATGTTTTATGTGTAAAGAACTTTCTCTTTAATATGTTTTAGGTGTCCCGATAACATGTAAATGTTTATTTATCTGTTTTTGTTTATTTCAAATGTACTATTTTATATTCATTTGATGTCAAACTTTTTGTTGTGTTTTGTCTTCCCTTAACAATGATGACTGCTTTAATTTTTTGAATAAATATTTCGATAAAAATTTTGATCACACAGAAATATAACTCGCAGAGTGTATAGTCTATGATGTTTATGGTAATGTGTCAAACTTGGTAGATCATACTGACCATCAAGATCCCTACATGCTTATATCGAGCACTAGGGCAAAAGTTCGAGCTCCACCCACTGAAATAGCTTAATGATCCCCCTCCCTCTAGATATTACAACAGCCTTTTTGAGTGTCTGCGCTCAGTTGATTTTTTATATTAAATAATTATTTTTTCAAGAAAATTCCTAAAAAATGAATGCTAGATTTCAGATTTTATACATTATATTTTTGTTTTACTTTGAGAAATGTTTCCAATAACACAAGTCAAAATTCATCTCCACAAGCAATCTAAGTTTTCTCTGATTTCGAGTTGTTGGGCGCCAATTTTATGTATGCATATATATTCTTATAATTGACGTCCAAAGAAGTGTCGCTCCAAGCGCATATGCCCCACCTCCATCTGTCCACCGTATTTTACAATGACATGACATCATATGAAATACAAGCTGAATCAATAAAAGGTTAAACATTTTTAGTCTATCATAATCTAAATATTAGCGGCTAATCAATAAAAGGTTAAACATTTTTAGTCTATCATAATCTAAATATTAGCGGCTATTTACCTTTTTATGAACTGAACTGAGTCATAAAATGAGTGTCAACAACACTATGTTGATCCGTAAAAATATTTTTGTTGGATTATACACCCAGCTTTATATTTCTTTCTTCAATTTCTCCCTTCTATTTTAGGTTGAAAACAAAAAATGTAAAAACAGCGTGGTTACATCATTACATAATTTAGACAAGACTTTCCATAAAAATTGTGCACATAGGGAATTCACAACGAAAAAATCTTAAAAATCAGAAAATTTACCTTGTCCTCTCTACTATGATCATATTATTTCACATTTTCTATACAAATTTTTTTTATATTTACTTTGAATATGAGTCTTGGTTAGAAAAACAAATTTAACTTCAAAAAAAGTTAACAAAACAATTCTTAGAATTGTTAATATATAAAAATATATACTTCACTTCAATAAGCACTTTCTAAGATGTGATCATATTCGGTCTAAAAAAAATTCATTTTATAGATGGCGCAAATAATATTTTATTTAAATTATTCTTTTAATGATGTCCCATTTCATTTACAAACTATTTTTTATCGTTAACTGTTTACAACAAAAGAATTTTGTGTATTTTATAAAAAAAATGTGAAAAAATAGCCCAATGTTTTTTATTTATAAAGGAATTTTTATCAATAAACATCGAAATAGATATATGGATAGAGCATTTTTATAAAATTTTCCATAATTCTGAAATTATATCAAAAAATATCATCACCACTAAAAAGCTAATCAAAATTTGAAATTTTAGATGCATCGTTTAATTTTCAGGACGTATTTAATTAATGGAAAAATTTAACGTAAAAAATTGAATAGTGTAAAAAGCGCGACTGTGGCATACGTGGATAAGGCTGACATCCAAGTTAAATATTTTTATACTCCCTGCCATGAGTAGACACTCTAAAAAAGACTTCGCATAGCAGCTAATTTCAAGCAGAACAATGGAATGAGGAAATTAAAGGTTACCCTGGTAAACTAGTTATCTATGCATCATATTTTGAATGCATCGACTGTCGAATTTATAATAAATCTTTCATTAAATCTGCATTGTTATTTTATTTTTAGTGTAAAAGTAGAGCTTTAATTCAGGCCTATGTAGATATGATTATTATTGATCAGCAAATACGAATTTATACAATTCACATTTTCATAAATTTATTAGCTTTATTCTTCCGATTTTCCCCTCAACATGTTGGCATTTCGTTGTTATTTTTGTTGTATTCCGCGGTATTGCTAGATTACTAATTACCTTTTCATTTCGGGAGTATATCTTTTGCGTGTCTATAATAGCGCATGTTTTGTGCGTGTTTAAAATAAAATTCGCTGAAATTTGAATTTTGTACAAATAGGATTTGTAGGTTGGTTATGAACAACAGTTTTTTCAGGCATGATGGGAGATTTTTAACTTCTGAGTTAAAAGCGTGTTCCTAAATAGAGTCATTAGTGAAGAAGGGTTTAATATGAAACCAAAAAATGAATATATAAAAAATTCTAGACTAGTAAATTGAAAAAAATATAATCAAGCAATTGAATGTTTTAAAACATACTTAAAAAATTTTTTTTAATTCAAAGCAATTATAATATAATTTTTGTTAATTGTCAAAAAAATAGTTAAGGGGTTGATTTGGATAAATATATGACGATAAGAATCAGTGGGTCAAAACTAAAAAGAGAATAAACCTTTCAGACATTGGTTTTCGAAAAACACACCAGAACCAAATATATGTTCACACAGCACATCCAATTTAGAAAAAGTATGCTGAATTATTAACTCACCAAATTGTTGAACCGCTTTATCAGCACTCCAAGGCAACTCCAGAGTGATGTGAACGCGTTTGCGCTGGTTGATTGCTCTGCGATCGGAGTGCAGAGATATGCCACTGCTCGCCGCTTCAGAAATAATCGCACACAACTAAGAAGTAATCAGATTATCTAGTTGAACATCTTTCTCTTGTGCTTCACAGAGTGCACAGCCCTCTTCATATATGCAATTACTCATTCAAGCTACAGGAATAATATGAAATGAATCTATAATCACTTAGCGACCCCTCTAGATATAGCGTTTTCTTATATTTCTGTCGATGAAGAGGACAAGTATTTATTAAATGTTTCAATATGCATCATAGATAAATATGTCATTTAATCTCTAATAAAATTTATAAAACTAAACTGATGTAATGATAAAAAGATGAACAACTTTAACTAACGAGACTCTTAACAATGATATTTAAAAAAAGGATGGAAATGAGGAATTTTTAAAAGGTCAGCTAATGGTTTTAAGCTATAAGATTGGTAGTGTTCAAATATCCCCTAATTCGTTTGAAGCTTCAAAAAATCATGACTCTTATAACTGTTGTTTACTTAGCGAGTCAGAGACAATTCTTTTTTTGAGGGACCCCAGCTGATCTGATTTTTTAATTGTAAGACCATCACTAATGTATACACAGATTGCATATAAAACATATTTTGCTCTATATTTCATTTTATATATGTCAAAAATAGAAATCTATTGAATATGTTGAAACCTAATGAAATTTTGCACCTAAAATAGATGTGATAGTAAATGTAGCACAATAGAGTGTCCAAATTGTTTTTCTTAGGAAGGTGGTATATAAGCTAAGATGAGACAAGTAGAGAAGTTATAAGAGAATATATTAGAAGAATATCTATAATATATTTTAATAATTGAGCAAAGTAAAAATAAAATAGCGTTGTAATTATATAGGATAATGAGCGAAATTATTCCATGATGCTGTTATACCATTGAGGATTTAAATATGGCTGTAGAATAACTTAGCAATATGTGTTCCTTGTTTAATTGATCATTATCATTAAAGCATTGCCATGATTTCGAAAAAAGAGCCAAACTATTGCTATTATTGCTTTACGATAGAAGAAGAGCTTGAGATATTGAGTTAGATATAAAATAGTTGGTTTAATGTATAACTTGCAAATGAAGAAAGGTATTATTTATATAAAGATACAAAGTAGACACTAAATGAGCCCGAAACACACACTTGGATTTTTAAGGAAAGCTCATGTTCATTCTACTTTGGATAGTCAACCACAATAAGTGGGGCCTACGCACATAAAAAGAAAAATTTACTTTTTCTCCATCCAAAAAACGTTGCTTTTCTTTCACATTTAGAGCTTCCAGTGGAACATCTTCTTCTCCCCTGGACTGATAAGAAAAGGAACCATTTTCATCGCAAACAACTCTTCCTTTGCGTCCCGTCATCTGATTCAAACAAATTAGAAATAATAACATCATCGCAAGCATTCACTCAAAAGATTAATATCAGAGTGAGAAACACAACTTCTATTATTTTATCTTGATTATTATCGCAATTTTAGAAGGAGCGTGGATATATTTAATTCAATTAATTGATGCATGTAGTATTTGGTTTCATTTATAAAAAGAAAAACTTAGATTGACACTTATTACGAACAAAAATATTTCCTCTCTGCCATTCCACGCTTTTACTTTTACGCGATGGCAGATATAACATAAATGCCTAAAAACTCAATAAAATTCTTCTGCAATTTGAAGATTTTCTAATACCTGGTTTATAGATAACTATTTCAGCTTACGATTTTGAAATAAAGTTGGAAGCGTGTTTCTATTTTTGAAGAATAAGTAAAGTAATATACCGACGTGTCACTTAATATTCAAAAAATGATACCTTTTTCAATTGAATGAGATTATAATCAAAGATTTTTAATTTATTGATTGATATCACATAAACGAATTTTTTTTGATTAAAATTTATTAAAAAACTCATTTGGAGCATTGCTTCTCAACTGCTGGTATCGAACAGTGCCGGTGGATGGTGATAGAATAGAAGAGCAGAAGGAAGATGGGATTGTATAAATTACGCTTCCAAGTAGAATACAACATTTTTTCCATGTAAAAGTTACTGCGTTTAATTTACTTTAATTTATAAAAAAAATAAAGAAATTTGATTAATTGGTGTGTCTTTGAATAAATAAAAATGGACTAGAGAGTTTTCCTATTCATTGGTCCCTCCATTCGACTCTTGCTTTGCTCGAAACATAGGCATCGTTTAAAGTTGAGAAGTAGGCAGGGTAAGGATGATTGGAGGACGGAGAATTTAGATAGTAATGATCACTAACATTATGAAACCACATGCACACTTTCCACAATTATATGTCAAAGGTATTACGCTTCATTCACGCTTCGCATGAGTGTGGACACAAGCGATACGTATTTCAAAGATTGTATGCAAAATAGGTGGTATACTTTATTTTGGATTTGGAATTTGGTGATGTAGGTGGCTTGACCTGAAATTAAGATTATTAACCCGCAAATGAGAATTTGCAATTTTGCTGTCATATATACACATGTTGCGTTAGAGGAGTTGTTTCATAAATTTTTTTATGTGGAATTAAGGTAGTCCTATGTATTAATAACAATTGTCAAAAATTTCATCAAATATTTTTAAATTTTCGAGGATTGGTCCTCAAAAATCTGAATTTCAACATTTTTGATTAAATTTAACATATGTGGATATTTAACTTGAAAACTAAAAATTATTTTTTTCTAATATTTTTATGAAAGCATGTAAAAACGCTTATATTTTAAATTGGTATTATAAATTTTAAAAAAAAAAAATTGACTTTTGATATATTTTTTAATTTACACTTTTTGGAGTTAAAAAATGACGCCAAGTGTATCCCATAAAAATTTGGATCGGGTTTTGCCAAAAATTAAAGGTATCTTTTGCAGAATTATAGGCAAGTATAAGTGTTAGATTAAAAAATGTTGATTAGCTGAGCATATGCAAGTCTAATAAATGGTCCGAGGATGAATACAAGAAATAAGCAAAAAGTTCGATCTAACAAGCATTGATTAACAAGAGCGAGAATATCAGGTTTTTTGGGATAAGTATTTTAAAAATGGCGAATCGGGTTCCCTGATTTGAGGAGCAGTTTGCGATGCTAAACAAAATATGTTTAACGATTTCTTAAATTGTGTGTGTATTTTGGATATGTTTTGCACTAGTCGCTTTTTTTTGTATTTTAGGATCAAAAACAAGAACTCTTCAAACAAAGGAACTCAGCGCCTTTTAAACGTAAACTGTAGAGAAAATTAGGATATTTACAAGGTAAAATAACTTCATTTCCTCATAAATAAAATAAAGATATGTATTCTTGATAGAATTTATTAAAGCAGTAAACTAGAGGCAACAACAGAGTAATAGATAGATAGAATCAAATTCAGAATTCATAAACCAAAGAAGGCCCAAGGATTGATATATAAAATATTTCATGCTAGATTAAAAATTAAAGGAATGAGAACTAATTAGGGAACATAAATAAAAAATTATTATAATAAATCTTTGTTCAAAATTTAATATTATGTAGTAAGATTACTTCAGCGACGTATTTAGTCCCTCCAAGCTGATCAATTAAGTGATCAAGAGTATTGGCAGGTAAAGAAGATCCCAGCTCATTGATATCTGCAAGCAACTCTTGCTTCATTATCTGTAAACTATCTGGTGTATTTGTGATGCATTTGAGAGAAGGGAGGTACTCTGTTGTATTTGAAATAAGGAGAATAAAATGATGAACTTGAAGATATCTGAATTTAATTTACGGTCTATAGAACCAGGAGTAGGTTTAGGTGGTTGATAAGAGTAGGAAGAAGAACTAGAGGTAAGTAGTGTTAAAGAACTTTCGGATTCTGTGTTGTCATTGTTGTGATTGGATGCTGTGGGGATGTCTTTACTATTTTCGCTGCAAATATCCTCTTTGCGCTTAAGCGAATTAGTGGATTTGCTGAGTGCGGAATCTTTGATTTTTTTAGACTTGAAACTTTTGCGAACTAACCAAGGCTCTGAAAAAACAGTTAATATGTTTGTTAGAGTGGATGGATAAGGCAAAGTGGGAATGGACCAGTCACGATTTAATTGTATTCAGAAGAAATGCAAATGGGTTGGTTTTAGTTTTTTAATATGGACATAAGCGCCGAAAGAAAATGCCTCAACCTTCTTCGCTTTCATCATTGGAATTTGAGTGACTTTTCTTAAAAGGGTTAAAGTTGTCTTGGTATTCCTCTTCTGATCCATCAGCATCTTGATCAGAATCTTTCAAAGAATTCCCATCTGAGCATTCACCATCGTCACCATCGTCATCATCTTCGGAATTTTCGTCATCTTCCGAATTTTCATCTAATATTATTAAAAGATTTTTAATTAAGACTCTAATATTAAAAATTTTGTAAATATTAGAAACCTACGATTTGAAATATTTAAACATGCATTATGTGCAGAATTATTAAGCATAAATCCGGAATTCATACATCCTGGTTTGAGCGACGACACCACAACCCTTCCCCAATCTGATTTCAAGGGGGTCGAAAAAGAATTGTGAATTTTTTCAATATTATATCATTTAAAAGACTTGTTTGCCTTGTGAGTAGACTCTCCATATCAAGTTTCTTGTTTTGTTATACGGTTAAGTCTTGGAGACAAATTCATTTATATTAAATTTTAAAAATTATAAAAAAAAAGTCCCCCCACCCACAATAATATGGAGGATGTGCTCCTCTGGTATAAATATATTTGAAAAAAAAGTTGAATAATAATATCATTTTCCTCCATTTGCCCATGAGAGCTTGGTCTTCATTCCAGTTTGCCAGGGAGAACAGTTAGCAACGTCCCCAGCTTTTTGTCATCTGTGATTCTTCAACAAGAGTGTTTTATGCCACGTCTTCTTTCGTGTTTCTCTCTTCACATTTCCACGATCTCTTTCATCTCTCTTACCCTTCTGATTAAATTTTTGCATCCATTCTCTCAGGATGAAGCCATCGCTGCTGATATTCTTCCAAGTGCTTTTTTATATCTTCAATCTCCGCCATCTTACTTAACACAAAGAGTAGAAGCGTATCCTAGAAAGTCTTGCCACAAATCATCTGTATCATTCTCATTTCAGCTGTTTACATACACCTGATGTACACCCTTTTAATTGTAGAGCATTCAGCACCATAGCACATTACACTTCTTACAATCTTCCCTTGAATTTTAATCACGGTGTTCTTTTACAAAGTACACGAGTTACTTAAATTTTTTGCAACCAGCTCGTGTTCTTGGTGTAACTAACTAAAAAATAAATTAGCCCGACTCTCAACAGGCCTAAGAGTAGTAATGATTTCATGAGCATTAACAAAT
The DNA here is from genome assembly GCA_030549495.1 of Nectonema munidae. NCBI lineage: Eukaryota > Metazoa > Nematomorpha > Nectonematoida > Nectonematidae > Nectonema > Nectonema munidae. Next base: position 1,926,399 of record JAUIRK010000509.1, read on the forward strand.
AAGAAAAAAAATTAAAAAAACAAACAAGAAAAGGGGCAAAATTAAAGGCACTCACTTTCTTCAGATGAGGACGACTTATTGGAATCGTCGGCAGTGACTCTGAAGGCTTCTTTGGTACAGCGTCTTTTCTTCAAATGATTTGTGGGGTTTTCTTCTTCATGCGAATTCTGAGGCACCTTATCTTGTTCATTATCATCTTGGAATTCATCACCACTGAATTTTTCTTCTTGACTACCTTTATTCTCATCACTGGATGAACCGTCTTTATGGAATTTTTTAGGGTCTACATGAAATATAAAAAAACAGAAAATATCAGAAATTTTTCTTAGCCGATTTAATTTCGCTATTTTAGTGAAAATTCGAGTAAAAATTAAAAAAATAAATTCAAACTGCATTTTTCTAAGGAAAAGTTATTATTCATGATGATTAGAGGAAGATCCAAAGAGGCTGAGCCACACCCGGATTAATTTTGCCCTCACCACTGAACTACATTAAATTTTAGCTTGAAATTGGTTTACATCATTCTCCCCTTCATTAAGATTTTGGCCCCCGTGAATTTTAAGTATCGTGACGCACCCCGTCATCTTAGACCTTACTATTGCCTCATTGTAGAGGAAGAATACTTTATCTGCCATTTCTATCGTTTATGTACCTATTATATTCTCTTCCAAGCAACTATGCTTACACATAGAAAACGGATTTGTAATATCCACATTGTAAGATGAAGAGGTAAATACAATGACTCAAAAAATAAATCAACAATCTAAAAGATAGAATCGTTATTTTTAAAAAATTAGGACAAAAAATTGTCTATTGTATGAGACTAATAAAAGAAGATTCGGTTCCGCCAAATTTTATCCCCGCTTTCCCACACCTCCAAAAATAACGCGTGCAAACCGGATTCCCGCTAAATAGATATCTACGCGCAGAGCTATAAAAAAGACTTTATTTACATTTAGTGCCTGCTTATTTAAACGCATTTTCAAGATTAGATGATAAAAAGCACGCAAAACTTTATATCGTACCTTTTTGAATTTATTTGCACTATTATAACTTTTTATATCTTCACTGGTTTGGAAAGACCAAAGAGAAGGCATGGAATACAATTTCCATCATGATAAAAAACACAAAAATGTGGTGTCAATTGCCTGAAAGGGGATCAATTTGAGAAGAATTCACGATAGAGCGGAATTAGTTATCTCTTTACATATCGTTTAATGGGGATATAAAAAGCTGTACATGTTGCGCAAATTGCACCCCTAGTTTTTGTACTTACGAGGATAGTTAGTAGATTTCAAGTCTGCGTATGGAATCAAGAAAGAAATCAAGATTCGGGAGAAGTCGCGACTAAGTTCGTACTATCTTAAAAATTGAGATTGATCATTTAACCGGTTTATTAGTAATGACAAGATAAATATAACAATTTTTGGCTCATATTTTAAAGATCTGGGCGTAACGTGGAGATGCATATGCCATCTAAGAGCATATCCATTTGAACTTATAAAAAACAATAGTTTATTATTCCAACAACTGGTAATTCAACACACATGTATCCCTAACGAATGTGATCGGATTAATCAATGATGACTGTAGACCGCAGCACGGATATCGATTTCGCGCAACACTTCAAACTAACATGGCCGAGGATGACTTGTGTCCACGCAAGGGGTACCCTGTTGATTAAACTGCCCTTCCTCACCAAATACTCACCAATTCGATTTATGCTCTTAAGAGTAACAAAGATCGTATTGCACGCTATAAAACCTTCAAAAAGGGTGTACTTTTTATTGTACTGAAAGCAGACTGATGAAAATAAACTCAAAGCACTCTACATCGGCTAGTTTGCAAAGCTTAGGCGTTTTCATTGTGTCAACATGACAGCCATGTCAAAGCAATATAGGTCATTCAAAAACACTTGAATGAGAAGAGCAACCTTTCAAGACTTCTTTACGTAAAACAATATTTCTACAATCAGAATTTATCTCCGTTCCAAAAGAACTTTAAAAGTTGTGTGGTTACAACTATTAATTAGTCTATTTCTACTCTGACTACTGTTGACGGCAAAACCACCGCCCTATACATGCAAAAAGAAGACCACATTAATCCAACGATGTAACAGGGTAACAATATCTACTTTCAAAAAAGTTTCCGAAAAAAGCGTGTACTCGACTATAAGCGTTCGGCTTTCTCCTTCCTCAATAAAGTCAAGTTAAAAGATTTAATGTTTTTATGTGAGAGTGTAGAATGGATTTGTTTTAGTTCATATCTATTCTTCTAGACACCGTATATTTCTAAAAAATGAGATCCAATACCTTGTGTAGCGCCTGTGCCCGTGGTAGTATTCACCGTATTTACTTTTGTCAATTCGCTCATTTTTATTGTTAAACAATGCGAGTCAAGACAAATGCATGTATTCAGGCTTTTCTTTTGATTTGTTTCTGCTTATTAGCTTCTTGGAAAGAGAGCTATAGCGTCATAAAACATCACGAGTTGTTTATGTTAGTTATTTTATAAGAGCAATCCCTGAATCAGCCATCGATATAATGAAGTAGGCCTTAATAGAAAAGGTCTTTAAAAATATAATATAAAATAAAATAAAGGCTTAGCCATTTGTATATGTACGTACATTTTCAAAATAGGTATAAATTTTGAAACAACCAAATGAAAATGTATTTATAAGAAGCGAACTACATTTAAAAAAAATAGAGAAAAAATTAGTCAGTACTCAGCTACTATTGTACTGTATCAGGTGAGGGCTTTTAAAAAAAACATCGCATCATTATCTTAAACAGGCAATAATAAAGAAGTTAAAGGTTCGAAAAAGCAAAAAAGATTACAACGCTTAGGTACGAAGAAAGACCAAGAAGAAATAGGTCGCTCGCGTGGAGTAATCGGAAAAATAAATAAGTGCTTACCATTAGAGGAGTTTTTCTTTCGCTTTCTAGAAAGGCAATTTTGGGCAATTTTTTCATTGTGAGAATTTCTTGAGTAAGATGACTGATGAAGATTTGATTTATTGAATTTTGATGAATCCAAATCATCAGAACTGGGGAAATGCTTATCGATTAATGATTGAAATACGCCTCTTTATGCAAAAAATAAGAATAAAGATTATTTACTATAAAAATTATTATTTTTAATATATAATTAATTTTCCTAATCTCTGAATTTAATATATTATGCTAGCAGGTACCGCGTTGGTTTCTCTCTTATCTCGAGCATTCTCGCCTCGTTCGAAGCATAGCTATCATAGGTCCTACATTCGTTTCTCGCTTCGCTCTAAACACAGTGATCATTGGTCCCCTCATGGCTTCCAAGTCGGCGTTCATTTTGCTGCCTGCGAAGTGTTATCTCCTCAACATTTTGACTGCGTTTCCTTGCAAATTAGCAAGATGCATTTTGTAGTCTTGGAATCTAAAACCCCCCCCCATTTTTATTTTTTTTAAAAAAAAATGAAATTGGGGGTTTTGGAAAAACCCCAAATTTTTTTAAATTTTTGTATAATGATTTTGAGTTTAAAATTCTTTTTTTTTTTAAATCTTTTGGAGATTTTTGGGGGAATTCCTGAGGGTGGGTTGTTTTTTTTTTAATTTTTTTAATGAAATTTTTTTTTTTTTTTTTTTTTATTTTTTTTAAATTCAAAAATATTTTTTTGTGTGTGGGATTAATTTTTATTATAATAAAAAAAAAATATATTTTTTTTTAAAAAATAAATATATAGGTAAATTTGTAAAAAAAAAAAAATATGTTTTTTTTTTTTTTTTTTAAAAAAAAAAAAATTTTGGTTTTTGATTTAAAAAAAAATTTTTTTTTTGTTTCTTTTTTTTTTTTGGGTTTGTTTTTTTTTTTTTTTTTTAAAAAAAAAATTATTCTTTGTTTGTGGAGTTGTTATTTAAAGAGTTATGAGAAATATTGGAAAATTTTAAAAAAGAGGAGAGAAAAAAATTTTTTAAAAAAAAGGGTTGGCCTTATGGAGAAGACTGCATGCCAATAAGATCTATTTGACTACGAGAGTTGAAGTAACTGGATAAAATAGGTTTTACAACAACACTTTTACTTTCAGGACCTTTTTTCTTTTCTAGGTACACAAGACTTAAATAATTCAACTGCTTATTTTGTGATATTTTCATATTTTTGACTAGGATGTTTTAGCATTTTTCCACCATGACCAATGGCCATGTGAGTCTTGTTGATGTTGAGAGTATCTTCTATAGTAGCATAGTATATTGGGAAATCATCCCGAGACTTTCTCTTCTTAATAATTTTTTCCACATACCATAACTTCACATTTATTGATTATGTAATGTTGATGCGAGACTTGGTAATAAAAACTCTTTTATTGTTTTCAGCTCTTCTATGATTTTGATTATGATTCCTTAGGTATATAATATTTTTGATATTGAGAGTGATTTTTGTATAATTTGTTTTTGAATTCTGTTTCAAGTGCAGATTTATTGATCATATTATATGAAATAAATAAATAAATACATTTAAACGCGTATGTTTATTCATAAAAGCTTCACATGTGTTTTTACACATAAAAGCGCTAGTTTTTATTTCAACTTGCACAAATTAGCATATTTAAGTCGAGTGTGAAGAATATTTCATAAGACTGATTTAACATTCACTCTACTTGAATACGCTATTATACAGAATGAAAAGAACTTATTAAAACTAAAAATAAGAGTATGTGGAGAGTATTTAAACAATTTAAAGATGTCATGTTTTTGGCAAACATGACAAAACAAGGGAAAAGTACTTGGCAGTTGAAATGAAGTCCGTGAGATCATTTCCGCATTCTTCGATTTGTTCGGTTGTTCTTGCTTCTCCTGTGGACTGCAATCCTATCACGACGCACTAAAAAGTTGGGAGACAATTGAAGATGGTGTATTTATGCGAGAATACACACGTAGTAGTCAGTACCTTGCCCTTAGCCATGGCATCTTTAGCTAGAGACACGCAAAAGGGAACTTTGGAGGCCAAGCAGAGGTATTTGAAGAAACGCTGATGAGAAGCCCAAAACAAACTCCACAAATGCTTTTTCGAGAAGCAGTCCTTCTCAGAAAGGATGTCCGCTGCGAGTTGGAATTTTTCTCGAGCTTTGGACCACTTAATCAAAAAAACCTTACAGTGACACAAAATTATTTATTACAACCAATAAAAATCTCTTCATTATAAACTAAAGGATAAACTTTAAAAATACACTAAAAGATAAACATATAAATAGAATTGGGTTGTTTTTTAATAACATACTCCCGACTAAATTTCCCGTTTTTTATTTGAATTGGAGAAGATCGACAAGATACGCGTTGATAATAACATTTACAAATCCGCAACTCTTCAACATCAACCGGTACAACGTGATAACTAAAGAGAGGGGAAGTAGAGGTGGGGGTGTTGGCCTATATGTTAAAAATAAATTCAAGCAAGATATTATTTTTCAGGTAAACATCAATCTCAGCGCTTTTGATTAAATTTCACTAGACATCAAAATGGCTCAAATTAATTTAGAATTTTAATTGTCTATAGACGTCATTGCTGCAAATAAATTGACTTAAAAAATTAATTTGAGTAATTCTAACATCCCAGATCATTATAAAAATAAGTTAATTTTCATTTTAATTGAAGCTGAGTATAAATTTTTTTGTGCTTAGCCCCTGGATTTGTTAATTATGTTGATAGATTTTTCTTCTATCATGAATTCTGTATATGGGCCAAAGACAAAAATTTTACGGTTTAGGATACGGTGAGAGCCGGTAATAGCTATATATTTTAGGAGCACAATCACGTCCCGGTTCTACTTTCACCCTCCCCGTCCGAAAATTATATGTTCTTAACCCTGGTTAAATGTTCTCAAATGCAAACTTTTTTACTATACCTACTCTAAAGTCTTACATATTAAATTTTGAGAAGCATATGTATCAAAAACTTTAAAAGTTAAACTAAACACTAAGTGAGAAAAGACAGGGAAAATATAAGACAGAAGAAATAGGCGGGAGAGAGGGCTAAACTAAGCCCTTAAAAATAAAGTTTTGAATTTCAACACTGCCACCTCAACTATCTGTTCCTCTCATGGACTAAAACAAATTGTGTTAAAAAAATTTTAATTGAACAAAATTTAGGGGTGACCCTTTAGCAATAAATATCGAAACTGTGCAATATTTAATTGGTAAAAAAATTGTTTGCATATTTATTAATTTTGTTTACTAAATTATTTTAATTTTTTTTAGTTTTTAACATAAATAAAAAGGAAACAAAGTGAAATTTATTGGTCTGGTTCATATGGAACTGTAACCCTTGGTGCCAGGTTGCAATAATATGAACACGCTTTGAGATACTTTTTGAATCTTTACAAAGTAGGAAAAAGAATATTTGAGATTTTGGTAGTAAAACTATTGAAATTATTTCAGAAATTTAGACTGAGGTAGGCATTACTATTCGTATCTCCAAAGCTAGAAAAAGTTTTTTGTGAGTATACACATTGTTGTATACTTTTTAAGCACACTAAAGAAAATTTAGTTTTTGCGAATTGGTATTTGAAACTCACAAAACAAAATTTGCTTTGGTCGCTTCTCGTACCCCTGTTAAGTTGTCTAGCACCCCTAGTTAATAATCGCTGTATTAGAGTGTTAAAAAAGAAGCATAGTATATTTTTTAATCTAATTCTGTTACAAATATTGAAAATTTTATGATGTATTTGCAAAAAAATAAGACATTTTAAGGGTTTATCATTAGGGTTAAATAATGATATTCTTATAATAACATATTTGCAAAAACAAGAAGAGATTTTTCAGGTTCATCGAAAAATATTCTTTAAAAAATCCAAAATTATATTAAATATATCGTTGGCTCACGTTACTTTTGGTTTCCTATATGCATACATTTGAGAGACCAGGTTTATCTTTCTACTCTAAAAGTAACGGGAGCTAACGATATATTTAAAAATATAGGATATAGACCAGGGGTGGGGAACCTGCGGCCTTAAGGCCGCACGCGGCTTTATGGGCCATCAAGTGCGGCCTTTGATATAAATATTATTTTTTTATATAAACTTGAATAGTTTTTAAGTCTGAAATCATTATACACCCAAAACTTATAATATACACCACACACATAGACGAAAGGAATATTAATTGTGTTCAGTGATGTCATTCCCAGAAATTGGAAGCATTTTTCTCTGAACCTCATATGAGGACGCAAAATAGATTGTCTTTAATTTATGATAATTTTTTATAACAGTGACAACGAATTTGAAAGAAGAAAATAGAATCTTTAATGAAGAATGGGACTGAAATATTTTTTAGTGAATAGGGGCGGCAAAATGTCTTGCTTTCTGTGTGATACCACAATTGTAACGGTTAAGAAATTCAATGCACAGCAACATTACGCTCTTCATAAAGACAATAAATATGCCAAATTAGAGGGTCAGTCTGGAAAGCTAACACTGAAGAAACTTAAAGATGGAAAGCAAAAGCAAAGACAATAGTTCCATTCTGTGTTACATCAAGGGACTGCTGCGACAGAAGCCAGCTATAAAGTTGCATATTTGCTTGGAAAAAAGGGTAAACCATTTACCGATGCAGAATTCATGAAGGAATGTATTTTAAAAGTGGTAAGATGTGTAGATCCAAATAAAGTTAAAAAATATAAAGAGGTGCCTCTTAAAAGAAGGACTAATACAGATCGACACTATGAACTCAAAAATGTAATCTAGAAGGAAAATGTGTATTACTCAGTAGCCTTGGACGAATCGACAGGTTCCACAGATTCAGCACAAGTATTGTATTAAGAATGAAGAATTAATTGAGCATCTTAAAAGAGAAACCAAAGATCCAAATGAACTGATTTCTTTTCATTGTATTTTACATCAACAAAATCTCTGTGCAAAACCTGTCATTTTAAATGATACTTTGCAAAAGGTTATAAGTATTGTTCACTATATTCGAGCAAATGCCAGGAAGCATCGTCAATTTCGAAACATGCTGATGATGGATGACAAAGTAATTAGTGTAGAGTGTAGTAATTGTAGTAGCTAAGAACACAGTTGACAGATGAGCATTTGGAGGACCAATTAAAACTAAGAACCCCTATGTTGGAGCCTGATTTCAAAATGCTTTCTCAAAAGAAGTAAACTCAAAGAAGTCATTAATTTGTATAAAAAGGACCTACTTACCTAAATGAAATATTTGAAAACTTCATATTCTCGATGTTTATACGTCTGTCTTTTTTTATAAAAATATTATTAATTAATACTTGTATAAAATAAAATCTTAATTTTAATAATCTAATAAAAGAACTTATACAGGCTTAATAATTAAATATTAATTGTATTTTTAATACAATTATTATTAAATGTTGTACGAGGGGATAAATTAACTGAAAAAAATAGTAATTTGTTCAGTGCGGCCTCTATGAGGGACGATTAATTGTAAGGTGGCCTTCATGCACAAAAAGGTTCCCCACCTCTGATATAGACTAATAGTAAAAAATTCTTTCAGAAACCATTTAATCTCGTTATCAACTGGAAACGATTTTCGTGAATTTATACTATTTAAAAAATATTATTTTCAAGCTTTTAAGAGAGATCGAGTATGCTTACATTTTTCTCAAGTATCATGCTGAGTATTTTCGCGTTAGGTCAACATGATGATTAATGCACTATCAACTCTCTGCATCAAATTTTTGGAAAAATATTTACGCTTAGTGATTCAAAACTTTTTTCATATTTTAATCAAAGACTAAAGTTCGCTTCAATCCTACTCAAATGAGAAGAAACGAGATATTATTTAAATATATTTGTGATGAAGGATTAGTTTATTTGTGTTGCTTTCTTTCAAAATCTCCTCTTTTCATTTTGATATCTTTGGACGGGCTTTCTATAGAGTCAAGTATATTTCCCTTTATAAATAGCGTTTTTATCAAGGTTACTGTTTTTGGACATATTGAATATTTCCATATTTGTATGATATTCTAGATATGTGCATTAAAGTTCATTTAATATCTTTTATCAATTTTATCTATAAGATCATTCATATCACCAAACAAAAGCGAACTCACAGAAAATATGTCACATATTGAAGTATATCTCATAGCATACCAACTTAACAGAAGCATCATACACTTCCGCCATTTTAGGATCAACTGAAACGGTTTTGACATCGAAGGAAACGCCTTTGAAGCTCAGTTGACGTGCAATGTAAGTTCCTCTTAGCTTAACAGATTTAAGACATTGTATACCAGATTACATGCTTACAAACTGGAAATACTTTCATGTCCATTGCAACGAGTTCCATTGCACCAACACCTCTAAAAATAACAAATAAAATCGTAAGAGGAGATATGAAACCTATTAAAAGCCATCCTCTAAGTGTATAGAAGTGATGAAAAAAGGAGGATTTCGTATAGCCTCCTCTGCCAGTGTTGTAGGTTGGAGAAGAGATAGAAGTCGGATTGGCTATCTAATAGCATTTAGCATTCGGGGTCGGCGTCGTTTTATTGTTCGGGCATACTGAGTGCCGCTTCTTTATTCCAAGTCGAAAGAAAGAGTTCGAGTTATATATATCACGTTTATTTAAAGTTGGCATAGGAGTCGAAATTATTAAATTACTCTCGGATTAGGATGTCTTCGCTCCGACTCAGCAAGACTGGTCTCACTTATTTTAAAATTGCGATACAAGCATTGAGATTAAACTTTTACGTTTTTTGTTTTTACATCTTTTGGAATGGCCAGGAACATTATCTACGAACAGCAAAACGTGGTCGTAAAAAATTAAACCTTTTTTTGATATTCAGTTCTTATAGGCAGGCAAACAAGATTATTAATTGATCAAAACAGCGTAAGATATGTGACAAAAATGTGGTGATCTTAGCCCATATCCGGTGAAGGTGAGGTGAGTCCGTTAGACTGATCAACGGTAAAAATATTAATTAAAATTAAATTCTATATATAAATTCCCCAGATGTTGTTTCTATTCTTTCATAAGGATATTATCTAAAATGTATATGAAAATCACAGACAGTACAATTGATTTTCTATAATAAATTAGCATTTTGAATTTAAGTCCACATAAACGTTGTTAAGTGTCTGATGAACTCACATATACTTTTTTGTCTCTAAGTAATTATATGATTCATTATTATTTAATGTTTCTTTTTTAAATTTTTAGTTTTATAAAAAAAATTATTTTGAAATTTATCAATTTTTTTTAATTTTTATATTTTTTCAATTCCAATTTTAGTTTTTTATCTAAATTTTTGAATTTAACTTGAAATGAAAGGTAATGGATATTTCTTTTATAAATGTGATAGATGATAAAAGTGCTAATCCTGAATGCGTTATGCAAGACTCTTCTGATTCAGAAGTTGATCATGTATCACCAGCAGAAAGTGAAATAAGTGAAATATCAAATTTTATTTATAAAGAATCATTTTTTTATGAAGAATTACTTTGATAATTATACAAGCAAAGACAATACAGTTTGGTCAAAGATAGCATTGAATTTATCAAAAACAAGAAAATGTAATATTATAAAAGATAAATAAATTAAGTTTGTCTCCCACCTGAAACGTTAGTAGGCGCGCCTTTAGAATCTTCCTTATTATTTTTAGATGAAAATATTCTATCTTGTGTGGTTAACATTAGCAAAAAAGAAAATTTGAAAAATGTGAAGACTTGGAAGGTAAAGATTTTGTTGGATTACTTCTTTGTGTTGGAAATTTAAAACAAAATAACACAAATTATGAACTTCTTTGGAATAAAGTTTATGGTTCGCCAATTTTCAGAGCAACAATGTGTTTAGAAAGATTAAAACTTTTATTATGCTGTAAAAGATTTGATGATAAAGTGTCTAGATATGAGCGAAGAAAAAAAGATAAATTGGCGTCAATCAGAGATACATATGTTCAACAAAAACTTTCAAAAGCATTATCTTCCCAGTAAAAACTTGACAATAGATCAGCAATTGATTTCATTTTATGGCAGATGTCCTTTCAGACAATACATGCCGTCCAAGTCAGACAAGTATCGAATGAAATTATTTTGGATTTGTGATTCTGAAAAATACCATATTTAGGAAAAGAAGATAATAGAAGAAAGAAAAATGTTTCAATTGGTGTTGTCTAAAAACTTACAAGCAATTTTGAAAAAACAAATCGAAATGTGACTTTTGATAATTTTGTCACTAATTTGTTCATTGCTAAAGAATTATTTAGTAAAGGTATCACAATATTTGGCACTCTTCGTAAAAATAAACCATACATCCCTAAAGAATTCTTGATCACATGTGGAAGAAAAGAAAACTCGAGCATCTTTGGTTTTATAATTTTTATACACTTGTTTCATGTGTTTCGAAAAAAAGACAAATGTGCTGTGCTTCTTTCTTCGATGCACCATGATGCCACTGTTCATGAAAATAAAAAACCCGAAATTGTTGAATACTAAAAAGCTACCAAAGGAGGGGTTGATTCTTTAGATCCATGTGTACACGAATATAGTTGCAAGCGCAAAACAAATAGGTGGCCGTTTGCATTATTTATGAATTGTCTTGACATCAGTGGGATCGCCGCATATCTGATTTGGAAGCATATCTTTCCAGAATGGAATGTATCGTCGTCACATAACCAGGGAAATAAGTTTCTTCTTGAATTATCAAAATCCCTTGTAATGCCAAGCATACAAAGACGGTCAACTTTCAATCTTCAAAAATCGATTCTGAATAGCATAACATGTTTTACTGAATCTTCAATTTTGTCTAGTTCCAGTGAAAAAATGCTACATTTACCCATCCAAGAAAGGCAGAATGCAAAAACAATGCTGTTCAAAATGTAAAAAGAGATGTAAGTAAGGAACACAGTAGATTGGAAATAATCTGTAATAATTGTTTTTAATTACTAATAAATCAAATTTTCGTATATTTCATATATGTTTTTTTCAATATTATATATGTATTTCACATATGATTCTATTGGACCCAACACAAGGTTAAATTAATCACGCGTATCTCGTGTTGGGAATGCTTACAGAATGGAAAGAGTATATAATGCATTTTTCACCTGCATTACTATAAACAATTATAATATTGTACATGTATAAATCAAATTTTCCTATATTTTTATTGACTTCGGGGCTTTGCTAAGATACTAATATTGGCATCAATATTTTTTTGAAATTTTCATTAAATAATATTTGCATTAATTGTATGTAGCCTCCATAGCCACCCCACCACTTTGATTTGTTTCTCAATCTGAAAATAAGCACCTAAAATTTTAGCATCAAAATAGAAAAATTTTAAGGCAAAGTCATTTAAAACGTTTAGGCATCATGGCGCTCTTAAACATCGAACTGACTCGTTTATTTATATAAACGTTTATTTATATAAATCACGAACGCAAGCATTTTTTGGCAGCTTTTGATGACGATATAAATTTTTTAAATAAATTATTTATGTATAGAATGAATGGGGCGTCGTTACCTCTTTTCAACAGCATGAATGAAATCACTGAAGTCTTTGAAAGGAGTTTCTTCACCCCAAATTCCACTACGAGTCATGTAGGCCATGTTTTTGGGCTCGGTGGCCCCGGTTGCGGATGCGTAGACAACGCGAGCTTTTGGCAGTCGTTTCTGTAGCTCGCACACTGCCAGCCCCGTTTTTGTCGGTTTGGAAGATGAGGGCGGGACCAGATTTTTCGCTTTATGACATTCGTCAAATACAACCTAAACAAAGGGATGTGGATTAAGGGGCGTGTTGATAGACTCAGTATCTTAGCTTTATGAAGACGAAAATAGTTTTAGCATTTTTCAAAGGTCGACAATTTTTACACTTACAAACAGAGTTTATGTCTCCTCAAAAAGGCATGAGCCAGTGTGTGGGTGAATATTTGCTGTCAATTACCTTAAACTTGAGATAAAACTTTTTTTCGATAAAACAAAAATCTAAATCCTGAATAAATGAAAAAAGGTAGAAACAAGTTATAAAAAGTGACAATCACCTTTCTCTTTCACATATTTTAAAGAAATTGTGGTTTGTATCAATAGATTCCTTTAAAACAAATATATTTTGCCTACACAAAATAAATTGTAAAAAGTCATGTTCTATAAGAGTAAAGCGGACTTAGACTTTGTTGTGAAAACTAAATAAGTTTCAGCACCGACATATATTAATGTGCCACCGCAATTTTTGGGCTTGATGCGGGATCGAACCCAAGACATTGAGTTATCGAAACCCAGTATCTAACCAACTTCACTCAAGCCCCCAGTAACAAAAGATTGCAAATACAGTATGACTTTTTAAAGAAAAGGGTAGGAGTATAAATAAAGTGAACAAAGCTTTGGTTGTTGTGTTGTTATTTGAAATTTGGAGGCAAGGAAACGCACATTCTCCTTTTTCAAAATAATCTAACTGACCTTAGTTTTTAAACTCTAAAAATGGCGTCGGAAAAATATTTTCGGAAACATCATTTTGCATGAAAAACTTTCTCGATTGATCGCAGGTCGAGATAAGTTTTTCAAAGTTAAGATTACTAAAAATTTACTCTTTTACTGAGCTACTAGAAGAATATGGATCTTTGAAAAGTAATAATAACTGAACTTCATGCATCCAGATGAAATACAATAATTTCAAGTTCTAATTTTTCACCTTGTAATCTTTTCATGTTAAATCTATAACTCACTATGTATCAGTAATTCTCAAAGTCAGCATGGCCATAGTTTTGTGTGTCTTTGTTACATTTGCTTCTACATACAAGTGTGAGAAAGGATTTTCACCCCCTGACAATTCAAAAACTAAAAATAGAGGCATATTGCGTTGTAGATGACATTAGAAATGATCTAACAAACCTTATACCATTGATTTCAAGCTTCACTAGCCAACACTAAGCAGTCATATTAAGAGCTACCCTTTTTCTTGCTCTTCGGTATCAGGGTTTGAGATTAATACTTTTTTATGAAAAACAATTTTCATTTTTTACGAATTAAAAATAACAGGACATTCTTTCATTGTTTTATTTCTTTCTTATTTTCCATTAAAAAAGTTACAATTTCAATAACGAAAAAAGATTCCAACGTATCAGAATGTCATTAGTACTAAATTACCCTGAGCAATGAATCACTTGTGTATAATACAGGTTAAATATTATAGCTGAAAGTAGTTTTGGCGCATTATTATTTTATTAAAAGCGAAAATTTGGGTCTTAACAAGAAGGCAGACTCACTGTCAGGCGAAAGATCGATTTACTACAGTGAAAGAGAATATAAGTTTCTATGTCTCGCTGTAATTTTTTTGCATCTCATCATTTTACGCCAGAACCTTATGCATAAAAGATAATAGCCTACGTTTAAACGATTTTTGAAAATTATTGAACTTAAATCTGGTTTGGCATAATTATCAGCAGAATATATGTAGAGAATTATTATATCAAATGAGCCGTAAATTAAAAAAATTACATCTCAAATATTCATTCAAAGATTTCACCTTAAAACAAACAGAATTACACGCGATATAATCTTTTAAATAATTGAGATAACGATATCGAATTCAGAAAATTCTAATGTATAGGAGTGGTGCGTTGTTGACGCCCTCCATGTCCCCTACCTTCCTTACTAGTGTTGGGAAAAAACAATTTCAAAAAAACCGATTCTTTGCGAACAATTTGTTTACTCCTGGATACGCATATGTTATATATTACTTAGACCAGTTATACATTCACCACCAATACTTGCACCATTTTCAACTGCTATCTTACACTTACACGATTCTCACTTAAACTCACTCTGTGACCCAAAGTAGAAGGTAGCACCCCCAAGAGAACATTTTAAAATTCCTAGTTAGATTGTGAAATGTTAGGAATAATAAATTATTAAAGAATATTATTATTTTTTTAGTGAAAAAAGAAATATTTTGTATTGTTTATATAATTGTTATATTTTGGAAAATTGCATTTTGTTATACCCTCGCAGGACAATAACTTTAATACAACACGAAGGAAGAGCTATTGGTAAAAAACTCTATGGGCAAGTGATTTTACTTCCAAATACTAAACATATCAAAAGAAAAAGAGTTTTTCTCATTTTTATTTGGAAGTTTCTATAAGCAGTGTATTCCAAATCCTAGAAGCTGTGAAGAGTCTCATGTGAGCAATTAAAGAGAAACAGGGTTGGAAGGGAGCTGACTTTCGGAAAAACATTTAAGAGGAAACATGATTCGGTTTTTGAAGAAACGTGAAAATGTTTTGGATGCTGCTGGCGGTGTTTTCTTCATGACAGTGATGCATGCTTTCGAGCAAATGAGATGCTAAATCTGGTGAAGGGCAGTGCGAATGATTTATTTGATAGAACTGAATGGCCTGTAAATTCACCATACTTGGGAGCAATGTTCAAAGACAAGGAAAGTGGAAGCTAAGATGATCCAAGAACGTGATGCTGATCGCTATATAAAAGATAAGCTCATGAGACATCTGCAAGATGTGATGGAGAAAGTAGAGTTGGACTATAATCTCTTGGAATCGCTACTTGGAGAATACCCTTCAAGATTGGAAGCTGTGCGAGAAGTGGGCCTGGCTTCCATGCAAAATATTAAAGCATCCTACTTTCTGAATTGTGTTAGCCCCGTTTCTATGTAACACTCTCTTTTATAATACTAATTGTCGTCTTGTGTACCTAGTAAAAGGTCACACACCATCATGTCCTGCATTACTTTTACTAGTCAAAAAAGTAGAAAAGTAGATATCTCACCACGCCATCGAATTTCTTGCCACCACACCAATGAAGCAATTGTTTCAGTCGTGTGTTGTATTTGGAAGTGGACTGGCTTTCGCCAATAAGTGAAGAATACGTTGCGAAGATTATCCCCTTTTTGTAAGAGCCATTTGCTTGGGAAGTTATTTTCTTGTACTTAAACTTGAAAGAAAATAGCATTAAATATAGTAAAAACCGAGATAAAATACCCATCTGTAAAACTATACCCATTTATAAGACACTGTTCGTTTTTATCACAAATAAACGAGCTGCTACACAAGTGAAATTGATATTTCATTCATATCAATGAAAAAACGGGATGATATTCTCTGCACAGCTTTTAATGTGTTACACACAAGTAAAAATATTTACATCCCAAACTACTGTCAGTTTGCATACGGACTTTTGCCTACTACCGTTATGAAACTTTTTAAAAATTTTCACGGATTTAACTTTCCTTTATCTTATAAGTCAATTTTATTTTATTCTTCGTATTATTTATATTCATTATTTTCGCTCTGAGAGACCTTAACTGAATGAACCGCAACTTTTATAAAAGTACTCTTTGACATCTGATCTGAATCTCAAAATTTTAGAACCATCAACATTTTTCAGCGATTGTCAAGAATTTAACTTTCCCTGAGCTGCCAATTAGAACGCGCCATTCATACCATGTCTTGAAACTATAGAAAGTAGGTGTGAGTATTTGCATATTTATGAAAAAGAAATATTTCTTCTTAAGAGAGAAGCACTCCGGAATTTTTTATAGTTTTTAGCATTATGTATAAAATCTGGAGAACTACCTGATAGACAACTGATCGAAATTCAACTGCCCAAGTAAACCGTAGTTAAAGTTTATTATAGTTCTTTTTTGAAAGTGGTGCACTTAAGGAACGATCATTATGAGTTAAAGATACACTGTACACAGCCTTGAATCTGTCAATTATAGAGTGTAGGAAAAATATAGTATAAAATATCAATTATTATAAGAATGAAACAAACTAAAATAATAAAGTATGAAAAATATCGTAAATAATAGTTTGAAAAAAATCCATAAAGTGAGATGTATCATTTATCTCTTTATATAAAATAGTAAAACTTAACATATATAGTTTTTGCCTAACAAAAAAAAATAATTGCCAAAAACTTTTCGGTGGTTGCCTTTCCAGCAGTTGTCGGTCGTCTAGTTCAGCGTTTCAAACTTTTTTTACTGTGACCCATACCAAGAACCACAGTCTGCATCGCGACCCATAATACTTAGGTGTAATAAGACTAACTCTGTTCACTACGTTCATTTATTCAGAATCCTTTTGTCACAACCCATTTTATCGGGGCAGTTGTCTACTGTAATAATTATCCTAGGCGGAAATTGTCTGGGGCAAATAAACAGATCAACATTAACAAAAAAAATTCAAGAATATCACAGCGAAAATTCTGAGAAACACTCGAAGGACACATTACAAAACTGCTCTAGGATAACTCTGCCCTAATATATATTTGTTTACCTAACCTTAATCACCCACAAAATTTCGACATCACATTTCTCCTTTTAGTCCAAATGGAGCCATCAATCAAAGACACATAATTTAGAAGAGTGTTGAGCTTTATAAAAAATAAAAAGAAAAAATAATAGAAAATTAACAGTAATTTTTGAAAACTTTGTGTGATACATTTTATAAACTAATTTTTCACATTTATAACACATTGAACCAAACTTATTGTCGGTTTTTTTACACAGATAACATCTACCCCTTTTTCTTTTGTTTTCACAGTTATTCTGTGTTACATTCTTTTTACTTTCTATCAAAATGTGTTCTTTAGGATATCTGGGCAAAGAATTTTCTTCTTTCAATGTGTGGACTACATAAAAGGCGCGCCTCATGTTTAAAAGTATTTAATGATCTGGGAAAGCACCTGTACTTTATGTGTTATATATACATTTTACAGTATACTCCTTTGTTATCTCCCCTGCTCTTTCAGATGACTTAATATTTTTTAGATGTACGTTATATTCTAAACGAACAGTATTTTTCCATATGTTATTATAAAAAAAATTCAAGCATACTTTGTTTAGAGAAGAAACGGAAATTTTAGAAGCACCAATATCTTTAAGGTCCCTTTCTGCATCATACTTGAGATCATTAGAAACACTTAGCCTAAAAAGTAAAAAATATGTCAGCATTCGATAGCAAATATAATATAAGAGATGACGTTGATCTCAGTTGCATTACTGTTCATGAGATTTTGCTTATAAAGCTTAATCACCCTTAGATATACGCTTATTCTCCACTTTATTTAATACTCAATATTTAAAGCATGCGCTCTTCATCGGGATGACAAAAGTAGTGTATTCGCCAAAAATAGAGTAAGTATAGTGTTTAGCATGCGAACTCATCGTTGCTGCTACGAAAGTGTAACAAAAGTATTCTATACTCTTTCCTGAGAGTATTTACTCGTAGTAGTCGGTTCATTATACGAAGGTTGACTTTTTCCTCTGTAATGAACTGCTTGATTACGCTACTGATAATGAGATAGTGAAATCAAGGGGCTAGCAACAATAACAAAAGTAGTTAGTCCCCTCATTTATTCTCATTTTTGCTTTTTAGAAACAACTTCTTTTGGCGTGCTGCTGATAACATGCTACAAACATTGATCCTTTTTCGATGTATCAAATAAAGTCCAGAATTACTCATTTAATTATGAAAATCGAGTTTACATTCTTCAATAGATAAAACAGTGATAAACTACATAAACATTAAACCAATTTAACAAATATTTTTTGATTATGTCACTAAACTAAACACTAACAAAATTTTACAAATATGATTGAGTTATAAAGTTTACCAAAATTTCATTCAGCTTTAAAAAAATAAGAGTATATGATAGATAATAATCCGTTTATACATATTTATTCCAACAATTTATGAATACATAACGAAAGTTACTCAGAATATTAAAATGAAGAAAATTATATTTCTTTTCTTGTCTAAGTTCTTAATGAAGTTTTCTTTTGGCTCAAAGTTGTAGTTTTGTAAGCCACTCTATGGATCCTCGATATACCTTTCAACTTTCCTTTTCATCAGTAAAGTCCTTTGTTTAAAAAATATGTAAGTAGCATCATATCATTTAAAAAAACAGGTACTTCACCAATAGAGGCTCGAGAGACAGCTATGCTAAATGCTTGCTAGTCCATATGTACTTAATAAATAAGTCGGACTTTGTAAATCCAAAACAGATAAACTAGAAGTCTCAATATTCAGAAAAAATTTACTAGGAACGAAATATTAGTTTTATACATATGTAAATTTGCAATCTAGAAACAATTTAAAACAAATGTTCAATGGTAAACTTATACACCGGTCCATGAAACATTTAAAATAATTTTCGAGTCAGCCAGTTTGAAAAACATTGGGTTTTATACTATAACTATAGCATAAATTCTGCATGTTTTATGAGATTAATCGCACTATAACTATAACAATATAAATGATTGAAATTAAAATTACTCGTAGTTTTATTAAAAATATTACCTGTTAAAGAAGAAATGAAATAATGTGTTAAAAAAACTCACAAAAAACCAAAAAATATATATGTTGTAATCTACAGCTACATTATCACTCTGATATTGAAAAATAAAAATTTTCTCAAACCATAGAGAACGCTTCCTGCCAAGTAAATAGTTTTCATGGATAATTCCAGCGATAGTTCGGCCTTTTCCAACTCCAGGTCCATCACCTAAACAAAAACTTTTAATTTAAATTAAACTACCTTTACACTTTCAGTTTGCTCAAAGAATTAAAAGTTATAGTGCTAAAAATTGATAGGCGGAAAAATAGCTCAAAGTAGGGTGTAGGAAAAGAAACAGAATCAAAAAAATACAGTAGAACTCCTCTCTACGGTCACTCTTGAAAAGACGTCAACACCTCTAGTACGACCAGTTTATTCAGCCCCAAACACTTCTAGATTTATATACATTATAATGAAGGGTATAACGGTCACTCCTATAATCGTATAATGGTGAGTAAATTCTATTCTCAACTAATATTACTTCTTTAACAGCGTTAAGAATAATTTGACTGTTTCTTGTGAGTTATACCCAATGAAAATTAACATTTGCAGCAGTGAGGTATTTCACAGCAAAAGAAGAGTAGTTTTGATTGATTATGACTGTACTTTTTTACTCACCATGTCTTTGCACTAATAGTAATAGAGTTTATAGTAATGCGGCTGATGAATGCTTTTTATGACCTTATAACTTCCAATTCTGTGAGCATTCCCAACACGAGTTACAGGTGATTAATTTAAGAGCACCAGATTTTTGCCACATCTCTTACGCTATTGTTTTGATCAATTAAAAATCTTGTTTGCCTGCCTATAAAAACTGAATATCAAAATAAAATTATTTTTTTAGGACTACGTTTTGTGGTTCGTAGATAATGTTCCTGGCCATTCCAAAAGATATAGAAACAAAAAACCTAAAAGTTGAATTTTTACTCACTAATAGAACTTCGGTTTTGCAACCTCTTAATGAAGGGATAATTTTAACTTATAAACATTATTACCGCAAAAGCATGATCAGTACCATTATTGCAAATGCAGAAAAACAAAAACATCTTGCTTCAATCAATAACTTTTATAAACGTTATCGAATGAATAGTTGATTCTGTTTAAAATGCCAAACCTTCAACTGTAAGAGCTTGCGTTACTACGTGTGGTTTTGGTATTTTTGACAGTGTGAACGATCCTGAAAAATATATTCAGTTGATGATCTCATAAAAGTAGTCTCTGATAAGTGACTCCATGAGGGACAAAGAGTTTGCTTTAATCGACGCTGATTTACTCGGCATCGAGGAACTCAGTGATACATGGCAAACTAATTTGAATCAGAATTTTGCCAATGACAATTTACGAGAAGTTGAAATTTTGCATGAGGATGAAAGCTACCTCAGGGAATCAGAATATTCAATTAAAAATCCTTCTGAGTTCCTGAATCTGATAAACCAGATCAAAAATTTGTATTTAAAAAGGAATATCTGTAAGCTGTGAACTGGCAAGAAATCTGGAAAAAGACTTCGAGCAAAATCTGGTGTTAGAACGTCTAGCAACAAATCAAACCCCAATCGATACTTTTTTTTTATAAAAAATAATTCTTATATCATACTTTATGAAAGAAACAAAAAAAATTTCTCTTATTTTATTTGATATTTTACTTTAAAATCTTAAACATAGTTTTTATTCAAATCAAGGAAAAAAAATTAACTTAACGAATTCTTATTTTTATTGCAAAAATCTAAAAAAGTTCAATTAAACTAATTATTGAAATGTTAAAAAGATAGATTCATAATTTGGAATTTTTGTTTGCCAACATCAAAATATTTTTGATATAATGCACTTACTTAAGTCCATAAAGTGAACATAAATGTGAGTTCTACTGTATAGAGAAAGCTTAAATTAAAATAACATATTTACTGCCAAGCTAGATTAACTAGATGGATGTCGCAAAGTAATTGCTCATATTGAAGTATAAAAATTTATTTAAAAAGTCCTTAAAATTTACAAAATGTGTATCAGTTGTCTAGTTTAACATAGAAAAGTTAAGTTGTCTAGCTTAACTCAGATTTTGCACTTTTTTGACGTAGGCGACCTTTGGGCTCGCTGCTGCACATATTTAAGATGGTTTATCATTGTGGTTTTGAAGCCGGGTCTCCTTCAAGACGCAACATTCACCAATTCCTTCCAAATCTCTTATTAAATTCGCATGTCATAATGAATTATACGAAGAGCTGAAAACAATCGTTGCAAACTAACTTGAGTTAATGGCAATACAGTTACTGCATGTGCCACATTTCTAAATATTTTGGGGTAGCATGGTATTGCCTCTAAGACATTCGACTTAGATGATCTATCGAAAATGTAACTTTTTGTGTTACTTGTGATTTATATTTGTTGTTTAAATGTATAATAAATGTGAATTTGGTCATTTTTTTAAAGAAGTTTTATAATTAATAACATTTTTTCATGATATTTAAAAAAAATTACCTTTAAAATAAATGTTTTGATGAAGAAAAATAAATTTCAATTTCAAATAGAATCAATTTTCAAAGGAAATTAAACTGCGAAATAAAATCTTAGCACGAATCTTAGTTCGAATCATGGCACCTGATAGATCGAAATGAATTCGTGATCGGGGCAATTATTCGATATTCAAAATGGACAAATTCCTGTATACACAAAACTTTAGCGATTAAGAAGAATATAAAATTTTGGGGAAAAGTAAATCGATCGGTTAACAAGATTTCGCTTTAAGGAAGTTGCCGTTTGGATACGTTTGGCTATAATTCGAAATTGTAAGTTCACTAAACGAACACACCGTGAGAGACCGGTGAAGCCTCATCACTTTCCGTCTCAAAATCGCATTTTAAGGATTTTGAGACGGAAAGTTCTATGGATGAGATTTTTCCCGCCATCTAGTAAACGTGAGGCAACTACACGTCAACAGTTAGTTTTAATGATCATTTTAACAAAGTAATTTAATGTACCGTTGAGCTCACTAATCAAAATCAAGTGAGGCAGGCACATTACTCTGCGTATATTGCTGGCCGTAACGATATTCATTAAAATTATGCGTTCAAAGATCATGAAAGAGCAAAAAATTATTTCCTAAAAATTAGAGAGAAATAACGACATTTTTGTTAAATAACAATAACGAGTACTTCTTTTTTAAGAAAAAATGTTTAAAATATGAAAAAATTTGGAAAAATTCGTAACTTAGCGTTAGTTATCACATACATAACGAAACCCTATGGATATGATATTTAAATAGACAAAAAATTAAGATTGGAAAAGACTAAATTCACTCCATTGCAATTTTTTTTAAATCTCAATTTGAAAGAAAAAAATGGTTACAGATTTCAACATATATCCATTGAAATTTAATACAGACCTCAATTTATATATTTAAATAATTTCATGTCATAAATAGAAGTGTAAATATAAAAAAATATCGGTCGTTGTTAAAATACAGATATAGGCCTTAGTGGGTAGATATGTTTATTTTTAATAATTTTAAACAGGCTGGCTTGGTATCGATTATTCAGAAATGCGTTTGTGAAAACAATTTAGTTGAATTAGACGTTGCGATAAAAAATAAGTCAAGTAACATAAAAATATAAAAGTTTAAGAAACGATAATAACAAAGCAGAGTATATTGTAGTGGTTCAAAAAAATTGTGGTTTTAGTGAGCATACTAACAATCTAAGTGTCTACTAAATATATATTGGAAAAGTTTAGACTTTAATAGGAGAAAATAGAAAACAAGTTAAAATAATTATTTTATAAGGCAGAAAAGGAATATTTAAGATACCTTAGATAGATTAAGGTATTGTCTACTAAATGTGAAGTATGGACAGAGAACTATTTTTATGTGATAAATAATGAATGCATTACGCAATATAGCATAACGTAGAAACGTGACGAATTAGGGAAGAGAGCAGTGATATCTCTATCGTTGGCAGAGAGCATTTAATCTCGTTTGAATATTAAAGAAAATTTACACGCAGACTAAAAACATAAAACAAAATATCTTGACATAACAAGCTTGTTTGCAGTATAATAGAGAAAATATGGAGATTTCAAATAAACCTATAATGAATCCAGCTCGAGTTCTATCGGCAAGGAACGTTTCATGTCGTTGGCACGCGTATATGATAGCTTCTAGTTGAAGGGCAGAAAGTGATCCGCTATCGATAACAGCTTCAGGTAATGACAATGCATACCATATGGGAGGTGGTTCAACAGATGAAAGAGAATTTGTTTCAACAACACAATCTGGATGTCTGCAGCCATACCTTACTTAAAAACATTAGGATGCTGTGTTAATATACATCTAAGGAACACTTAAAAGAAAAATCTGTATACATAACCGAATGCTTGCTTGTTAATTTAATTCTATATTAACAGAAATAAGCTTACGATGAAAATTAGTGAGATATTTGGACATGGGCCTATTAAAGAGTGAGAGTTTATCTCGTCAAAATTAGAGGCCTTGTACTGTGAAGCAAAATGCAATCAATAACAACACAAAGTATAGAGGTGGTTAATTGCTCAACTTAATAAATCAGTCATTTTTGAAATAAAATATTTAAACAACCTTTTTCTTCAACGAATCGAACTATGAATTTTAACTTAAAGTGTTACAAGGTAGAGAAAAATTACCTCAACCACTAAATGAAGATATTTAAAGTAATTTTTAGTTGGCTGAGTATGGAATTTAAATCCAAATGGATAAACTATTTTGAGAAATTCGGATATTTTAGTCTTTGGCATTCAAGATAAAGGATATGTAAAAAAGATTTAAAACTCAAATCATTTCTGGTAAACAGAAGCCTAAGGAAATGTAGAAATATAATAAATGACTTTACACTTCTTAGGCATGTATTCACCATAAGTCTCAATATGACGTAATTGTTCCTCAAGCTCAGCAAGCTCGTCATCATGCGGCGAATCCTTAAATAAAAAGAGCATCGTCATTAAGAAAAGAATATGGTAAGAAAAGCCTGAGAGAACAATAAGACGAGTGGCGAAAAGTGATCATTCTACAAAAATTCAACATAAAAATCTGGACAAATTAGGTTCAGTCGTGAATGCTTACAATAACTTACTAAATCCGCCACCCAAAAATGATATAATACCATTTAAATATTAATTTTCAACGACCCTAAACTTTTTGTAGTGAGACAAAAGGATAGTAAAATTGGATACAATGATCGAAATAGCAGTAATAAGTAATGTACAAAAAAGATATGTAAGGTGAGTAGATTGATAGGAATAAAAATCACGCGTATACGGCATTTTCGTTCTTTAAATGGATTGAAGTTTTTCAATGATCTAGCATTTTAGATCATTTGTTCAAAAGAAATGGCGAATATGAGTACGAGCTTTTTAGTTCTGGTGGGTGAAATATTGGTACTTTTGTTCAACTCTATACTCCAATTGTCTTTATATAATTCTTTCTATTTTCATTTGCTGTAGCTTAGTTCCCAAGAAAAGGTGAGCTTCTTCATAGTTTTATATGTAATTTGGCAAGAATGTTTGGGATTAAAAGAAATTTCATGCAGTTTTCAGTTAACTTTTTAAATATATTTTCCTCAGATTTAGAAAGTAAGAGTTTGTAGGAATTGATACAAAAATCATTTAAGTGGTTTAGGACATGTCTATTCAATACAAGTCTTTTGTGGTGAAGTGAAATAAAAGAAACAGTTCAAGTTATTAAAAGTTTATTTATAGGGAAATTTGCTTAAGGAGAAAAATAGTAAATTTTCTTTAGGGAATTTTTTCAGAGTCAAATGATAACTTATGAGCACCAGGTTGATATTTTGTTAATGTTGTTAAGTGTAAGTTATGTAGTTCATTATAGTCTTTGTGAGTAGATAAAATAAGAATGTGATGAGCTTTAAGAATGATTTGAGTGTTCAGAATTGATATAGCGAGGCAATCATTCAAATTAACTGAAAAGAGAACGTCGAAGAAATGTCTGAGCAATTGACTATGGAGACGAATTGTAGCCATTTAGCATTATGTTAGTTTTTCTGCCTTAAAGGTACGATTTAATGAGAGATAGGTGATAGGTCTTTACTAGATAATAATTCAAATTTTTTAAGTTTTATTAAAAAAGGTTTCAAGATGAACACAATTAAAAGCTATGATAAGGTCTAAAGAAGTAAAAAGCGTGATTATTCTGGTTTAGGTTATTGAAGAGAATTTTCATTAGAATTTCAATACACTTTTTTGAAGGGAAAATAATTGTCTTGAAAAATTATTTCCTTTATAATGAAGAAACAAAGAAGTTGTGTCTGTAAACTGGGTTCAAAGCATTTGGATAAAGCAGGGAGATAAGTAACAGGTCAATAGTTTGTGCAGTAATTTATTACCTTCTTGGGAATAGAAAGAATAAAAGTTATTTTGAGCGACAAAGGAAAGGTGCTCTGATTAATACCAGTTTTGCTTTATTTATTTAATTATAGAGTCGCTGATATCGGTATGATTGAATGTAAAGTTATTTCTTCGTAAATAAAGATATGTATTTGAGAGTTATTTTAGATGTGTGTATTTTAGCACTTTAGAAGTAATGTTGAATGCTTGGTAGTTTTAAAACTCTGAAAAAAACGTTAGCAATATCATCTTTATTAAATAGATCTTCGATTTCTTCTTTTTGCTTAAAGTAGGGAAAAGTGCCATAACTTTCCAGAAAGAATTTTTGTCTTTGTTGATAGCATACGTTTTGTAAAATGGAGTTTTTTTAGATTTCATTTTATTTGCAATTAAGTTGAGAAGTTCTTTAAAACTAAAAAAAAAATTGGAATTGTTAGACCTT